>OW052110.1:12427500-13027500 GCA_932526535.1 Caradrina clavipalpis | reverse complement strand
TGTGAATAATGCACAGTAACTAAAGTGCAGCATAATAAAATTAATAAAATGCGACCGCGCCGCGCCGCCCATTCATCAAGGCGCCAATAAATTGTCGGATGTTCATTTCGCAAATGTAACACAGTAAGTACGCACACCAGCGGCCGTTCTTTATGCTGCTCAGTGCAGTTCGGTTTGGAACTCTCATAGTGCGAACCTGGCTTGCTATTGACCAGCTTTATCTTTTCAGAGGGGTGATGCCGCCGTGACGGTTATAGGTTAACGTAGAATAGGTGGGTACTGCACGACTCTGTGGGAAGGAATAACGTCAGAGTATATTTTAGTAAGATCAGTCATGATTGTAATTGCGTCCTACACAACGCTCCCAATTCTGGGAACTAGGACGGCGAACAGATGGCCGACCACTAACACAATCATACGCATCATTATCAGTTAAGGCGGACCAAATGGAACCTAACATATATGACTAATTTATTCACCCCAGCTTGTCGTCAAGCTCCTCTCAAATAATAGCGGACTTTTTCAAACATTACTCAGATCTGCTTTCAGACGTACTCGCAATATTATGTTCAAAGGTCTAATTATTTAAGGAATGCCTTTACGTCGCCAGTGGCTCGCCTCCCTGTGTAAACATTGAGGCATTTTGTTTACCCGACCTTCGCATTCTTCATCTGATGATCATCAAAATGACTTGCCGGGATTATCTGTGTCAATACTTGTACTTTATATACCTATAGTTTCGCACAAGTGAGTGCAGCGTGGTGTAAAATAAACAGTCACCTCGAGATAAGAGCGGCACGCGTCCTGAGCCACCGCACACAACAGATAAAAAGAAAGGTGCCAAGAACAACATCACCTTGCTCCGAGTTGTGTGTACCTGGCGGACAGGTAGCTGGTTCACGACTGTTCGGGCTGAAGGAGCTTCAGTGGTAACCATTGCCGGCGGCACGCGTGTGCCACCCTGGCGGCCCCGCGGCCTCTCTGCGGCAGGATAGGCGTCATTCGTGCGGCCTCACTTCCCCATAGATTGTAACAGTCATAATTATTGGAATGATCATAATTATCGTTGTCAGATTTCAAACACAAAATATTATATTAAAACACATTCAGCGAATTTGAAAGTGAATTCATATCTTACAATCTTAAAGGGTAACAGATAAATCTAAATAACATGTTTCAAATATATTATGTAAAAAATTATAATTAAGTACTTACATTACATTTAGACGTAGGTAATCAAAGGTTTGAGGAGTTAGGAAGTATACACGACGAACTGTACCTACGTAATAACGAGAGCCAACAGAAAGTTGTACTGTTTGTAGTAATCATAAGCACCGCAGTTTCCTCAATGTAATCGCCGCTATAGGTATACAGGGGAGCAAGCTCGCAGCTACTGTTGTAGCCTCCACAAACTTGTTTAAACAATCAACTATTAGTAGGGCACCGCGTATTGCACCACGTTACTACACATTATAATAATTGCTTCAACTACGCGGAAGGTCTCTATACTCTCGGTAGGATCACACGCATTTTCGATTATTATAAAATGGCGGTGCCAGCATAAAGCAATGAATGAGCTGGAGTTGGGCAAGATCGTTTCTCACACGCCTCGTCAATTACTGCAGGGACGAGGGAGTGGAACTGTTTCTATAAGCAAGATCCGTTGGTTGGTTTTACTCGGTGGCAACGTAATAACATTCCGTCAATATACAATTAAGTGTTTATGTAGGTGCGCACACGGGGCGGGCGCGGCGCCTCGCTGGTGTGCTCGACTGCTGACATTGCACTCTAGAGGCTTTCACCGCGATTCACTGCGGCCATCACGACCACGGCACGCGGTATTTAAAGGGAAGGCTGTACTCGTACATAGGGAGCGAGCGAATTATCAAGATTGTCAGCTTCATCAGCACGTGATTTTGTGTAGATTTATTTGTTTATTTAAAGTTAACCAACTTCTAGGTAAGTACTAACAGTTTGCACCAAGAAAATATAACATTTGAAAAAGTACACAGTAAACACAATAAAAATAAAAAACCAAATTACAGACAGATTACTGGAACCTATTCCTGTCTTATTATACCATAATACGAAGGGAGATCAAAAAGTAATGAGAATCGGTTACTTCAGGTCCGCATAAAAACGCAATAAAAGTTTTTTTTGCTTGCTTATGTACTCACTAATTCAGCCTAAAAAAATTATATACATATATCACGATTTCCGGGAGTTATATTCATTTGAATACGAACTGTCGAAGAGATAACACCAACTTGGAGAAAAACGAAATTAGAGCAGTCATCAAGTACCTCTGTTTGAAAAAAAAATCTACAATAGACATACACAGTGACTTAGTGGAAAAATTGGGGGACTCTGCTCCTCCATATTCTACAGTTGCACGCTGGACCATGGAATTTAAACTGGGCAGAGCAACCACTGAAGATGAACATCGCGAAGGACGCCCATCCACGTCCCTCACTGAAGACAACGTGAAAAAAGTCGAAGATGTTGTGTTGCCAGATCGAAGAGTGACCATCAGGCATGTAGCTGAGGTCACAGGGATCTCATATGGCAGCATTAAAAAAATCCTTGCGAACGAGTTGCATATGAAAAAGGTCTCCGCGCTTTGGGTACCCAGGATGTTAACCGACGAGCAAAAGCAGCGGTTCACAAAGCCGCAGTTGCGATAGCTGCCATTCAAGAAACGGGATTCGAACTGCTCGAACACCCTCCCTATTCGCTAGATCTAGCTCCTAGTGACTTCTACCTCTTTCCTCGGCTCAAGGAACACCTCCGAGGCAAGAAATTTGAAGACGATAGCGAAGTAATGGTCACTTTTGAGGCGTTTTGGGAGGGTCAAGAAAAATATTTTTTTCAAAGAGAATCCTGGGTTTAGAAAAAAAGGTGGAATAAATGTATTGATTTGTAAGGAGACTATGTAGAAGGATATATTATTATTTTAACTTTAATTACCGCGTTTTATCTTCATTATCATTACTTTTTGATCCACCCTCGTAATATACGTATAAATTGTTTCAATTGAAACTTTACCTTTATCGACCGCACTCGAGTTATTCCGTATCTTCGATTAGCTTACAGGATCTTATTAGATGAAACAAACATTCTTAAATTGTACAGAGACGCAAGAGAACGCATCTCACATATAATACGAGACTGACACATAATTGGACCTCGTATTTTATTTCTGTACCAAGTGCAATGAAATAAGCAGATATGCTAGGGTCGCAGACAGAAGCTGGCGATCCAATCAGGCTCCCTAAGCGATATGCTGCGATGAATGTGATGCGCACTTGTTGAGCACAGCTACGCAAGTTGTGTTCACATGGGTATTGACTCGCTGGACACAATACAATCGTCTCAATGGGACGGCTGTGCTACATGCGCGATCAAAGCGAGAGGTCGTACAGATAGCGAGAGTCAGAGTGGACCGTCATGATCGTTACAATGTATCTACATTAACTAAAAAAAGTCGGCGGCATTACAAAACAACAAACAGAACCAAAGCCGCCGACTTCCAAAGCTATAGTTATTTTTCTCTTTTTAGTTTTTGAAGGCGGTTGTCATTTTTGTAAAAAAGTTTTTTATTTCTCTCTTTTTAGTATCAACTTCCTGTCATCCAAATCCATGAAGAAACTGTCATGTTATGTAAATTAACGAGACACCACTAAAAAGTCATAAGAAAACAGAATATGCTACCTGGATGAGAAATTTCCAAATACTACTTACTGTATACATCCGTGTAACCCTTTTGAGTGTACAGGCGTGATGTTTTGTTGTGTGATTGCGTAAACAGTGCATATTTATGCGATAGCAGCAATCGCGGTTAATTTTTTTAAGAGTTCCGTTCTCCGTCTCCGGTATCCATCATCAGATCTATATGAAATTTAAATGGGACCATTTGGGAAGTATGCCCTTTCCAACAAAAAAAGAATCATCAAAATCGGTTCATAAACGACGAAGTTATCCGCAAACAAACATAAATTAATAAAAAGTCGGTTAAAATTCCTCATCTCAAAAACTACTGAACCGATTTTGATGAAACTTGCAGTATTCCCTAAGTTAAACTATACCTAATACAACAAAAAGAATTACTTAAATCGGACTTATAGTTACGGAGATATGCGAACACAAACATAAAAACATACATACATACACTTTTGAAATTTGGCACATTTGTTCAGACGCTGATATAGACTTACATATATGAAAACTAGGCAGTTCTGGAAATATTACATACATACGGGTCGAATTGATAACCTCCTTTTTTTTGAAGTCGGTTAAAAATACGTATTCGACATTGAGTTTCGCCCGGTTGGGACCACCAAAGGTTCAGCAACTAGCCTATCCAGTGATGTTACACCGCACGCTAATAACCGATGACGACATGCAATCCCCACGTGACAGGGAACTATCGTAATTGGGCAATCTTCCAACCTTCCGCAAAGAATCGTGTTGTTAAAATATTTCTACGTGAATAATTACCCACGCTAGCCTTTCTTTTTCGTGGTTCTGTGAGGAGACATTGAAGTAGGTGCACTATAGGTGGCTAGAGAAGTGTCTCTAGTAGATTAAGGCGCAAAAGTGTAAACAACATTATCCTTATGTGACCCAATCTAGTAGCTTATTCATTTTCAGGAAACTAACTAGAGGCCACGTCGAAAAACTGGCTACAATGTTGTAATGAATGCAAATTCTTTACAAAATAATAAATGAGGCTGTTAGCAGGTGCAAATACTTACACTGGCTAACGTTAAGTACGAAGACCGCAATATTACTAAGATGACAACATCACGTCTACCAATTTGTCTGGTATCCTTTGTGCAGTACAACAAAGCTAGACAATCAATAACGCGCACACTGCCGCCGACATGACAACGACTCATTATATAATGTAAAAAGCTTTCTAAAGCTGCCACGATCACCATTCACTTCTCGCCACGCTCCTGGGCGACCGCTCGTACAGTGGATGGAACCGGCAATGGATATTAGGGCATGCAAAAACCGGGTTGTTTAAAGGACACGGTTTTTTCGGGTTTTCATTTTACAAAACCGGTGAAACCGGTTTAATCGGTTTTTTCGGTTTTTTTCTCATTTTTATTAAAAAAATGTGAAATTCGTGTGTAAAGAAATAAAAATGCTAAAGTTTAATGAAAATGGCGTCAGCGTGGCATAAAGTAGCGCGACAATGATCTATCCGAGAAAAAAAAATCGAATTCGAGATCAATAATTTAAACAAAGGTGTTGCCAATTTTAAATAAGGTCAAGGTGGGGAAGTTCGTCTACGGGGGAACACCGTACAACGTCTTTCTAAGCTGTTTTTGAATAGCTACGACGTTGGTAGCACGGTCGCTAAAACTGAGTCACTAGTTCGTCCTACCTTTAAATTATAGATGTCGTAGTGTGGAGTTCAATAGCAAAAATCGGTCTCCAAATTTTTTTGTCGTTGACAATTTGAAATACGAGTGTGTTGCGTCGACGTTTTACCTAACGTGAAATTTTAATATCAACAGATTTTTACGTTTTGTAGTGGTAAGTGTGTAGTCTGTATTACATTTTATTGTTTTATTATATCCAAGTCGAATTTAAATCATTATTTATAGAAATATTGGTTGTGATAAAAACTTAACTTAAAAATTAAATATTGGGGTAAGACTGTCTAGTATTTTAGGGAAAGGCCGTCATGTGCCGATCTTGCCCAAAGTCAGATGTTGATAACCTTTTCTGGTATAAGTGTTTTCTTTGAATATTGTTTTATAGTTATACAGTCAACGCTACTTATTTGCAGGTTTTCTTTTCGCCAATTATGAATAGGTACTGTTATGATATTAATAGTGTCTTTTCACTAGAAATATAATGTAATTAATTTCATCAGTCATTTAACCGATTTAAAATTAGTTTATTTTATTCTTCAGGTAAAATAACAAAAATGACTCAAAATTACTAGAGAACAACAACAACAAACCGTCTTACACTAAAGAAAAATTGCTAGACGCTGTACAAGCTGTCCGGAATACAAGGCTGCTCGTATATATAATATACCAAGAATGACAATGACGTTGTTTTCTTTCAATGTATTTTCCTATTATAAAATAATTCTTTTGAATAAAAAAAGGAAGAAAAAGGGGTTTTTATTATTGCCTTTCATCAATATGCTATCTGCCAAAACAGTACTAATATAACCAAGTGTTTGTTTGTTACCATTTCGTTTTTCTATTGTTTAAAGACCATCTGGATCTGGTTTGTACACCTAAATTTCAAAACGTATGAAAGTTCATATCGCATTTCACCTCATAAACATACTTACCTATACCCTACAAAGAGAATATTAAAAAAAAATTTGTACTGATTTTAATGTTGACGATCCCCGCCCTTGCAAATATACCGGACTTACCCCACTTCATGATTTTACCGCTATAGATTGTGATTCCTACCTTATATTGTGGAACTGAAAGCATGTATTTGATTAATTTACATTTTCGAATATTTTCTGAATACGACTGCTGCAAATATCGATCAAATTTCAAACAAATCATGCTTGTGACGGACTTACCCCAATTACTCGGGAAAGTCCGTCTAGTGCCCACCTCTTATAAAAACGCGGCTATTTCTATATTGATATTAGTTACATTGATGTTTGTAGAAGTAACTGATAAATAAGGAATCTTAAGTCATTATTAATATATAAAACATACAATTAAGTAAAAAAAACAGTCATAGGGTGTTCATCAAATCGAATTTGCAATAAAATATGCCGGACTTCGACACCTTGACCTTAATAACTTCAATTGTGCAGTTTACCCAAAAGTACTATTACACAGTTCTAAAATTGTAGGCATATCTTCAACAAGTAAAATATAATATTGCACACAGTTTTAAACTTAGTGAAGTAAACGACGATCCAAGAATAAAATATAGTTGTTTGAAATAAAATCCTGCAAATATTTTTTTCTAATTTTTTCTACATGCAATATGGCAGTGGTCATAACCATTTACACTGCATTTAGTGTTTTCTAATAGCGAAACGTAACTTGTTACTAAAAAAAATCTTTAGTATTCCTTTCGCTTACCTTTCCTATAATATTAGGTGTAACCATAGGCTATATTTCATATCATAGTTCATCCAAAACCATTAAATTTAAAAACTAATTCAATCATTTGAATTACTAGGGAAATGTTGACTAACCGTAAACTGTCACTTTGACAATGACATTTCTTTGTTTTACATATATGATCTCAAATGCGATTTTTCGGTATAAATTAAAGTTGCCGGCCGTTATTGCCGTTGGAACTAACGCCGTCTTGCCGTCCTGTCGACGTTTGTCAGTGATAAATTTAAGATTTTGTATGAAAAACAAAACCGAAAAATCCGAAAAAACCGGTTTCGTTATCATAAAAAGCCCGGTTTTCAAATCAGTCGGTTATCCGGTTTTTTCGGTTAACCGGGTATTCGGTTTGCATGCCCTAATGGATATGAAACAGTTGAAAGCGGAATACGAGCACGTGACATGCAATCAACGTTGCGAACTTACATTAGTTTGTTGTAGCCTTTCTCTACACTTATTTTAATAATGATAAATTGAGATTTTTTGCTCACAGGGGGGGGGGGGGACCATTTTATGAGAAATCATTAGACTTCATAACTTCATAAGCTTTAGAAAACAGGTACCTACTTGTACTTCTGCTTTCATTTCCATCAGAGCGTTACATTAGTCGGATGAGGTCTGCACGACAGGCGCCAGGCATGTCATGGCCGACATGAGCACAACCCATTATGGGCCTTCATAATTTTAAACAAACGATTTGATAATTAAATAATTACAATTCTACGTTCACTTTACTATTAAGAGCTTTTTATACAGAGTGAGGGCACTTGCAGAAGCCACTTACCAACCGTAATGGGGCAACACACAGAAAACAAAGCAACGTGATTGCACTCGGATGGTCTACTAGGGAGTACCTACTATATAATACACGATCCACACTAATACTATAAAGAACGACAGCAACTCTGTCTGTCACCTCATCCACCAAACCCACTGTTCCTTGTATTCAAACACAAAGGCTTGGGATATGGTCAAGGACCGATGGTACTTTTTTTCCGCGATAACTGACATTCAAGCGGACAAAGTCACGGCAAAAGTTATGTATTAAATAAAGACTTGCTGCACGTCTATTATAATAGGCTAGTTATAATGGTCACGAGTTCATGATTCGTCTTCATCACTTGATGCTTCGGCTAATGCACTGATGTAACGCCTGCTTTCACGGACAGAGGCAAAGTGGCTCAGCTGGTAATCATGCTCTTTTTGGAGGCGTATTGCGGTTTGGGTGTCAGACAATAACAACCGGCAGCCATGCGCTGGACATTGTCAGCAGAAAGCATTCATCGAGTCGGAAGCGCAGCGAGGACAGTTGTGCCGCGATTCATATAACACATACATACATAATTAATACTTTGTAGCTTCTGCCCGCCACTTCGTCCACCCCAAATTTGAATAACAGATATTGGAAAAAAAAATAAAGTTAGCGAAAAAAAAAATTCCAAACATATTTTTGTGCCTGTCGATCCTATTTAATGTACATAGAGATCAAAATACTCTAAAGGTTCATTACTAGAAATTACAGAAATCGCCATAAACTTTTCCCATACACATTGTACGGAAAAACGATTAATTGTACAACATGTACCTAGAACGTCAGTCCGGCTGATCCTAAATAATGAATATTGCAGCTATGACTTGAGATTGTTTACTGTGCGAGCACTCAATTCAAACGGCGCCGACGCAAGTTGCATCATGTAACAAATAAGTGTCATCAGAGGAGGACACTGTTTTGTTTTGAGTCGATACGATAACGTTTGTTGGGGAAAGCAATGTGCTACTACTGTATTTAGGAATTTCATAAACACGTTATTATTATATAAATATTATTATTATAGTAGGTACACATTCTAAAGGGATTAGTCGTATTTGCGTGAATTTGAACAAGCGCAAAAAATTATAATAGAAGTATGTATTGTGTACATTGTGGCACGCTCGCGAGGCGGGTACACGCGGTGAGGATCATACATAGCACATTCCACGCGTGTCGGTCCGTCACTCTCACGAATGATTCTTCGGGGCAAGTCGAGAATGAACGATCATTTGGAAAGAGCTTGACTGGTATGATAGCATGGTACAGATATTGCCCTACTCTTTCCCGCAACATATAGCTAAACGGCCAGTCACCGCTGTTACTGTACGATGTGAATGCGTCCGCTCACAATAGCTGATGGGCAGTCCTTGTCGCAAGCCCGTAACGTTACATTATAATATGTATAAAGGCTGAGCAATACTGCGCGCACGCACAAAGCGTTGCAGCGGAGCGGCGCTATCTTAAATCTGCACCGGATAGTGGTGTGTGTGGAGTGGTGGACACGCCATTATGCCGACTAATATTCCTCCGATCGCATATCGGTCACGGCGGCCAATCCTAACAGCGACTAGCCAAAGACGCAGTACATAGGACCGTGGAGAGATCGAGCGCAGGACTAGCGGCTCTTTCGGCGACGGTCTTATGCCACGGTGTCTCATGTCTCATCTTCCATCCAATGTCCGAACTGCTCTGCTAATGACTTACACATTCCTAATGGAAAAACCCAATATCATATCTTATGCCGCGCTAGCAAAGTTGGTTTCATCAGTGACCAAGTTCTGCCCCTCCGTTTATGTTCGCTATTACCATTGATGCTACCTACTCGGTGTCCTAAGCTGTATACCAATAGAGAGAAGCAACAACGGTTAAGAGCAACTTATAAATTACTATGTCCCTATTTAATTTGCTACCTTTGTCTAATATGATAGTTTCACATTAACGAAGCAGGTTACGAATGCCCATAAATTGGTAAAGGATTTCGTAGAAACCTAGTTAACATCTTCTGTATAATAAATAAAATATTCGTAAAAGCATCCATGATTACTGTTTGCGGAACAGTAAACGTTACGCTCCAGCGAATGCTTAATTAGGAATATACGCGTGACAAAAATGTATTATGTGTGGTGACGTCATCAACATTGTTGCCACACACCGTTTGTGGCGAGTAGCGGCGAGCGTTGGGCAACAGTCGGCAACTCGGCACACTTGTTTCATTCATTACCGCACGGCGGCGCTAGAATTAGTAACGCGATGCGCGGCACTATATGTAAACAATGCTCCTGTCGCGATTGTGATACGTCGGCTAAAACATTGCGTCACCGACCTTGTGAACACTCTCTAAGGTCAAGGTTAGCCGTATCGTCACCTGAACACAAATACCAGATCATTAACTAACAAGCAAACGACTTATTAATAAAAACTAAACAAACGTGTTGCAGTGCAGGCGACGCTGTCGTAACCAACGCCAGCCGGGAAATAATGAGACTTAATAAATTGGGGAAATATACGTAATGCTCAAGGAAAACCACAAAATGATTATACCTACCACAAGTCGTGATAAGTAACAGGATAAACATGAGTGAGTAAAGGCGATCCTATCGAAATAAGATCCGTGAGATCGCAGCCGGCATTTTAAAGGCACGTCACGGGCAGGGTTGCCATCACCTAAATTGCCGACGCCGGACAAAAACTTAAAAACCCCGGACATTTGAGTGAAATTTAGTTATTTTGCCGGACATCCCAGGATTATTATTTTATTTATCGCTTATCTTTCAATTAATCGGGATTCGCCTAACACTAAAAGTGTCCGGGTTTCACCCGGACATTTTTTGACAACCCCTCCCGGACGTCCCCCGGACGCCCTCTAAACTAGGACAAATCCGGGGAAACCCGGACGGATGGCAGCCCTCACGGGGTCAGTCATCTAAAGGAGATGGCTAAATGGAAGTATAGACCACTGCCCCATGTGCCAGGTACCATGTATAAATATGGTACCTAGCACAATATAATGCTGAATGGCTAAATATTAGTATTTCATGTAAAAAAGTTTCAGATACTTTTTGGGAATAATATAATGGTAAAATAATATTGCCTAAAAAGGAAAAAAGGTGTGTTTGACAGTATATATTTTTCTTCAACTGACACTTTCGAAAAATAATAACACTAAAAACGAAAATGAGGTTGTATATTTATAAGCGAATGTTTGTGATAAAAAGTTTTTCTTTTTTTTTTTAGATACTTTATTATGTTTAATAGTTCACGAAAGTGCTAGGAAAATATTAAACACTACATAATTCATGAATGATTTTTTAAATATCATGAGGTTATGTAAGATTCATATACATTCCAGAATGTATCTGGCCCGGGGGCAGTCATTTAGCCATCACCTTTTCTGTTCAATCGCAACTTTGTAACTTTAAAAACAACACTTTTATTAAAATTTAGGCTGAAAGTTCAAGATGCTTTCCTTGTATAACGGCCCAAAAGTAATTTCCATGTAGTGGCTAGGGTAGAGTCGCTCACTAGCTTCGCTACAACATAGACGTGGTATAATTATAGCAAACACGTGGTGCGTGTAATTCGCGGCGGGCGGCGCCGACAAAAGAAGCTACGGGCCATTGATCGCCGCCCCGCACAATGAGAACATTAAACGGGCCGATCACACCGATTCACGACTACATACGATACAATATTGGCGGTTAAATGCCTTCCAATGTCCGCAACATCGGCATCATGTTCAATCATCGTAGTAACTGCACTAAGTTATAAATAATATTAAAATATATTCCTAGGGAAACACGCTTATCTTAGGCTGGTATGAGATCAGTGACAGGCATCAGAAAGTGTGTCCAAATGACTGTACAATCTCTAATCAAAGCGTCTACGTCAACCTCTATAAGCTCTGATAACACACCGCCTTGATAGACTGGTATGCTTTACATCGACGACGTAAATACATAGCTAGTTAGAGGAGTACAGCGAACTCATCTTTACAATTCGGTCATTATATCCGCCCATTCAAAACATCGAATCTAGACCACTTAGGCGAAATCAGCACTAACACAAGTTTCATTGGAATGAAAATATCGGGCACACACAGACAGTACACTAAATCTAAATCTTATTTTTATTACTATCGAGAACTAAGACGCGATAATAAAGTAACGTGTTAAGGCGAAGGCGCGGCAAGGGTTGAGAGAAACCTAGCTCAGCGCAGACTAGATAGCATCAGCTGTATCAACACCTGGCGTGATATTTTGTAAAACTAATCACTCAACTTGATGGTTGCCAGTAGCCGAGAGTTCAAAGAGTAGCGCCACACTATATCTGTGGGTAATTTACGAGAAGTGTGCTATTAGCTGTTTCGGTGGGATACAGGCGCGACATCGAGAGGTTTCTACAAGTCGATCATTTCTGCCAGTGTAGAAAGGAGTGCATACTTACCCACCCAACAGGTGGATATTCCAAGAGTCAAAGCTGAAAAGATGATGCTGAACGGTGACATGCACATAATGCACAGTTAAAATGACGTGCCAACTTTTATCAACAAGAATGTAGGTACGTGGCGCAGTAAATAATTCGGGGATACACTCCACCAGCCACATCAAAGCGAGTTGGAGCATTATGGTGTCAGAAATGATGTCATCTACTTAATTCTCTGTTGACTATAATTTACTTACTATGTAGAGTTGCTCAAACTGGGCAGCCCGAAGTAGTTGATATTATGTTAGCGTGCGGTGCTAATAATAGCCGATGCGAGTGCCGAGACACGACCTTTGACTGAGAGCGACGTGCACTGATGGACTTTACTGCTCAGTTAGCCGCACGCTCAATATCGGACACCGGACTTTTGGAAACGCAGTGCAGCTGCCTCCACTTGCCGTCTATTTACACTGATCTTATCTTTGCAGAAAGTAAATGTACGGTTACAGATTTTAATATCGAGATAATGCAGTGACAGGGTCGACCTCGAAATATATTTATTATACTAAAATACTAATGCAACATGCTTATTATTACACAACCTACCTAACGGGTATTTAACAGGTATCAGAGAAATAGTCATGTATCTGTGCAGAGTCAAGTGTGTATGAGTGCGAACAGCTGTAAGAACCTATCTGACATGATTTAGTGAATATTCGCATCGTTACCTGTTAATGAACAGTATGTATGGTATCAGTGGCAGCACGTAGCGGCGCGCTCGGGCAGGGCGGCGCGTGGCCGGCGCGGTGATGTCACCGGCTGATAGCGCGGCCGCTAATAATGCCAAGGGCAATCGCGTCACCGCCGCCGCTGCTTCACATGACACACGCAACATTGTGTTCTCACTCCGTGCGCGCCTCACAGCTACAGAGTACCCGCTGCTGCTGCTACGGCTCCTACATTACATTACCGACCGTCCATTACAGTCTAATTGGATTTCAATTTCAAAGTCTCAGAGAATCGGAGAATGCGTTACCGGTGAGGTATCGCATCAAGTTTTCTGACTGTCACTCATCTACAACTACTTCAGTAAAACGGACCTTCTGTTCAATGTATCATGTCATACCTACAACTTCAAGAAATTATTTTTATTGGCTGTTTAAGTTATCAATAGTGGTTGACCTCTGATTCATTTTATTGCCCACAAGAGTGGTCGCTACTCTTAACAAGACAATTAAATTGATATACCTAGTGTTGGGTGCGGGACTTCTATGTCACTGGAACTATACCCTTTAGGAGCTACTGTCTTCGAGAAATTAAATAACGTAGGTAGTGAGCATATGTGCACCCAAACACAAGTAGGTACCTACTTAAATTATATCGACAGGTTTATGGTTTGATTATCAAAACCACAATGATGTCAAAGTCAAAACATTTATTTCAATTAGACTATTAAAAACCACTTATGAACATCATTTACAAGAAAAAAAACGACGGGTTGCACTCCGGGTCCGGGAGAGCTGGCAGAAGTGTAAACTTGAATATTAATGTTGCGCATTTTTGATATTTTGGACTGGTTAGGGAATAATTTTGCACGAAATGCTTTAATTTATCAGTATAAAAGTACGATCATTTATGTGGTAGAATACAATATTTATTTATTGCGCTATCGTACTCAAACATGACAATTCGCGTCAGGACACGTGGCCTAATCGAAAATCTTACGAATTTTCGATCATCTGTGTGATTCTGTAAGACCTCGTTCTAAACTTCGAATCTGAATCCGCTGTGACTTTCTTGATTGGCATTCTAAAATCTCGGTTGATAATTCGAATTTACACTAGCGCCACTATTGCGAGCGTGTCAGCGAGTTAAACTAAAAATAAAGTATGAGATCACGTAAGAAGTGGTCGACGCTCACTTCGCACTTCAAAGTGTCAAATAAATCAATGTCATTTTGAACCTTAAGCGAAGTGAGGATGAATATCGACTTGAGATGCGAGTTCATGTCTGAATTTTACAGAATCGACGTACAGGTCACGTGTCCTGACGCGAGTTTAACATTTTTTACTCATTACAAAAAAAGTGTACAACGCCGCTAAATAAGTTTTCACTTCAAAAATAATATTCTATTTTTAAAACGGAAACGATATGTATGAAGAATCAGAATCATTTATTTGCCAATAATGTAGGTATACAGATTAGATGTTTTATGCAATAATTTAGTCCCGATACATTTTACCTTTCGGCATGCAAAATATTATAGTAACACATTGAATTTTATATGAATATAGTAATTTTGACATTAATTAAACGGCTACATCATTACACATACTTACAATTATAAAATGTCATGGAAATAATACAATGTCAATCAAGTTAGGTATAGGTACAATGTCAGAAAAAAAGAAATAATAATACTATGTTAAACGACACAAATAATGAAAGAATACAATCATCAATAAATTGAAAGTCATGGATATTAGGTTTTACTCGATTGTCTTGTCAAATAAGAAGTCGTTGATTGTGTAGTAACACTTGTCCAGAAGTAGTTTTGTTAGCTGCTTTTTAAACATTTTGACTGGTATTTCCATTAAATTTCTAGGCAGTTTGTTATAAATAAGAGGACCCATTTGTAAAATATTCTTTTTTAGTAAGGCGGTTTTATAGCCACCTGTGTACAGTAAGTTTTTATATTTGGTCCTTATTGGTCTAGTGCACTGCCTTATTTCATCCAATGGTGTGAATAGATGCTGATTCATTCTAACAAATAAGGCAACTTCTAGAATATACAAGGATGGAAATGTCAGAATTTTTAAGCATTTAAATACAGGTTGACAGCTTTCCGTCGACTTAAGACCAGTCATTGACCTAAGGCATCGCTTTTGTGCCTTGAATATTCGTTCCCTCTCGCTGCAGTTACCCCAAAATATGATGCCAAATCTTAATAATGAAGCAACTAGACCATGATATGCTGTCAACAACGCATTCATATTTACTTTTTTAGATAAATTATACAGTATAAATGCAGTTTTACTTAACTTTTGGCACACTATTTCAGCATGAGGTTCCCATGTTAACTTATGGTCAATGTACACTCCTAGAAATTTTGCCTCTGAGGTTGGCTCTACGCTTTGACCATTATATTCTGCGATTATATTATCTGGCTGAAGACGCTGGTGAAAATGCATGACTTTAGTTTTCTCCAGATTTATAACTAGATTATTTTTATTAAGCCATTCTATTATGGTTTTTATTGTGCTGTTTATTTCATTTTCATATTGACTTTTATCTCTGCATTCAATTATGGCTGTGCTGTCATCCGCAAATAACGTCATTGGTTGATAAATTTCGCGAGGCAGGTCATTAATATAAACTAAAAATAATAATGGCCCAAGAACACTACCTTGTGGTACCCCGAATTTCGTAACTCTACAATTGGATAAATATTTAAATTCTCGTTTAGTTCTGATACAAATTCTCGATATTTCTGTATACTGTTTTCTATCCGTGAGATAAGATTTAATTAGGTTTAACACGTTGCCTCTAATACCGTAACAGTTAAGCTTATTTAGGAGTATGTCATGTTTTACGTAATCAAAAGCTTTCGTCATATCTGTGAAGATTGCACATACGGGGCTTTTTCTATCCACATTACTCATGATTATTTTCAGAAAATCAAATATTGCCATGTTAATATTCTTATTTCTTCTGAAGCCATTTTGTTCGTCACATAAAATATTGTTTTTAGTTATGAATGTGTAAACTGATTCGTATATAACCTTTTCGAGTATTTTAGAGAACACTGATGCTAAAGCTACGGGTCTATAATTTGTCATATCTTCTCTATTGTTTTTCTTGTGGAGAGGTTTAATAATCACAGTCTTTAATTTATCAGGAAATATGCCAGAGCTTATGCTTGCATTTATGATATGACTTAGTGGTTTTGCTATAGTGTCAGAAATAAACTTTACGGCCATGGTTGAAATGCCATCATATCCAACACTTCTTTTATTTTTTAGTTTTTGTATTATACGTACAATATCTTGAGGCACCACCGGGGGCATAAATAAAGAATTTCGGATATTGGGCGCTCCAATTACATTGCATGCTTGGTTGCTAGTAACATTTTGGGCCTGGTCGACAAAGAAATCATTAAATGAATCAGCAATTTGCTGTGGATTCTTGATTAACTTGTTACCATTATTTATTTGTAAAATGGGTTCTTTCACTTGACTACAATTATTAATTATCTGCCATGATGCTTTCGATTTATTTTGTGAGCTATTAATTAAATAATTATTTTGGGCTTTTTGAGTGAGTTTTAAGATTTTTTTAAGTCTCTGTGAATAGTTTTGGAATTTATTTTTATTTTCACATGAAGGTGCTTTTCTGTATGTCCAAAGAAGGTTTCTTTGTTTTCTGCTACAAATCCTAATTCCTCGTGAGATCCATTTAATTTTTTTGTTAGGTTTTACATTAACTAGTTGATCTGGAAAACATAAGTCATACAATAAACCAAACATATTAATAAAATTATCATAGGCCTCGTTGGGGTTGTCTGTTTCAAAAACTTCTGCAAAAGATAGAGATTGCAGGTGTTTTTTAAATAACAATAAATTTTCTTTACACAAGTTACGTTTACGAATGCGCCAAGAATTAAGTTTGCATGTTTTATTTACCTGTATTTTTAAAAGTTGTGCGGTATGATCGGAAAGTGCCAAATCGATAACTTCACTCTCACATTTTAGTCTAGAATTATGAGCAAAGTTATCTAAACAAGTACCACTTTTTAGTCTAGTCGGTTGATTGAATTCTAGTCTAAGATTATAGTTTAACAGCAAGTTTACAAAATCTAGGGTGTAGTTATTTCTTTGAAGAGTGTTGATGTTGAAGTCCCCGCATAAGACTAATTTTTGATTGATTTTATTACACAATTTCTTTAACAGGGTATCTAAATTATTCATAAAGGTATTTATACCCGACATATTTGGCGGTCTGTAAATGCAAACAACAATTAATCCTTGTTTACTTAATTCTATTGCACAGTATTCAAACACACCTGTGATGGACGTGTTAGGGAGTTCCTTATATTCGTAGTTATTTCTGATAAGAATGCAAGCTCCTCCTCTTTTTTGATTTCTCGAATAGCACGATGCAAGTTTGAAATTAGGTATGTTAATTAATGATTCATGTCCAGAGGTTATGAAGTGTTCAGTTATACATAGTACGTCAATGTAAATTTTTTTCTCAGTGTGTAATTCTTGGATGTGTACTGTCAATATATCTGATTTATTCAGAAGTCCCGCTATATTTTGATGCATAATGGTCATGTGATTAAAATAGAAAAAACTGGTCATTTGTTGCTGTCATATTATCCTGGTTAGTCAAAGTTGTTGGTAATATGTCATTTATATCGCTATTTCTTTTTGTCAGATCTTGAGAACCGAATATGTTGTAGTCAGCAATTATATTGGATATTATCTGGTCATAAATATTTCTCCATCCGTGTTTGTTTATTTTGCCTGTATTGTAAGAAAACATGTCAAATGACAGGGAGCGATTACTGTCGAAAAAGTATGCATAATTATTGTTTTTTAAGTCCAAATAAAGAAGATTATTAAACAGCTCGGCTTTATAATTGTGGATTAGTGCTCCTTTTATGTAACTTGGGCCGCATATAACAACGTTTGTGTGAGTAACGTTTTTTAATGAGTTTTTTAAATTCTCAAGGAGATTCATATACGTATTATTATTTAGATCCTGTGCTCCTATAAAAATTAAGCAGTAGTCACGCATCGAGAAGTCTTTTAATTTGTCTATAACAGTGTTTAAGATTTCTTCTGTGAAGGCATTTGGTAGCAAATAATGACAGTAGTCAAATTGATTTGCGAATACTTCTTCTATTAGCGGCAGAGTTCCTTTAGTGCATCCGCTGCTTATTATTGAGAGTCTATTTTTACGATTTGTTATAGATCTACCTTCTGATTTTTTCATAGCAATATTGCTCTGCTGTGATATTGGTGTTGCCTGCTGATATGGCGTCAATACGTTATATGTCAGATCAGATGTTTGAGTTTCTTTATGGCACATGTCGACTTTTATTTCCTTATCAGGTGTCCGGATATTACTAATTTCAAACTGTTTACCTGAGTTCAAAGATGTCTGTGTAACTCGTTTGTCATTGTCAACGGCTTGGTCAATTTGAGTCATCCGCGTGCTGAAGGTTTCAACGTCATTAATAGATAGTGATTTTGTATGGATTATTCCGTCACTACTGCAGATCGATCCTGCTGTATTAAATAAACTGTCACCTACATCTAATGTTTTCGTCGGCGTCGTTGTCGTCGATGTGGTGGTCGTGGTCGCGCTCTTGACAGACTGATGAGTCGAAGGTGAAAAAATCTTATTCGGGGTAGAGAAACAGCTTGTTTTCAGAAGTTTCTTTTTTTGAGCAGAAATAGGCGAGAACCTTTTCGTTTCTAGTACATTCACCTTTTTATAAGTTTCGATAATTTTCTGATATTGGCCTATATCCATTTTTAAGCGAAAATTTTCGCTGTTTAAGTTATCGATCTCTAAATGAGCACTTTCTAATTCCATAGTTAACCTATTTATTTCATTTTTAAGGCTTGATGAGTCGCTGTCATTTAATGAGGTATTCGGTAGGCTCATCATTGTGGTGTCTAGTACCGTGGAGCTAGTGCTTAAATTATTATTCAAAATATTATCCACTGATTTTGCTCTTGATGTTTTGCGGAAAGTAATATTTTCATTTTCAGAATAGTCCATAGTGATATAATGATAAAAATAATGATTTAGAAAAAGTATCAGTAAAAAATAAAAGAAAACACAAAAGTTCAAAAATTGCAAAAAGTAACTAAGCGAGATTTGAACGTGTGCCTCTTCGTTTAGTCTTGATATGGATGCGCGTCGTTTAACCCTTGCGCCACGGCGCTATGTTGGAGAGTTGACGAAATAGTGCAGTTCTTGATAGTGATTACTAATTGACTCGCTCGCTCGATGACCATTTAAGGTAATGAATCGCAAAAACTGTCCGTCACGATGAATCACTCTGAGTCACACTGAGTTCCAAGGTCTAATAGAACAAATCTTTGTTGTCGTGATTTTTATTTTGTTATTTACTCACACACCGTTTGATTTAATTGAAATTTGTTTTCAATAACGTTACACTCACACGTTTATCTTCCGATTAGTTTAAGTTGCAACGATATATACTTATATTTGTAATTGATAAATATTTTTTTAACGGAGCTCTCACTGTTTGTGTGCGGTCAGCGAGGGGCGCGCGCGCGGACGGATGAAGTACATACAATCAAACGTTTACGGTACACACCGCAAGTGTTTCACGTTCACGCGCGGGTTTAGTACGAGCATCGTTCGTATTATTATTGAGGGGTTTCCGGCCAAATAAGATGGACGAAACAATTGGGTCATACATTATTATATTACCGTGGTCATACCATACACCGTATAGTGCAACATAGTTAAAGCACACCTACAGAGGTTCCTTCTCTTCGACCTCGTGTGAGTGTGCGGTGTGGCACCGTAGCCACGCTCGCGCGGCGATGGAACATTTACGTGCCATAAAAAGTTCCATTACGATAACAATACGCGAAGAAATGGATCAATGTCATTTGTGTTCGAGTTACAATTGTTTGTTTGTAAAAGGCAATCTGTGCAAGTACTGAGAGGACCTATCGCGATTACGCGCAGTAAATATATCGCACAAATGGGTAACACTAATTACACCAAACAATTAAATGAAAATACTTTATGATATTATGCTTTCAATTTGGAAATAATACTCTCAAAACAAATACTTACGTCAGCGCTGCGCTAGGCCTTTCTTTTTAACCCCCGACGCAAAAAGAGGGGTGTTATAAGTTTGACGTGTCTGTCTGTCTGTGGCATCATAGCTCCCGAACGGATAAAGCGATTTCAATTAAGTTTTGTATGAAAGGTGGCTTATGTGCGAGTGTTCTTAGACATGTTTGATGAAAATCGGTTGAGCCGTTTAAAAGTTATGGGTGTGAAAGTGGGGAAGAAAAACTAAAGATGATTTGTCATGTGGGTTATTAAATTATTAGGAACCTATGTATTTACAACTTAACAAAATCGACATTATAATAAGTATGTACCTATAAAAAGTAGAGAATAAAAAAATTAAAAAACGCCCGACACAAAATCCTAAGTTCCTATTAAAAAGTAAAAAAATAAAAATACGTCGCGTTGGGGGACCGCTCGGGATGGTCGTACCCTAAATGCAACATCGGAAGGGAACTTCGGATTTTGTGTCGGGTCGGGAGTTCTTTTTATTTTTTTCCAAATCCGATTACGAAACTTCTTTCACTGATCGAAAGCTACGCTATTGCCGCGTGTCATGGGGCATTATTTTTATAAAAAAAAAAAATATAATGTTGTAAGCAAAGTGGAGACAAATGCGGTGATTGTCTGCCAGCTATGTACAGGCGCGCGGTCACCAAACGAGCCGTACGTACACTATAGTTGTGGCGTTAATGTTATGTTATTGTAGTATCCTCACTACATAATAGTATGCAAAGCGCATTTGTTGATCTGTCCTATATCGGACATCCACGTCAAGATTGGGTGCGATAGTTAGGGCCGTTGTACTAAGTAAGAAATATTAGTTGATATAGCTACATTACATCCTACAAAGACGAAGCCGCGCGCATAACATTGCTAATTTGTTTGACAAAAGGAGCCGTTTGTTCGACAAAATCGTAAGTAATAGCATGTAATCGTAAGTATTTAAGCAAAGAGGCAGACAGACTGAACGAACAAAGTCACAAAACAAACATAAAAAAGAAGATTGAAGCGCCAGCTAAAATAGAAAATGGTGTGTCGGCGACGAGATCAATAAATGTTTAGTTAAAAACAACACGATGTACACATACCGAGGACAAAACGATCAGAAGGAGCAGACGCGCGACATGTTGCCGCCATGTGTCGCGCGCTGCTCACACGGAATCAGTTGCGTTGTGGAGCATGTGACAATGGTTTGTCGAATAGGCGGCACTATTCACAGATAAATAGAATGTGCTTTGTTTTACTGTGGCATTTAAAACCAGAACAACTGTTGTTTTGTATAGTGATTCAATGCACAAGCATAACTTAAGTAAATAGCTAATAAAATGCAAGAAATGCAAGGATTATTTTTATTTTTATAGACGGGAAATCATCAAATAACTTCCCCCGCCCTTAGTGTCAGACTTTTACTGACTAAAACCCGTCTATGTTCCTTCATGTGCGTTCCGGGGGCGCGGTATCTCTTTCGAACAACCCGCAGCCCCGGCAGGCATCGGCCCTCAGTGGCCCCATCCAATTTTGCTGACATCTCTTTGAGGCGCGCGTGGAACACGAACGCGCCGTCGACACGGTAAGAAATGCATGGATGGAAATGCAATTTACGTATTTGAATCACATAACATAACAAGGAACAAGCTCGATATAAATACATATTACTCAGTGAGGTGCCAAGTTATTCCCCGATATACAATGTGCATGCTTACTGAAAACTGTAACCCGATCATCGCATGTTATGTTGTCCTTCGATCCACATTATAACTACAATGATCGAATTACATTGGAACAAAACATTGTTGAATACATTCGGAAATGAAATAAAAGTAAAACTCGATCGACTTGATTGTTCCCGCGCGGCGCAGATGCGTGCGGCAGAGGTGCGGCGCGGCGCGGACGTGTCGCGGGATCAACGACCGCGCCGCGACCGGGGGGCGTTGCAGACGGACGACTGCACGCGATCATGCGGCAAAAATACCATACAGCCTGCATTTATACCACATTTAATGTCATTATTTTTATTTAGAGTAAACGTTTATGGAAATTAGCTATATCTTAACCGTCAGATAAGGGAAACAGAGTCATGGGAATGACATAAAATACGTGTTCTCGTGCGGCGGCGCGGAGAGACGCGACATTTAATTATGGGTATTAGGAGTGACAGATGATCAGTAATGAGCACTGGTGGATGATTGATGATTTCGCAGCTTTCTGTAATGAGATATCGCATGTAGCGCCGGTAGAACTAGGCCGACGAACATTAATGCCGGTGCATTAGTAGTAAACGGAGAAAACACAAAACTCGTAGTTCTGAATAGTATCTACAGATTTGCTAACTCAAAAACCAAATACGATGAGAATAAGTATTTTCTAGAAGTTTGAATGAAAGCCAATGCTCGTTATTACATCAAATCAAATCTTTTATTTTAAATAAACCATTACAGACTTTCAACTGCCAAGGAGTCAGTCGGTCAGAAGGTTAAAGAAGAAAGATGCTCGTTTCAAACATTAGGTTTCTTTCTAGAGAGAAGAAAAGCACTAAGTGACTCTTTAAAAATCAATAACATATTTCAATTCATAAAAATTCTAAATATATCGCAATCTCGGAAAAATAGAGGCATTTCTGACAGACTAAATATATTACATAAAAAAATATCCTAGATAAAATAAGGTTACGAGAATTGCCCCTGTTCTCTTCACATTACATATAAAAGTGTACACCCCGATTTCTTTGTTGAAATGGTTTTTTTTATGATGCGAGTTCCGTAGACGATACTGTCTAGTTTACATACCAACTATATGTGAAAGGTTAATTGATGAGCACAGGCCACAGCTGCTGGACTGAAGTCATAAACTCTAACTTCCGCATTCGCCATCCCAGCCGCCTTTCTCAGGGGGTCGCTGTAACCCCTTGTATCATCGCAGGCACCACAGATACAGTTAGGTATACGAACGCTAGCCATGTCCAAGTGACATGATGGTTGCGTTCGGCTGCTCATTCGGTTGGAGTGTACTAGGTACCTATACCGGATGTGTACCAAGTGCGTTTCCGCGATGCAATGCGTCTAAATTATTAATAGTTGAAACCACCTGGCGCGAACTGTGCGCGACTGTTACTTCCGACTGCTGTGATTAACATTTAGCTGTGTTATATTGTATCATGTGCATCATCATCATGACACGCTGGAGGAAACTTAGAGAGCAGAGCTAGCATGGTATAGCGCACTGGATCACTAAGTGTCGCCACATCTACTGTCAAACAGGAAACCCGTAATCAATGTACAATCTTGTTTTAACATCAACTGGATGGTTACATGAACTGTGAGAGATTAAACAAAGGTTAATTTCGTGCAAACGTGAAGATGTGTGAGCGGAACTGAGATCAATACTAGAGCTTCAGGATGCGAATTACTGTCTGAGGTTTATCATGAAATCGTGTGGAGGACGCGGCACTCGTTACACATCGGATTATTTTATTTTGTTCTTAAATTATTTGGAAAACCTAATAGCTAGGTACAAAAATGAAAATTGTATAATTTAATTCATAAGTATTAAAATAATGTAATAATCAAATTATTATATTCGAAAATAATTTTGTTTTATGGGGATGGCCTGCCTGGACTGCATACTACATTTATAACGCTCATCTTAACGATCGCGTTAGCTAATGTAAAGTCTAAGGTCTAATTCGGCGGAATTAGAGATATCTCTACTGGCCGTTAATATTGGTGAACATGGCGATGTTCACCAATATTAACGCCCAGTAAAGAAATCGTAGGTTATACCGGTGCTTTAATGCTCTAAGGTTATACCGGAGGAACGTAGCTTATAGAACATGAGCGTATAGGCGTCACATGGACCATGCCCTCTCATTACGATAGTCAAGATATACTTACAACAAACTGCATGTGATGCGTGAGCACGCACAGCCTATTAATTTCCAAAGACGTTCCTGTAATGTAATAAAGTAACGGTACGGCAGACAGTAGACTGTGTACACAGGGCGCGCTACATGCCCACACCGGTATAGCCCGCGCAGCTTTGGATATTCATTTTTTCCTCTTTCGAGTGTACAGGCGCGATGTTATGTTGTGTAATTGCGTAAACAATATGAAGAGTTCCGTTGTGTGTCTCCGGAATTCATCATCAGATCTATATGAAATTTAAATGGGACCATTTGGAAAGTTTACCCTTTCCAACAAAAAAAAAAGAATAATCAAAATCTGTTCATATACGACGAAGTTATCCGCGAACAAACATCTATACATATAATAAAATCGTAACGAGACCAATTCTGTACATTCAATATTTTTTTCGAAAAGTGATTGCTACTTGTCAAATTCATCATACTGAAGCCAAAATTATAGTTTTTGGAATTTTTGTCTGATTGTTTGTTTGTTTGTTTGTTTGTATGTACGCGCATAACTCAGTAACTCCTGCACCGATTTGAAAAATTCTTTTTTTGTTGGATAGCCCATTTATCGAGGAAGGTTATAGGCTATATAACATCACGCTACTACTTACGGGAGTGAAACAGTATTAAAAAACGTAACTTAAGGTGGATGAATAAAGCCACGCGAACGAAGTCGCGGGCAGAAGCTAGTAATATAATAAAAAGTCCCTATCTCAAAAACTACTGAACCGATTTTGATGAAACTTGCAGTATTCCCTAAGTTGAACAATACCTAGAATTACTTAAATCGGACTTGTAGTTACGGAGATATGCGAACACAAACATAAAAAACATACATACATACATACACTTATGAAATTTGGCACATTTGTTCAGACGCTGATATAGACTA
This sequence comes from Caradrina clavipalpis, assembly GCA_932526535.1. Taxonomy (NCBI): domain Eukaryota; kingdom Metazoa; phylum Arthropoda; class Insecta; order Lepidoptera; family Noctuidae; genus Caradrina; species Caradrina clavipalpis. Next base: position 13,002,499 of record OW052110.1, on the reverse strand, counting down.
ACATATACGAAAACTGGGCAGTTCTGGAAATATTACATACATACGAGTCGTATCGATAACCCTCTTTTTTTTGGAGTCGGTTAAAAATAAATAAACTTTGAAAGGTATTTTGTAGAAATTATTGAATATATTATTTATCTCTAAATTAAGTAGAACAACACGTAGTGTGGGTGCAACAGCTGTTACTAAACGGTTCAATCACGTTTACATACACAAATAAATACCCGATGACTACTACACAGGTAGGCAGTTATTAATATCATCCATATCTCTAAGATTAGCCGAATTTTATCATTTGTTATCAACGAAACACATTACTATCTAGGGAAAAATGTACACAAACTGTGATGTTACAACATTAGTAGAGCTCCGAGTATGAAATCATATCGATAGAGAGGCCGTCGTCGTGAACGCAGTGAACGTAGTCAATCTCTTACTGTTCCGACCGCGCTCACACTATCAGCAGCCGTGCGATTCTCTAACATATTTCAACGCTGCGCTCGGAGTCGAGCTCGTCGACGACACTACTGTCAAATCAACTTTACGCACAACGCATAGAGTTGATTTTACCGAAGTTCCTTCAACCAGCTCGACGTCGAGCGCAGCGCTGAAATATGTTAGAGAATCGCACGGCAGATCATAGAGTGGTTACCTGTTGATAACGCCGCACAATAGATAACACTGAAGCTTCACGCACGCTTTCAACTGTTTCAGTATCAACAACTTCTGTTAATCACTTGACCATTTGTTTTACCTACAAGTTCTCGACAATTATGTTTAGATCGTGGTGAGTAGTAGAGTCATAACACACCATTTGCTTCAATATAAGATAGGTAAGTGCAACACGTTAACGAATAGTTCTTTCATGGGCAGCACTAATGACCCCTTCGCATTTAATTAGCCAGAGACAAGTATTTGGGACAAGACAGTTGAGTGAACAAAGAGCCGGTATTGTGAGCGTTGGAGCACAAGAACAAAGCATGCGCTGGTGCGGGGCCCGGGGCCCGGCGTCGGGGCCCCGCGCGCCCCTTGCGGACAGACAGGCGCGCCCGCGCTTGACCGAGTGCCGACAGGGCCGGCTCGCGTCGCCATCATTAGCTGTTCTACGCTCTACCGGCGCGGCGCACCTACACATACTACCAAACGCAAGTAAATAAATGTCGAGATGTCCTAACATTTAGAAATTTAGTAAATCAGTCAGACTCAGCTGACGAGAATATCTACGATAATAATTATCTCATATTGTCTAGTTTTTACCCGACTGCGACAGAAGGAGGGTTATGTTTTTCGAGAGTATGTATGTATGTATGTAAGTATGTATGTATGTATGTATATATGTATGTATGTATGTATGTATAATTGTTTGGCACGCTCTGCAGCCTGAACGGCTCAATCGATTTTAGCTTGAGAGGTGTCGTTAGATTCGTATTTACTGTGAGAGTGACACTGGGTATATCAAAATAAAAAAAACAAAATGGCGGATTTTTGGCGCCAAATTCAAATGTTTGGATCGCTCTGTAGCCTGAACGGCTCGATGGATTTTAGCTTGAGAGGTGTCATTAGATTCGTATTTACTGTGAAAGTGACAATGAATAAATTAAAAATAAAAAATAAAGTAAAAAATAAAAAACGGTAATTTAAAAAAACGGTAATTTAAAAAACTAAAAAACCCGACTGCTATTCTTTAAAAAGCCCTAAAACAAGATTGTAGCAGTCGGGACCCATTCTAGAAATGGAGGGTGAGTGAATTGAGAGCACATACCTATATTACATTGCAGATGGTCTCGAATGGGTCCCGACTGCTACAATCTTGTTTTAGGGCTTTTTAAAGAATAGCAGTCGGGTTTTTTAGTTTTTTAAATTACCGTTTTTTATTTTTTATTTTTTCAGTGTTTTTAAAAAAAAAAAAAAACCTGTGTCACTCTCACGGTAAATACGAATCTAACGACACCTCTCAAGCTAAAATCCATCGAGCCGTTCAGCCTGCAGAGCGAGCCAAACATTAGAATTTGGCGCCAAAAATCCGCCATTTTGTTTTTTTTTTTTCATATACCCAGTGTCACTCTCACAGTAAATACGAATCTAACGACACCTCTCAAGCTAAAATCCATCAAGCCGTTCAGCCTGCAGAGCGTGCCAAACAATTATACATACATACATACATACATACATTTTTTTTTATTTTATTTTTTTTATTTTTTTTTTTTATTTTAGGAAAGCTTACTGACTTATAACATTATATTAGCATTAACGTATAACTAAGTTGCTAATAACATGCCTCCACAGATAATTACAACATAAAGATGACTTACAGTATAAGGTATGTTATTCCTCAATATTGTTAATTTATGTTAATCCAGAACAAAAAACGGCACATACATACACACATACATACATACATACATACAAACATACCCTCGAAAAACATAACCCTCCTTCTGTCGCAGTCGGGTAAAAACTAAAAAACCCGACTGCTTTTTTTTTCTAAGTATTTATGAAAAAGCCCTAAAACAAGAAAGTCGTTGTATCCGATTGCACTTAAAATTGTAGCAGTCGGGACCCATTCTAGAAATGGAGGCTTAGTGATTGAGAGCACATACCTATATTACATTGCAGATGGTCCCGAATGGGTCCCGACTGCTACAATTTTAAGTGCAATCGGATACAACGACTTTCTTGTTTTAGGGCTTTTTCATAAATACTTAGAAAAAAAAAGCAGTCGGGTTTTTTAGTTTTTTAAATTACCGTTTTTTAGTTAGTGGAACCACGAACACAATGTGTTCGTTTGATTAAATTAAGATTTCCCCTGAATACATCATGTCATGATGTATTCAGAAATCTTAGAAAGCAGAGATAAGGAGGATAGTTTAGTACGTCCGAGTGGTAGCGGTAGGTACCGTAGAGTTTACAGTGCAGTAAGTAATCGTTTAGTTTAGTCGGCAGTCACACACACGGAGGCACATCTGAGCGCTAGTGACAGTGGGCCATAACGTTACGCAACTGCCAACTGGTCCAATTGACCCGGATGACGCAGCGCTCCGGGAAACTTACTACTTAATACATAATGTTCACAGCTACACATTATTGCTAGTGTGTACGCTACGTGACTCATGGTTGCTCCAAGTTCAGCACACGTATGTATTGACTATAGGTCGCAGCTTCGTGGGGCTCCGTGAGATTCTCAACATTTGCTAAAAAAGCATGATAACGTTGAAGCATGATTTCTTAAGCATGTTTTTATTTTCATTGCTTTTCATCTGAATGGAACGCTCTGCGCTGTAATGGCGACATATTTGAAATGGCAACGTTTTAACAATTTTAAGATAAAATTTCAACTGTTGTACAATCATGTACGTGTGTTTCTCTAACGAGCGACTAACTATTCTGTTATATAACCAAAACAGGTCATAAAAAGGAAATAGAATGAAAAGGTAATCCCGTAGGTTACAGTAATTCTGACGTTTGCACGCACATCTTGATCCAATATCCCATAGTTATGAATTTATGATCAGACATTTTGATGTGTTGTGTTCTCGAACAATATTTGCAGGTCTGTATTACTAGCATTTTTAGCTTCTAATTATCTGTTGTACTCCTGATTGACTCGAACCTTTCCGCTCTCATTTTTCACACTGGCCTACATAACATAACTAATGAAGTAACGAAGCAAACACTCCGCTAATGTGTCCATTAGTGGGACACACATCACTGTTCTTTTTTATCTCTTTTGACTGCTATCGGCCTGGTACTTGTGAATATTACCACGTTAAAAAACTTTTTTACAATGAAGACAACTGTCTTCAAAAACTAAAAAAAACTTTAAAGTTTTTTAATTTTTTGCTTTTTAGTGTCAACTTCCTGTCATCCAAATCCATGAAAAAACGATAATACTACGCAAATTAACAAGACACCACTAAAAAGTCACAAAAAAGCAGAATATGCAATTTCGTTTGATAGAAATCGCAATCTGAGCAATTTGCTGCACTCTCGAGGTGCAATATTCTGTTCATCACTCCGAAGATCCTGATCCGATCTTCACCATTTTTTTTTTAATGGGGCTGTATGTGACTTTCCGCTTTCAAATAAAAAACCCTAATTTTCCAAATTGGTTCGGGCGTGTACTAGTAATCGGGGAAGCATACATAAAAATACATCCAGATGCGTAGAGAACCTTCTCCTTTTTGAACTCAGTTAAAAGTGTTTGCGCACAGCAACAATCAGGTACAGATTTGTTATAACTTGTATTATTTAAGCTTCTACACTAGTTCCAACACAGACGGATATGTATTTTCGCGAAGACAGCAGTTACCTCCATTGATGGCATTCCACATAGTGATTAAGGTGTTAGGTTAAGTTAGAATCAGCTCATTGTGGCCCGTGTAGGGAGTGTCGGCATAGTAACTGGTGGTTGAAAGTAGCAACTAAAGGCAAGTACCTACATAGCAAACTATGCCTTTTGTAACGAAGTGTGTGCACGAGTACTTAGTACCGACTTAGTAGCCTTACTGGATGTCCTCTTGGACCTCGTCCGTTCACTCACTATGGAGCGACGGGAGGGTAAGGGGTGAGTAGCAGCCGTGATTGAGAGAAGGCGCTGCGCTGACGCGCATGACGATGAATGGGCATCCGGAACACGTAACCATCCAGTGCGAGGGCGGTAGAGTATGTTCTACTAAAATTTCTCATAAATTAAGCATGGTAATAAAACTAGCAACCAAACAAAAATAACGCTACAACTCAAATATTTACAAACAATATTATAATTTGCTACAAAGGCGACACGATGTGATCTGTTCCCACGAAAAGCTCAACTACTCATCATCATCTGCCTAGCCTTTTCCCAACTATGTTGGGGTCGGCTTCCAGTCGAACCGGATGCAGCTGAATATCAGTATTTTACATGGAGCGACTGCCTATCAGACCTCCACAACCCAGTAATGGGTAATACGATACTCTTGGTAAGACTGGTTGTCAGACTTTCGGGCTTCTGACTAACAGTAACGACTGAAAAGCTTAACTATTACGAGAAGAGAATGTCCCGTGGCCACAAAGCCACACCAAGCCACCTCCTCTGTGCGCGGGGAAGTGCACGAATCAACGCAATTGAAGGAAGAATCGGCCTCGACCACCAGTTAGAGACTAAACGCAGGGGCCGGGTTCCACTCCGACAGACGAAACAATTCGCCAACAAGGTCGCTCACTGATTATATCCGAATGAATGAATGAGTCCCAGTTTTCGGTACAATAGTTGGCAACACAAACGGCGCCAGCTACTACGCAGACGTCGATTGTTTCTGTGAAAAATTTAGCGCCCAAACAACAACAGCCGTTGTGGAAACACTGCGGCTTGTAATGGCACTGCCGCACGCCCACCGGCGCAGCTCAGTCAGGAGTAAACGAGGCGTGTATTTATATGTGCGCGCTTCACTTCGCGGTAAACGCACTTAATTTGAATACTGCACTGCACCGTACGCGAAGGCTCTCGAATGCAAACAGCAAGTCACACCTGGCAGACAAGCGTGTCCGTGCATGTATGCGCCCCGTTGCACAGCTTGGGGCTCGCACATACTCAAGTGGACGGTAATGTACCAAGAATAATGTATCGCAGTGGCGCTAAGCGTCGCCTCAATACGTAAGTAGTAGAATCATTACACATCGTCTTTGACACGGGATTTAATTGACCGGCGAGGTCGTTAAATGTCGTTCATGTCACATAAAATGACGGCTCTCTCAAAACTAATACTGTTCGCATATTTCAATGCGATCTTTCACGGCTTGACTCGTGGAATCATGACAGGCTGGAGTGATAATGGTTCACCTGATCTTGGCACGCCATGTGCATGCGCTGCAGTATCACCAACTTCGACGTAACATTACTGACTGAAATGGCACCGAGGTGTCGGAGAAACGATAACGTAATAAATGTTACAGTAATAGTATCGAATAAAGTCTGAAATCGCATTTAATACTCATTGTTTTGTTTTATCCACAAACCAACAACTTAGCATGTACCAAACTGTAACGGAAAAAGCCTTAAATATCGTCTTACTCGTATGTTTATAAAATCCTTGCATTTTCCAACTCATGTTGGTAAATTCTAAGATTTCCTAGGAAAACTTAAGATATACCAATGTCTCATGTGCTGTTACAGCGACAATACATGACTAAATATGACTAGGTGTCGTCGCATTGTTTGATGTGGTGGCTATTTGCAAGTTTCTTATTACAGTTATTTCCAGAAGGTTAGGCCGGCACTCCACTCCAATTCATTTCGTTAAAGGGAATTAGCAGATTAGTCATGCTCTATTTGTTAGAGCAGCACAAGCAAGCAACAAGTGTAAGCCATGTACGTACACTATGGGGCTACACTGACGGACAACTGTGTAAGGATAAGCAAAGATTTTTACACAATTCATAATTGAACCATCTGTAGTTTTTATTTAAATAGGTTTCATCATATTATTTCCTTGAGACTTAACGAAATATTTAAAAAAAAAACCGGCCAAGAGCAAATCTGGTTCGCATATTAGGACTCCGAACCCTCTCCATTATCCATGGTCTGACGACTACTCTCTAATGTGTTCAACGATAAGGTCACTAAAAATATTTTTTAGTTTTCGTGAGTTTTATCCTTACACTTTTCGAGAGTAAAATTAATACATTTCGAGTAGTATCTAAAAAAAAAATACCAACCTAATTATCGTTCGACTGCAGGGCAAAAACCTTTTTTCACACAGAAAAGGCACGAGCTTTGATCACCACACATGTCAAGGATATTTTGAAAATTAATTAAAATCTAGACCTACTTACTGTGGGCAACCCGACCATTGCAAGAAAATGGAGGAGTCCCATAATATTCAGTTGGAAATAAGTTGCTGAGCAAACGGCGACAAGATGGCGAGCTTACTCAAGGTAGGCAGATGGAAGACACATCGGCTGCACTTGACGAGTCCGACGACACTGAACATCAAGTTTGGAGTGTGGCGCAGTGACGTCCCGCTCACCTTGACCTTGAGATGTGGAGTTCTGAACGCCCTCCCTCCGCGTCCGCTCCTCACGTTCGATCAAGACGTATTTCTCGAAACATTACCTCAAGCCGTGACGTGTCCACTTTGTCCTCGGCCGCTTAATAAACATCACGTGGAGATTATAGTCGGCGTATAGAATAAATTATATTTGTGTACAGTTTAACATTTATATTTATATTCATTTCTGCGACTCGTTTTTGTTTGACACTTGAGTCATTTGAATGCTGACGTGCAAAATGACTTTACTGATACTTATCACGGCATTACTATCATAATTACAGTAGGAAAAACGAGGCACAAGTGGCTGGACACTTAAAACATAAGATAAAACCGTATCAAAATAGAAAAAACATGGCCAGTGCATAAGGAGCGCACTCACATTCTTAGTGCAGCACGTTATTTGTATTTCGATCAGGGATTGTTTGTGTCTATCATCCAATTGTGGTACTTTTTATTCCACAAGACTATTGTAGTATCGCGTTATCTACGAACGGTTCGATGACTCATCTACAGATTTTCTTGGAAAATCTACATGTAAAGAAAGCGTAAGTAGAAACGTCCATCTATAAATAAATATTCATCATCTCGTGATACATAGTAACCACGACACAAAGTGGAAGGAATCACACGCAATCGTCATTGTGGTTAACATTTTCAGGCCAATTAATATAGAGGCACACTCCCTCACACATAAAACAGTTCCGGATTTCCGAACGCAAGAGATCCTTGCCCTTCGAGTAGGTCTATAAATACATGTCTAGTGGGCGACTAGTGATTACGAACAGCTGCTATGCACCGAATTTGTTCGTGTAAGTCCATCTGCGGCTAGAGCTTTAAATAGAACAAGTACCCACACTAATAGACTATACAACTTAATCAGTAGCATGCCTGTACGTCGCCCGAATGCAACTAGGATGTTTGACGCCTTAATGCATTTAGGTTGCATACAGTGTCGCACATTTACAGTATATCACAAAATATCAAGATATGCTTGATATTTGATAGGCTTGGAGACTAAAGTGGTTATTGCGATATAATAATAATCACATAAAATATGCACATAGTAATGACATAGTTTCCGTGCTAGTAAAGTGGCACAATATGATAAAAGGCAGTAGGTAAGTGTTTAGCTCCACCTAACAGTAATACGAATAAGCTGGCAGACAGTCTGACGGCCGGTGCACTTGCTCGAGGGTGGCCTGCTGTACGTGCCACACCTAGCACTCGTCGGCAAGTGCTGCGTGTAGCACGTTGTCACCGTCAAACTTTCCATACATGTACACAAAGTAAATGAAATGCATTCAATATGTGCCAGTCATATCTCGGGGATCCATACGCACCGGTACACAGAAATAGGTAAGTTGTTGTGTATCAACTTGCTGACCTGGCGTCATTGAGTGCCGTAACTTTAACTGCGAAAGGTGGAGTAATTTTATTTGACTGTTTACTAGTCTAAATGTAGTCAGTACCTATGTAATGCAATCGATGTGTATCAAAACAAGCGATACGTTTGCCGGAGGTCAGCCGCCGATAGCGGTGTCGCAAGCGCTTGTGCAATACTGACTGACAGTTCAATGTCGCCGCGCGCTATCACTGCAAGCCACTGATACAAAGCTCCAAATCTCATAGTCTACATGTATTGCTGAATCTGCACAATGTTGGCGTTCAGTTAAACTCCTTACATCATAGACAAGTCATTGGCCGTTGGTGCCCAACAATACAAACATTGTTAGACGCCTGTCGCAGAACAATATATTGGCACGTTGCTAAGCTTAAAGTATTCTCAGTATGCGTATTGTAAACATTTCAGTAGGTCTGTACATCGCTCGATAGCTCGTACATCGCGAGTTCTGGATGAAAGCTTCGTTCTTATTCGATGCTCGGCAGATGGAGAAAAAAAGTGACAGCCAAGCACTGCTTACAATTACGATACTGACATGTGAATGGAACGCTATTTCGATCTATTTTTGGTTTCCAAACAACTTTACGATCACGACTGGCTGGCACCCACAATAACATTAATGAGATACTTCATTACGTCGTATTAATTAAATTAATAATTATATTTTCATTAGATTACCGGCTGATTATAGTGTACTCCGTAAGATCCGGTTGAAAGTGTGATGAACATTGTAAACAAGACTCGCTCCTATTATTAGTAGAATTATGCACGGCTCGTGAAATAATAGGCCATTCGCTTGTGATTGCAGGTGCCAATAGAAATTGCTGTGTCGTCATCATTGATTATGCTTAGTTTTATTGATACTAGATCTATTAAAAAGGCTTATTATTCTACTCTCGTCTAAAATTATATGTTTAACAGCTCAACCACAAAAGGAAAGAAGAAGACTAGAAGCTCTCAACCTGGATGAAATCGGATCAGTCAAACTGACAAATGCCCGCCACTGGCTCTATCCGAGTGGTGCTTAGAGACTGACTACCCAGTACAAACTGTTCCGGTGCTCACAGAGCGCCGCCGGCACTGACTCGCGTTGGAACACTTGGCCACTACTTGCAGCGGAGTCCGTCTACACTGTGGTTCGTTTTTTGGTTACTTCTCCTTTTGCTTACAGATTCTGTAATCAGTGATGTAGCAGTCAGCCTTCCCTTCATCGACTGAGTATTCGTAAAAGGGTTCGACTGTATCTTCGTGTACATGTTGTAATGTGTCTGATACTATTACTGCAACATCTGCACGAACCGGATCGAGAACGAGACGAACAATGACATCATAATAGTTATGAATGTCACCTTGTCGAGAGAAGTGAGCCGACATCATAGCTTATAGCTACGGAGCGGCTTCGTAAGGTAGGCTGCTCTTAAACTGAACACAGTGATATTTGTAGCAGAGCCATTGGGATATAAATAAAATATATTATGTTGAACAAGCGCTTGGGAAACCTTAGAAAAACTTTAAAATAAACTTGAATGAATAAAAGTGTGTTATGTGGGCAAAACAGTGCATAGCAAACGGCAAATGTACGTACATCAAGTACGTAAGCATTCAAATTCTTTCGTACGCTGACAATAAAACGATACAATATCTACGTATGACATCAGTTGAACAACAATTGTGCAATATTACAGAAGGACAAATGATGACGGATGTTGTAAACGAGAGTTGTAATGAATAACATAACGCAACAGGTTAATTGGGCCAAAATAATAACCATATGTATGCGGCAGAAACCGCGATCGTTTTCGAAAGCACCGGAGCGCACGGCGCGGGCGCCATCACGCGATAAATATCCCGTGATATATAACACACGCTGATCATTAACGTTCAATATTACACAAACAGCTAAACATTCACGCTGGCTAGCTCGTGCTCAAAACTAAATCACTCCTAGTTGAGACGTGAAATTGTTCCAAAGCGTACACTACAATATCTGTTAAACAGACTTACTGCTTCATTCAAAGCCTTTGTGCCAAAACACACAATGCAATTTATAATCTTTACTCAGTCAATAAAGTACATACATAGGTTTAGCTTAAATATAATAAAGTGAATGTAAAAAAAAACAAAGGTTACACACAACCAACACATACAAACCTGACATAAGGAAAACAAAAAAATCAGACTCTAATAAAACTGATATAACAGTGAAGTAAAACGAGTGCTACCAGTCGCGGCAGGCAGGTGAAAACAACTGAGGAAAACGAAAAGTGCAAATAATTCATGTACAGGAAACGAACGAGTCGACAAGAAAGCTGTTTCGCTATAAACTGTCCAAATAAGTAGCGGCAGGAACACGGACAGGCAATCAATGGCTCCGGTGGACTCGGGAGTAATTTCTCTCCGGTCGAGTTAAGAGCGATTGTAATTCATTGAAATGCAGGCGAAATCGTGACGGCCCAAGACTTTTGTATGCTAAGCGGTAGGTGCATAAATCTCATTGAATCGACGCGTTCGGGGACGTGGTCAACTGGTCACGCTCCAACTCCGTGCTGTTTCAACAAATAACACAGAACTCATAAAATGACGTCAATGTTTGCAAGCAATTGCTTGACAGCCCTCCAGTGCAACAAAATGCAAGGTAAAGTGAGAATGAAATCAAACAGAAGCAGCATCGCAGACTGCACGATATTTACAACAGCAACGATATTGTTAAGTACACTACATTTACCAGTGAGGATATGTAAGCTGGAGGTATCGGTAGGTCTTGATTAATATTATTAACTGAATTTTGATCTCGATTTATTATACTTGCCTAATTATTCTTTAAATAAAAAATGTTGATAGATCACGCTGATTGCGACAGAATCCAAAATAAATTATTGAATAAACATTCCGAGAAATCCGTGAAGTGTGACTGCCAAAATGTCACCGCAACCAACACAAGCGTGGCATTATATTTTAAGAAAACTCGATCTCCAAGAATACAAAGGTAAACGACATGAACACGACGCTACCGGTGGAATCCAAAACAATCTCACACAAATTTATAAGCCTCCGAAATAAATCAATGAAAGAAGTAAAATTGATTAAATCAATAAGATACACAAATCAATAGCAAATTGTATTAAGTAACATGAGTAACGGCAGCTATAAAAACGTCCGTGAGAATAAAAGTTAAATCTTTGTTTATTCAAAACCAGTTTGAGCGATTTGCAACGCGGATCAATTTGGACGCGGACATTAACTATTAAATGTGGATGATTGCGGCTGCGATTTAGCACTCGCACTAAACCATCAGTGCTTCAAAAGAAAAACTGCTGAAACTGATCACTGAGAAGTCAGTAGAGTCAGCCCGTATTATAAATACTGAGTAATCAGCGATAAATATTTGATAAATGACGTCAATCAAGGTCAAGATCTAATGATGTAACCGCAATAACAATAGACTTGGATTAGTGTGTACGTTTTTAATAACCAACTCAATTACTGGTGGGTTGACGTCTAACGCAGCCTGCGACAAACTTTTAGTCGAGATGACATCATGATAACGTGGCTCATAGATAACACAGGGCCTCCATACAATCAAAGTTATTTTATTAATAAGTACTATTTATAAGCTAACCTTTCTTCGTTTGCTTTTCTCGTTCCTTTTCCTTTTCTCGCGTCTTCTTGTCCCTCCTCTCCCTCTCCTGTTTCTCCTTCTCCAAGCGCTTCATCTCCTTCTTAATTTCCTTCTCACTCTTCTTAGACTTGGTGTCGTCAATTTTCTCGGACAGGATGAAAGTCCCCGTCTGTACCTTCGCGTCCACTTCCTCTTTCGGCCTCATCGTGTATCACAACGCGACACTATCAACTCACACAAGGATAATGTAATTATAGCTACAAAATCCCCTGTAAATGCACTCTCTAAGAATTTATCTCGTCGTTTCGTTAGCGTGAAGAATTTCAATTCGGCACAGAGCGGGCGCGGCGGCGGCAGACACTTTATCGTACACGTAGCTCTACGACCGATATTCGCTATTGGCGAAACGGTATCGAAATTATCACTGGCACTCTTGAACGATTTCAAAAGCAAAGTGCGCGATGATACGAGGTTCGATCGCTGGCGACGACGTGCGGAGTGGCCGAAACGCGCGAAGCACCGACCGTGACTGAGCGTGCGCTCGCACTGCGCCCCCCTGGCCTCGGCACTGACGCGAGCGGCGGCGGACGCCGGCGCACCGCGCACCATGCGCGAGCGACGCGTGCCTCAAACTCTATAAATAAACTCTCACTTCCTATATAGCATAGAATCGGAAGGTGATTTATGGCTGTAGAGCCCATGAAAGCATTTCGCAGCCGATGACTAACGCCAAATCCAAAATACAACAAATAAATTCGAACAATATTCTTTTTAATCCATACGTTTACATTCGCAAGTTTCAATGACGAGGTCCAATGTTGGCGACTAAATACATACGTGCACATGGGTTTTTGTCAATAAACATTTTTTTCTTCCTTTCCTTAAACAAAATTTTTAAGATTCTTTGTTCCACTTCTCACACCACACTAGTTCTGCGGATATAAGATATTGCCAACGAAATGATTGTCCTCTGGATTGATTATGATCGTCAGATAACGGTGAAATAATATCAAAACATAAAAACCAAAAGAGCCCTCTCTGCAAGAAAACTTTAACATTTCTCAACAACATTTCGGCATTAAAACATTACCAAGCATGGAGCGTTGGCCGATAAATAATTGATGTAAAAGCTTTTTCGAAACTCGACAAAAGACGCGACAAGTTTGAAGCACATAAAATAAGACTTGACACTCCTATGAAATCGCAATCGCAAATCGATGAAGCTAAATCATTTTCAAAGTAACAAGGTCGTGATCGTGATAAGCTAATCCGCGTTTCGTTTATCTATACGAAATTCCGGCTCTGAAATGAGTATCTAATAACAATAAGTATCAACATAATCAATCAATTGCTTCACGGCCACAGTCAAATATTTGAGTAAAGTAAGTAAAGTAGATAAAGTTAAATCCTTGCATGCATACGCAGATACTAAATGCACACGCTCTCTAAAATACATTTAAATTAATTACTTTACATTAGACAGCCTATTGGGCCTAAAGGGCTCGTGTTCATATGTGAAGGGCAAATATGTAGAAAATACAAGCTGAGGTTAGAAACGTTGGCTCCATCGGTTCCCAGCAGGCGAAGCGTGTCGGTGGGCATGGGCACCGCACTGCCGCAGCCGCAGCCCGGCGAGAAAGCGGACTAGCCACACAAACACTGCTCCGGAAGAATAGATTAATCGCTGCAACACTCAACTGTAGGCGGTACTCAAACCTACATCATTTGTTGGGACGTTTGGGCGTTGGGACAATATTGCGGATAACCCCATCGGGTTCCCGAATTATATTGTTGACCTACGAAACCAAAGAAATAGATAGTAAATTTAAAAAAATTAAGGAAGAACGGTATGAAATAATGCTTCTTATGAAAGGTCAATTATTATCGGGCTGTTTTGGCTTTTGCAGTTGTTAACCAAAGACCACAAGCAGCGAAGTGATAGCTATCCGATGTCACCAAGCGTCCACGCTACGACTCCGTGGCTGTGGCCCGTGCTCTGAACGACCTGAGGACACATAGGAGGATTACCTATGTGATGCTGAAGCTAGCTCGGGACAGAGCTTGTTCACCAAAGGCTTTCGAAAACTGTACTTTTATCTTTGTTTAATGAGTAGCCGAGTGCCTCAGCTGCGAACGCTCCATTTTCTTTTTATTATGTGAACAAATTAAGCTTTAATGGAAAACAAAATTCTGTATTTTGTTTTCTATTAAAGTGAAATTTCAGCTAGGTATCTCAGTATTGAGATCTCTATAATAAAATTTCCCGCAGATGAATGCGTAATCGATGTTCGCGCATTGCCCCACGACCGCGCGGCCGGTTGTGCGCTCGCGAGGAATCATATCTGCACATAACGCGCGCCCGCCGGAGACGTGATTAACTCCGATCACCTTTGGCGATAATTCGGCGAAAACGTTTGCAGACACGCAGCAGTAGGCAAATCGAAAGATAATGTTCAAATAGATGGGCAAAAGCAATCTGCAGAAATATTTTGTACTACTACTTTACCCGCGACTTCATCCGCGTAAATTTCGTACGTGCAAATTGCAACACACCCTCCATATACTTCCAAAGGTAGATTTGGAATAGTACATTATGACTGTAGGGAGGTAAGTTTGTTTTACGATCCGACCTGGATTGCAGACCGAGCTACAGTCGAGGGCGTAATGTGGCCGAGAGTACTAATAAAATGCTCACGTGTTTCATACGACGTGTCTCAACGCATTTGTGAGGCATAATGTTATGTACAAATTCATTAATATGAAAATAATATCACAATTTAATTTATCATTAGTGACATTCACACAGTATCTTTGCTTTCAAGGTCTCAACAAGTTTCCAATACAAGCGGCCAGTAGGAACTAGATACCCTACTGCATGTTTAAATACTACATTGTACTCTTTCGTTTGGTATATAACTCACCCTTGGCGACGCTTGGATCATATTCGCCACTGCCATTTCTATCCTGGGCACGAGTCTTCTTTTATGAATTTGGCAGTAATTAAAAAAAACACCGCTCCACAGATTCGATAAGTTTGTTGCAAAGGATTTGTTTAGTAGCGTAGTCCTACATTAGTTTGTATTTGCATCAAGTACTTCGATGGTTGTCTACTCCGAGTCAGAAGGAGGCCGCGAGACTGGCGAGAGAGCGCTCAGCTCAGACCTTAGATTGAGCGTGTAATTAAATCTGACTAAGGAAAGTTCCTTTCCGGACAGGCTTGATAGATATTTTATAGTGGCTTAGTGAAGCAAGACCCACTTTAACAGAAAGTTAGTTATTATACATTTCTGTTGGAAAATTGGAACCGAATCAAGCGCGTAATTAGGAATTTTCATTTAGTTGTTGATTACTTACAAATTGACTTCCGTCATGAATCAGCGTTCACTAAAATATTAACGATCGTAATCGTGATATTCGCATCACGATTAGGATCCTCCGCTACACAACACACATAACCACAATTTATTTACATAAGATTTAGCCGTCTCGGACTACCTGACATACCTCGCAGGTTAGGCTGCACACTGGACTTTAGCAAGCAGCGGTCGGCCAGCTTGTTTTCAAGGCTATGGAACTGGAGACACGTACAGGTGTCTGCACAAATTTTCCTCTGTTCAATATCTCGAACTAGACCCCACTGCCTTACTGATTGTCCCATTGGAAGCATTTCTACAAGTCTGACCAGATGCATTCAATAAAAAGATCGTTTGTCATGAAATAACAGCGTGATCGTATTCTGCTCTATCAAACAGTACAACTAAAATGTACAATTCAAGGATCAGGCGGGCAGGGGGAGAAGCCATCATACTAGCAAGCGAAGCTACCCTTGCGAGCTGCTTTTAGATTTCAAGACTCATGTAGCTGACAGGTATCTAGTGTATTTTCAATCGATTTGATATGTGGATGTGTATAGGTGTGTGCGCGGCTATATACGGCCCGTTTCCGGGATCAGCGACCTGTGTCCCGGGTCATTTCGCCGGAGACACCGCACACGTGCCTACGACACACAACAGATGGCAACACAATCTCATAGGCGGTCCTTATGCACAGCGTGCCGACTCGCCTCCACACCTAGGTACGTTGGAATTCCGTGGTGGTAAAAGCACGGACAGCGAGTTGCAGGACAGGCTACCACTTGATATTATAAACTGAGTAAAGTATAGCTTGTAACGACGTATACTATCGTTATTATTTGGTTAACTTTCGCAATGCAATCATTTTCACGCTCGATAATTACAAGAAAAGTATAAATTAATTGAAACTCAGTCGATAAATAAATTAATTGAAATCGAACATGAACCGAAACCAGTCGGACTCGATCCTATCAATATGTCGACGAGGTTCTAGCGCAGACCTGGCACTCGCTCATCCATAGCGAGGTTTCCACTGCGGTTTAACAACGACCGTAAGCGAACCAAGCGTTGAACGTTACTCGCAAGAGCCTCAGCCATGCAACATGATTCCACGGTACTGAGGGCGCAGGTTATCTTATCATAAAGCATTTTATGGTTTGTCGCTGATTGCCAAACAACCAATCGTATAACTTTTGTAAAACATACGGATCGTATGCGACCTACATAATTACATAAAGCGTTTGTTTAGTATTCCACATAACTAACACATTAAACAATACGGTTCTCGGCGCTGACGTTTCATGTGTCGGTGCCATCTAACTCGCGGCGCTCATGTGTAGAGGTAGTTAGTGTTGTGAACGTTGCTCCTTACTTCATCGTATAGGTATCCTAAGACTAGTTTTGCTCGCAAGAGTGGGCGAGGCGGCTAGAGAACACATACATCATACCTCTGACTAAACTTGTGAAATAAAGACATAACGTTGACATTTGAGATAATGTTTTTAGACACGACATTCTCATTGGATAACTACGACCGTTGCTCGTTAAGCCAGCCAGTCCAAATAGAAAGGTCTAATTGAGACGGGGCTCCGCCTATGTCATGGATGTGCTTAAGTTCTACAATACTTATTTAATTGTAAGTGACACACTGTCCTAACAACCCTCTTTTGAAGATACTCCCATTGTGAACTCTCGGTTATTGAAGGGTGACCCTCGTGGTGGAAATCCTAGAGATCACATTTAGGACGTGGTGGGGACATTCATTAGTGTCAGGTTGTTTCAAAGCGGCTGTGGCATTACAGCCAAATCGATAGCGCAGGCGGCATTAGTTAATATGATGAGCAGTGCGCAAGAGGCGCGTAGGTGAGTAGCGTTACACGTAATGCTGTGAGTGTGAGTTAATGTAATATTGGGCAGGCACGTTTCGGTTTCCTCTTACCTCTCGATCGGTGCTCGCGTTACGTTGCGTAACCCTTTTGCTGTAACTGTGCCCAACGCGTGTGGCCTTTTATTGTAACACCTAAATACTTTTTCATGACAATCATATTACTTCATCTTCTAAGTTCTGTTTCGTTGTTTTTCTATAATCTTTGGTATGCCCGACACTAGCAGTGACCGCTAGTACCGTCCCCCTAATTCACGAAATAATATGCTTAGTGAAAAAAATATATAAGTTTACTCCTTACTGAGTAAATTAAAAAAGACACCTAACAACCAACGAGGAAAACCAAAGGTGGTTGTTCTGTCAAAAGTCCAAATCAATACCATTTAGCAGGATGCCAATCCGTTCTCATTTGATTGTTACACCAATAAAGCTATTCGTACAATAGTCATTATGAGCCGGTGGGCAAAGCTTTACGTAAACGTGCGGCAGTGTGGCTCGCCTTCACCTACTTATTGAAATTCGTAATTAAGCAGCGTCTGACTCATCGTAACATTATGGGCCATAAATCCTCGTCGGCCACACAAGATCTGATCGAGGCTGTAGCGGCACGGCGCGCAACGGCGGCAGAAAGCAAAAGTGTCCGATTAAACGTTACGGTACGCACACTCTCGGGAGACACCAGGCAAACTCGTTTCTCTCATTAATTTGGAGCAAACAAACAGTGCTGGAAATATTCGTCCCCAGATAATATCAAAATCTGGTAAAAATGCTCTAAAAAGTTGCAGATAAAGGATATACCGGGTTACTTTTCATTCACCAGCCATCTTTAAGGAGAACCGATCACTTTTCCGAATACTTTTTTGTTCGAATTTAATTTTACCGAAAGCTATTGACCGATATCTTCTTTGCTATATGCATTATTTGACATATTGTTAGATCATCGAAGTACGAGTATCATGTGTCTTATAGGTATTATTTTACCGAACTATATTTCACCGATTTACAAAATAAATTTTGGCTGAAGCCTCTTTTGGCATTTTTTTATGCTAAATGTTTATTTGCCATATTTTCACCACAAAGAAACAACATTCTATGAAATATTTTTTAGTCACAAAATAATATGATAGCCGGTTAAAATATATATATGTCACCGGAAAATAACAAGATCCGTAAGTTTATCAATTTACTAGGAAGTTTATAAACTTTCGTAAGATTCTAAACGGGAGATAAATTGTAATATTTGATTGGTTGGCTGTGATTGGTCGAACCATATAAAATCTTACGAATAGATATTCGTTAGTTTATATATTTTTTTTATTTTTTTATTTTTTATTTTTTTTTTGACGTCGGAAATTGATAAATTTACGAAAATGTGGACGTAAAATATTACAATTTATCTCCCGTTTAGAATCTTACGAAAGTTTATAAACTTCCTAGTAAATTGATAAACTTACGGATCTTGTTATTTTCCGGTGACATATATAAAAACATACCATCACGCATGTATTCCCCGAAGGGTTAGGCAGAGGTATAATAGCCGGTTACTTGGTAGCATTTTATTTTTATTCAAGATAATGCTGCTTGGAAACATGCTGGTCCTGCTCCGCTGAACAATTTAGTCTTGACAAAATCAACTGGTTGCTAACTTAATTAACGTAAAAGTTATTTGTTTTGATTATTATTGCTCTTCTTCTCTTAGACATTAATGCTACATTTGGTGATTACTATGGCTCACACACTGATTCGTTGTCTTTTGAAATGTTAGAAGTGATCATATACGATCATAATATTGGTGTTAAATATTACAATTGCTTTAGCCTCCATTTCTTAATTCGTAGCACTTAGTACATATTGTAGTACCATGAGTGACTTTTATTGTTGATAGATCGTTTTGACACTAGTATATTTTTTATGGAATTAATGTAAATGTACAACATGATGTAATACGTTTTTTTAAAAGAGTATGTATGGAGTTTCTTGCCCGTTCTTCTCCATACGAAACTACCTTTTGGAATGGGCAACTAGATTCAATAGTTTTAGTTAATTGACGTCCGAAAGTGCCTTATAATGGTATAATTGGAATAAATGATTTGACTTTGACTTTTCAATATTCAATCAAATTAGTGTCATGAGGAGTCAATATGTTGTGCTACAAAATGTAAAGACAGAAACAAATTGCTTCAAAACCGACTCCACGTGGTAGGTATTATCTGGCCTTTTTTTTTTAGAGATGGTAAAATCATCAAATGACCCCCCCGTCCTGGGCGGGGCGGGAGGCAGTGTCAGACTTTTACTGACTAAAAACCATCTATGTTCCTTCGTGTGCCCTTTGCGTTCCGGGGGCGCGGTATCTCTTTCGAACAACCCGCAGCACTCCCAGAGTGTAATTTATAGTACAGCCGACGTATCTTGGCGAGTCCGAAGTTAGCTGTTTGGCTGCGCAATGGATGTTATAGGAACAAAATTGTGTCTACTGCACAGCTAATCGGCTAACTTCAGGACCGCCAAGATACATCAGAGCAGGTGGTTTGAAGGCCCGCCGCCGCTGCTGAGGCAGTAAGCCGAAGCGGCGGTGGTAAGCCTTACAACCATCTGCGACGATAAGCTCGCGTGGTGCCACCCAAACCCCGCAGCGACGGAGCCGTGACAGAAACAATGTTTGCTGCATGTTGCATGCTTGTTTGATTGCTGCATGCTTGCTTGAACAGTGGTAAAATTAATGATCGGGAACATAATACTACTCGACCAAATGAAGCGTCGGTGTAACGATAAATCGAATTAATAATAGGTCAACTGATACAGAGGCACACGTGACTTCGATAAAGTAAAAGTTGCTTGGTGCTTGATGGCTCGCGGCAACGTGAAATTTTGCGAACCATTAATGTAGGTGTGAAACATACAGATAAAATGGAGTCAACGAGGTGCCATTAGCTCGGCGTCACCTAACACCAGCTCAGTCGCAGCAGCGCTGACGACACTATTCTGGACACACGTTACAGTCTACTCTCAATATACGATGTAGTCGTTTGTCCTTTTCTTAAATAAGCAGTTCCTTTGAAGGAACTAGCGAGACCAACATTCTCAGGTGTTCCCTCAAACTACTTCATTATTTAATTTTGTTTGCAAATTTTAAATTTATCCAAATACGTGTCAGTTTAAAATGTCATAATACCAACTTATTACTAAATGCAACGATATGAAGGTTTACACGATTACAAAAAAATGACATGATTGATGGTTGTCTTTCTCTCTATCTGATTGTTTCTGCTCCTTAATGGCTAGACCGATTTTGACATAACATTCACACGCAGATTACTAATGTTATATGGTGAAACTTAGGCAAATTTTCTTGAAAATAAATTTATTATTATCGCTCAAAATAATAAAATCCCGTGACTGTGTCGGTTATTCACGCGAACGGAATGATTTGGGGGTAGTCGCCGGCGTAAGCTAGTAAATCAATAAAAAATAGGAAAGGCCAAATATGTTTCCAACGGACATCGACTCAATACGTTTGACAATGAGGGCTTTTCCTTTGAATGCGTGTGGAAGAATATAGATAGGAAATATAATAATCTTATTCTATTATTGATGAAGAATTATTTATTTATTATTTATTTATTTAAACTTTATGCAACAAAAAGTACAAAGGCGGACTTAATGCCTTAGGCATTCTCTACCAGTCAACCAAAGGTGGTGAAGAGATAACACGGTAGGTGCAAATCACAAGTAAATAAAAGAAAAAAAAACAGACGAATTGAATTGAATTTAAGCTAGAAGACACTCCTGTCCTTGACAGCTGAATTACAATTATCGTTTCAGCGAGATGGTATTCCGGCAGATGAGGCAGTAACGAGAGCTCCACAATACCGTCGTCATGTCTAGATTACTCGGACCAGCTGCAAGTACTTGAGCGAACTAATCAAGTAGGTATCTCGATTTCCAAGCGTAACACAATAATTGTGGCTATGGCGAGGTGGACCACTTTCTTAGGTTTTAGGAAAGCGCAGCGAAAGCCGCAAGCCTGCATAGACACACTCGCAGCTAAACGTACTTAAGCACATTCTTAATTTAGTTAATTCATTTTTTGTTCATGCTTCTACAAATCTCATAGCTTTGTAAAGCTGACTGACCATCCTTGACGATTCAAAAGTGCCTATGAATAGTTTATTTGATATTTAGGTCGTCAGCGCAGGATAGTATGGCCCAATGATAGGGAAAAAAAATAATGATTTGAGTGGGAAGGTTACTAAGTTATTAACTGGAGACGGCAATACCGTATTCACTAATATGCATTGCTAATATATCTATTATCTACCTACTTTAGGCACATTGGACTCTTCTTCCGCCTGTTGACCTAACTAAACTAACGTTCAACGGTGGTCATTTAGAGTTATTTCCATAATTATTGTCCGGAACATTCTGAACGTGCAACAAGTTCTGGTAATGACAAACAAAAACACGGCCTTCGAACATTGCGATAACTGTGATTAACAAATTAAGCAAGATAATTTTTGTTAATTATGTACCTACGTACACGTCATCGATTTGTTCAATCTGCTGCAACTAATACATTTATATGCAATCGAATGTGAGTAATGCGTCGCGCTCGTGCATAAGAGGCTAGATACGTGTGCTCATGAAACATTCAACAATATTCATCCCGATAGAGACCTAATCGGATGTCCATCAGACAGGTGCAGTAAAGGTGCATTGTCCTTTCGAACCACACAGTATCAGCAAAAGCTTCACTTTGTTTTGAGGCCGCGAAACGGTTACAACTCATGCTTGTAAGACAGCGTCATCAACAACCTATCAACAACCCTCTTCGAACTTTTAATATAAGAGGGGTAACCAATTGATGACGCTGTCTGTACAAACCCAGCAGTTAGGGCGACACAATCATTTGTGAATGATGACTATCTCTTCTAGTATTGTGATTTCAGTCAAGGTGCATCGTTTTTCGTATATTATTTATGTACACAAAATAGGTATGTAAAACATTTATTTTAAAAGTAAAGTATGTAGTTTCTCGCCCATTTTTCTCCATACTATCCTACCTTTTGAAAGGGGAAACTAGATTCAATTCGCTTTTAGTGTAAATGACGTCAATGATTGATAATGTATAAAAATGTGTAATGGTTGGGTAATGTTTTACATAAGGTGGATGGTCGGTAAGGGAACTTGGCAGACCAAAGACAAGATGAATGGATTGTGTGAAGAATGACATGAAAAAAACGGAGTCGCATGACAGTTGACAGGACAGATTGGAAGAAGAAAACATGTGGCGCCGACCCAAGTAACATGGGACAAATCCAGGAAGATTATGATGAGTTGACAATTATAGCAGTCGTCCCTACACATGACATGATTTTCTGCTAGGGATGCCCAAAAAAGTCTGTTGTATCGATATATCGCATCGTAACCGAATCGAATGGCTTTGTATCGATACGCGATATTATCGCATACCTTTGTATCGATATATCGCATCGTAACCGTATCGCTTGAGTATATCGATTGGGTAGGTTATTTCGTAGGTAAAATATTATTAAAACACTAAATATATCGTAAAAATTAAAGAAATACATACCATTCTTTAATTTTTTCAATAAATATTGTATGTTATAAAAAAAGTAATTTATATGTATGAAAGGTTGGTTTACTCATTAAAAAAAATTACAGTTGCCACTTATCAGCACTCAAACTGCGTAAAAATAATAATTTGGATAACCGCTGTGGATTTATCCTGTTACGGCTTTTTGATAGTGTGGATCCAGCTAAAGAAAAGAGACGTTCGGAAGGCACCGAAGTTGCTACCACAGACAAATAAAGTAAATAATGTGCTTGTATCGAAATGTTGATAATAATATTAGATCTTCACGGTACATTTTAAACAAAGTTATACTTTGATTTGAATATTCGATACGTTAATGCGATATTTTATTGGAATACGATATATCGAGACGCATCGTATGGCCGAAATATCGTATTAAATATCGATATATCGTATAGCGCTGTATCGATATTTCGATATATCGCATCGTATTGGGCATCCCTATTTTCTGCTTAGCTCCTTGACAGTAAATTGAACCGGCGCCGGCGTGTAGTGATTCAAAAATATTGAAAGTACAGTTTTGATTTCGTTTCGATCTTATTATACGTACATAGATTCGTTCAAAGCCGGGGGCCATGATAGTTATTAAAATATTAATAACTAATAGTGAGTATGTATCCGATGTAACCGGAGCAGGCGGCGGAGCATGCGATCCGGCGACACCACCGGACACCGTGCCGCACCACCGGACACGCGCGAAGGCAGCCGCCCAACCGAAGACGTTTGCACGCACGCCCAGAACGCGCCTGCCAACTAGACACTACTACTTGATCTCAATACTAGACAAGGAACAAAGAGAGTTGAAGTAACCAAAGTGTAGCTTAACAACACAGCTTGAGTATGGCACAATGTGGGACAACAACAATTTACAGACTCATTAGAATTATAGGCTTGGATAGCTTGAATGACAAGTAGTAATATAAAACTTGTAACACAAGTATTGTGGCTTCAGTGTTTATCAACACTTACCTTTCATTGCCACAACAACCAATTAACCAAACACTTATTAGATGTGATCTGATTAGAATAGAGCATCACAACCAACAGAAAAACAAACCAGTGTCATGGATGACATTGTATGAAACATTGATAATAGATAAGATGCTGAGGTGCAGCCAAACAGGCTCGTGGTAACCAAACGGACCTGCACCAGCATATTGGCCTACTGCTATACAAACCATGTTCATGTTATGTTCTTCTGTCCTACTCACGTAACCATGCTAAACACCAGCCATTAGTACTAATTTCTACATTAAAGCTAATTAGTTTATTGCAAAAAAAGTATTCCTATGACTTGAAACATATTTCATACTAGCTTTTGCCCGTGACTTCGTCCGCGTGGATTAATAGTTCCCGTTCCCAGGGGATTTCCGGGATGAAAACTATCCTATGTCCTTTCTCGGGTCCCAGACTATATCTGTACCAAATTTCATTGAAATCGGTTCAGTGGTTTAGGCGTGAAGAAGAGACAGACAGACAGAGAGACAGACAGACAGACAGTTACTTTTGCATTTATAATATTAGTACGGATATATCATTTGTTAAATTCATAGTTAAAATAGTAAAGTTATTATTCTTATAATGGCGAATTTATTAAACTGTCCGAAATAACTTAAGAGTAAAATAAGTCAGTGAAATAACACGAACTTAAAAATAATTATAATAATAATGAACGTGAAGAATAGAGCTTATCTGGAACACTTACGTGTTGTTGTTTAAAGTAATGAACATTGCATTCTGACACAGATGGCCAATGTGCACAGATAGGTGAGTGATTACTGTTGTGATACACACAGCCACCACTCAGCAAGATCAGATGAGACTAGGGCTGCCATCACCTAAATTGCCGACCCCGGACAAACACTTCAAAAACCCCGGACATTTGGATGAAATTCAGTATTTATCCTGGACATCCCAGAAAAAAAAATAACAATAAAAATAAAATGTATTCATTCATTTAAACAGCTTGTTTGCTAGTTATTTAACAATGTTTGACACAATCAACTTTTTTTTTTTTTTTTTATAGACGGGAAATCATCAAATAACTTCCCCCGCCCTGGGCGGGGCGGGAGGGAGTGTCAGACTTTTACTGACTAAAACCCGTCTATGTTCCTTCATGTGCCCTTTGCGTTCCGGGGGCGCGGTATCTCTTTCGAACAACCCGCAGCCCCGGCAGGCATCGGCCCTCAGTGGCCCCATCCAAGTTTGCTGACAACTCTTTGAGGCGCGCGTGGAACACGAACGCGCCGTCGACACGGTCTGTCGTTATTCAGTGAACGTACGGACGGTGAGCTACCCATTGCTCACCGTCCACAGACCCGCGTCTACGGTGGCCGGGAGTCGTCTCGCGGCTCCCGACGCCCGGAGCGTCTACCGCGGCGGCCGCTGGGACGGGGGATTCTCCTTTCCCTCTCCCGTCCCGCCGCCTCCTTCTGTAGCATTACAGCTTCGCAGAAGGAGGCGACTGCTTCCCATTCCCTCTCGCTCCGGACCATGGCCTGAACCAGTGCCGGACGCGAGAGGTCGCCGCCGCGAGGCCTCGGCGTTGCTCCGCCCAAGCGGGGCACACCGCCAATGTGTGCTCCACCGTGTCCTCGGGGTGATCCTCGCAGTGGTGACACCCGGGCGTTTCCTCCCGCCCGATGAGGTGCAGGTACCTCCCGAAACTTCCGTGTCCGGTGAGGACCTGCGTCAGGCAGTAGGTGAGGGCGCCGTAGCGCCGCTCTAGCCACTCCTCAAAGAGGGGACTTACCGCCTCAATCAAGGCGTGCCCTACACGAGGTTGCGACAGTCGCTCTCTCCATGTCGCCATGAGATCGAGCCGGAGGACACAATCAACTTAAACTACTGTTTAACAAATAAAATAGCCAACATTTTACACTCTTCTATTTATGAGGTAATTAAAAAATAAATAATTATATTTTTTGGTTTTTTAAATAACAAATAAACTACATACATATGTTTCAACGAATTTTATGTCATATATGTAGTTCCGTTGGGTTAGGTTAGGTTCCGGACACTAAAAGTGTCCGGGTTTCACCCAGACACTTTTTGCCAGCCCCGCCCGGACGCTCCCCGGACGCCCTCTAAACTAGGACAAATCCGGGGAAACCCGGACGGATGGCAGCCCTAGATGAGACACACTGCTGCATGACAACCATACACATCATAAGTAAAGTAACATTAAATCATGCCTATTGTTTTCAAGATGGTTAATTTCATTGTAATTAAATATTGTCTGATTGTATTAGAGTAAATGAAATGCTTGTATTAGTAATATTAGCAGTTACAAAATGTAAATCTCAAAAATGAACAATTTAAAAAAATGTTAGTTGTTGTTTTATTTCGAAAAATGATTTAATCATAAACATGGGTGCTTAAAATGTAACAGAAATGAAATTGATTGATTGATAAAATTATATATTTTGGGAATCATTAAGTCCGTACTTTACTCATCAATTGTTTTATTTGTGAGTTACACACAACTCATAATGTGCCCCATAAATAATGTAGTCACATTAGTCTCTAGCTAGGGCGATGAATGTAAAGGTTTTCCTCTTATTAAGTCATTTCTACTGGTATGTAATGATTGTCTGCTTGTAAGACAGTGGAACATTACCTATGAATTGTATAGCTAGTATAGGTATCTATTTTTTGCATTACAAATAGTTTCGAATAGTGTGTCGAGTACAAGGACGCGGCTGTTAGCGCCCGCCGTCACCACCTGGCGAGCCTCCGCTAAACACCAGCACTTAGCACCGCGCCTACCACACAACATTCAATGTACGAATCGTTTTTTGCGGATCATTTAAAGTTAATTAATACACATCTGCGGCCATAACATATAACGAAAGTGACTAACATTTTGTACTCTCACCGAATTCGTTAAAAATGAAGCGTTTTTTTTAAATGTTTTATGTAACCTAAACGTGAGTAACTACAGACAGCGCGTGCGAGAAGGCAATTGTTAGCCTCACTGTCGAAATCTTCGAGATTATCGTTGAAATAAGCGACGCATGAGAAAAATCGATAATTTCACCAATAAACAAGGCACCGTCGAAATATTTCGATTCTTATTAGACGACAAATTTGAAAATCTATTGGAGTCTTGCTGATCTCTCAAAATACAGTTCTTACATACAACAACTCGAGAAAATAAAAGCAAAACCAATAAATTGCCGGCGTACTCACCCATTTTGTTACGCTCGCCTGCAATGACCGCTGAGCCGAAGACGAATTACTTAAATTATATATTTCTCATCATCACAATTACACTTATTATGCCACAAACACAAATTATCGGCTAATCTAACTTAGAACTGAAAAATCCTCATTAAATTTTATTAAAAAAGTTGGGCTAATCGCAAAGCGCAACGCTCCCACTGTCTCTGCTATGCAGCTGACAGAAAGGGCGCCCGCGTTCAGAAATCAGCGACGTAAATTATAACGTATTTTAATGCGTTCTGAAATTTGTTTCGTTAGTAATTCTTCAGATACGCTGATTCGAATCGAGATCTACTATAATTCAGTGACACAAGATCGCGCAATCACGGTATAACTACTACTAAGGCACGAAGGCCCACTTAGTGCTGGCCATACGTCACATAACATTAATCGTACATGTACCGGCCCAAGAGGTCAGCCAAGTCAACGGTCTAAGGTCACAGTGAGCTTGTTATAGGCCTATCATTTTGATATTTATATAAAAAAAAAAACGACGGGTTGCACTCCGGGAGTGCCGGCAGAAGTGAAAACGCTAAAGACGTACACAAATATGACAATTCGCTGACGCAAATTGACATATTTGGGTACGATAAATTCGTAAGATTTTCGATCAGCAGTGCGATTCTCCAAGCCTCACTTCGTAATTCGAAAGCTGTATCCGCAGTGAGATTACAAAATGGTATTCTGTTAAACACGATCACGCCGGTGACGTCACCACGGCGAGCGAATACTAAACCAATGACAAGTTGGTTCGTTATCGAAGTGAGCGCGATCACTTTAGTGAGACTTGTTTCCGAGTTTGCATTTTAGAGAATCGCTCTACTGGTCACGTGTCCTGACGCGAGTTTAACATTTTTTACCCATTTCAAAACAAGTGCACAACGCCGCTTACGAATTTTCGATCAGGGTCACGTGTCCTGACGCGAGTTTAACATTTTTTACCCATTCCAAAAACAAAGTGCACAACGCCGCTAAAGAAGTGTTCACTTCAAAAATATAACAAATTATAGAAAAAAAAACGCTTTTAAAGACAAATCTGCAAATACAAAGTGAAAAATAACTTTATTTAAAAAAAAATGATTGGGTTCTGTTTGTTTTGTACTTTTTTTTTTTCTTCTTTTGTTGGGATACCATCAAATCACTTCCCCCGCCCTGGGCGGGACGGGAGGGAGTGTCAGACTTTTTCTGACTAAAACCCATTTGTTCCTTCATGTGCCCTTTTCGTTCCGGGGGCGCGGTATCTCTTTCGAACAACCCGCAGTTTGTGTTTTGTACAGTCACGAGCATGAACATGTATACACTTGGCAAAATTTTAAAGCGATTTTCTCGGGAATTAACTATTGCGACGTTGAGATAACAACGATTTCATAGTAGTATGGGTACCAGAATAAGATATTTGTAACATCATTATATTTGAATCAATCTTTTGGGAGGAATGTTGCTAATTGTATACATGTTTTTGCTCGTGACTGTACTAACACCGAAAGTTATTTTTCACATTGTAGTTTTTGAAGGCAATTCTCCTTGTTGCATGTTTTTATTTTAATACTTACCTTCTTCTTATCCTTCAAATCCAAAACGCCATCGGTATTGTAGGTTTCTTATTCCGCTGAATACCACTTTCACTGCATGTATGTGTAGTGTAGTGTTTGTCGATGGAGTTCTTGTCTATCTCCTAAGCAGACACAGCGGTTTTGCCAAAATTATATTTTTAAAACCACAGACAAAACACTATTCAAATAAGTTTTAGCAACCTTTCTAGAAACCAATATTTGACTTCATTAAGAAAGGTAAAAGTACCTACCTACCTAAATACTAGTTAGTAAGCAAGTTACTGTTTAATATGGGATCATATCGGGAGCATACACTTTTGAACATAAAGAAATTAAAATTGGATATGATAAGAAAAACATTCTAACACGATAAGTCGTGATAACAAGGGTTCTTTCCCTTCAGGGGAGGGAATCTATGGCAGAAATGTAATGTGAATTACAAAGAATACAGATTATCCTTACTAATATTATAAATGCGAAAGTAACTCTGTCTGTAACTGACACTGAACTCTGAAAGTAACTGCCCCGTTGGTCTCGTGGTCGCAAGTGCGACTGCTGTGCAAGGGGTCCCGGGTTCGATTCCCAGGTCGAGCAAAAAGTGTTATTGGGTTTTTCTATGAAATTCTCAGTAGCAGCTCGGAGTTTGGATTTGTGCCCGGTTAATGGCAATAGCCGCGTCCCCTATTACATGGGACCTAAATATACCGGCGAACTGTGGGTGTACATTGGTACACCTCTGCCTAACCCTTCGGGGAATACAGGCGTGATGGTATATTTATAACTCTGTCTGTCTGTCTGTCTCTTCCTCACGCCTAAACCACTGAACCGATTTCTTTGGTACAGATATAGTCTAGGACCCGAGAAAGGACATAGGATAGTTTTCATCCCGGAAATCCCCCGGGAACGGGAAGTATTAATCCACGCGGACGAAGTCGCGGGCAAAAGCTAGTACACTAAATAAAACAAAATATATCGAACAGCTTCATAAAATAAGTGCTTTATTGATTAAAAATTAGTAGGTACATAATTTGAATAAATCGTAACGTGACTGTTAACAAAATTAGCTCAAATACTTAGTGTCTGTGACATGTACCTATCAACTTATTTACAGATTTTGGGCGAAAATGATCGAAAACAATGAATTAGATCAAATAGTCTTATTAGTTGCAAGCTTTCAAACATCCCACGTCATTCAGTTGTTTCAATTTACTCGTACCTGACGCCGCGTGACAGCTGCCGTCACTCTACCGACATACAGAGCTGCCCTGCGCGCGAGTGCCGAGTGCGGCTCGCCCAGACTGTGCATACGTGTGCTAGACAGTGACGTGAGTACACTCGGCACTTGCCCGCAGGGCCCCCTATCTCTTAGTATATTCAGTAGACTGCAATTTCCAAAAAAGGCGAACGAATTGCTCGTATGCACTAAGCGGAGTACTAAACTATACATCTATTATAATTATTACTTTTAAAACCAATTTCTTTTTATTTACAACCGAGAAACTATAATAATATAAATATTAGAACCTTATACTCTCTGTACAATGTCGTTCATTTTGTTAGACTCTTCATTTATCTCTTTTATTCGCGTGTTTTTTATTTATGTTTGGGCTGACGTGTTTCGAGTTTATACATCGCTGTAAACATTATGCGTGAGCGACACCCACTCGGAAATGATTTAATAATATAATGCATTTACACAAGCGTGGCTCCCGGCCGTAAGTTACCTTTAGTCTGTACAGCCCTCCTCGAACTTATTTTGTAATTTATTAACCAAATAATAATAATATACAAAGCGTTTGATAATAGTTGCAAATTGCAACGCACGCGAGTCAACGCTGGCGGAAAGTAAACGGATGGAAAGTTAATAACACTAAATACTACCTACGACTAATTGTTAATAGATTCAAATTTAAAAGCTCTAGATGAAAATGTTATACGTTCAGTGTTGTTAACGTTCCATCGACGTCACAGTGATGACGCATCGCGGAGTGGCGACACCCGACGCCGTCACCACTCGCACGTCTGCGCCACCTCGCTATATTCACATGAACGTTACGCTTCCTTTATTGCAACTGTTGCTGTACACGGTATCGTTGCAATAAAGACTGCGAGAGTACACTCATCCATGAGCGTCCAAGGTCAGTTTAAACGAAATATTTAGTAACAGCAAGGTAACGTTTTGGGCGATTCTCCACAATAAAATCCATTTATTTGATTATAAATAAAATTAGATCTAGACCGGAATAAAGGAAAATGATGAAACACCACTTAAATA
This sequence comes from Caradrina clavipalpis, assembly GCA_932526535.1. NCBI lineage: Eukaryota > Metazoa > Arthropoda > Insecta > Lepidoptera > Noctuidae > Caradrina > Caradrina clavipalpis. The sequence goes on along the minus strand of OW052110.1, from coordinate 12,971,546 downwards.
TATCACTGCAATTCAATAAGTGCTACTAAAATAAGTAAATTAACTAAAACCGGCGGCGGCGCGGTCGGGTCGGACGACGCGGCGAATTTGAACGCCTAACAGTGTCATGAGCGCACGTGCGAACAGATTGACTCGTCACACTCCTAACAATTTGAGCTCCCCCACTCGGAGCAGTCGCGGGACCGCCCCGGACTAGTCGCGAGCCGCGCCCGACCGAGCGTGAAGCGGGAGGTGAAGGCGATGACCATCTTGTCGGAAATTGACGAAAGTTACAGGGAAACTTCACTAGCGCGAGCACAACGACACGCAGCGGGCACGCAGCGGACACGCAGGGGGCACGCAGCGGGCCCGCGCCGCCAGCGCGCTCACTCCTCGTCCGTGTCGGCGTCGCTCGCCAGCCGCGGCGGGAACGGGCCGCGCGTCTGCTGCCTGCAACACACAGTCGTCAGGCTCGCGCTACGGGCGCGCGCCCCCCCCCCCTCCCGGCACGTACGCGAGGCGGCGGTAGTGGTTGAGCCACTCCTCCAGCATCTGCGCCTGCAGCAGCGGCCGCGCGTGCAGCGCCACCCGCGCCGCCAGCAGCCCGCCGCCCGTCTCCACCGCCGCGACCCAGCGCCGCACCACGCCCTCCTCGTCCGCCAGCTGCAACACGTGCAGTCAGGGCGGGCCGGCGAGCGCGCGCCGCCCGCCCGGCACTCACCTCGTCCTGCGTGAGGAAGTGCACCGGCAGCAGCTTGCCGTCCACGTCGGTGAGCGGCAGGAAGGCGCAGTCGGCGCGCGCGTCGCGGCACAGGTAGCCGCCCGCCAGCGGCACCAGCGCCGAGAAGTGGCCGCGCGTGTACGCCAGCGCCAGCGGCGACTTGCTGCAGCCCTCCGGCTCGCACAGCAGCGGCAGGTAGAGGCCGCGGAAGCGCGCGTAGCCCAGCGCCTCGCCGCGGAAGGAGTTGACCACGTCCACGCCGTACACCAGCAGCGGGCGGCGCAGCACGTGCGCCAGCGCGAACACGTGCAGCTGGTGCAGCGCGGCCCCCGGGCGCCGCGCGGCCGCCGCCAGCCGCGCCCACTCGGCGCGCAGCTGGGCGTCGTCGGGCGCGTAGTGCGCGCGCGCGGCCTGCGCCCGCTCCCAGGCGGCCCAGCGCGCGTACAGCCCGCGCCGGCCCTCGCCCGCCAGCGCCTCGCCCAGCGCGCCCCGCAGCGTGTTGTGGCGGTCGAACACGCCGTACGCCGCCTGGCACAGCGCGTCGGGCAGGCAGTCGCCGGCCGAGCGGTTCCACAGCGCGTACAGGCGCGAGCGCAGGCGCACGGTCAGCTCCAGGCTCCAGTTGATGAGCGGCGGGTCGGCCTCCAGCGTCTGCTGCGCGTCGCGGTCCAGCAGCTCGGAGAACAGCTGCTCCTGGATGGGCGCCGGCAGCTCCTCGATCTCTGCGGAGGCGACGCGCGGCGTTAGTCTAGTGTGCGTGTGTGCGTGTGTGCGTGTGGCGGGCGGCTCACCGGCGGGGAGGTAGAAGGTGCAGAACTCGTTGATGTAGCGGCACGGGAAGCTGCCTTTCTTGTAGCGCACGCAGCTGGCTATGTGCCGCCGGATGGCCGACGCCAGGTCTGGTGCTGCAACATATGCAACATTGTGTCGCGATTATCTATTCGTCGCTCTCTCGAGGTGTAATGACATAAAGGCTGCGCACATATTACAAATGATTTGATGGTCAAAATACAGTAAGTGACGCAGTCAAAGGATTCTGCAATACGCCCTACCACTTGTCCAATTATGACAACAACAGCGGCAGGCGCGCAGACTCAGCTAAAGATTGCCTACATTTTATTAACATAAAATACATACACGGTCAGATTCCTTGCCGAATACAACGTTACGAATGAATCCCATCGGTCTGGCACTATAACAACCTTCTGATAATATTGTGTATGTATGGCCGCTATCATGTCAAGTACACAACAGCGACGCGAGACTATCCGCACGTGAACTTCGGAAAAGATGTTCTATTTAGAACACGACAATACACACAACAGTCAAACTTCGTCTAATTCTAGTGCAATCTATGTATAATATTCTAATAATAATGAACAAAAAATGGTTTATACCTGTTTCCCAGACATGTAGTGCGCGTGTCCGACTCAAGCTTGACACGTTTTTACAGATTCGCGTGTGGAGAGTATATTCGTAACATAGGTAATATTACACAATTACAGCCAATGCAATAAAGACATATCGTAGACAACGATAAAGTTTTACGTGAAAACAAGAAAGTTGTAAAAATTACAGTAAACATTTTAGTTTCTTGTCTAAACAACATGATCTAATAATAAATATAAGTAGAAAATATAATAGTTTACACATGACATCGAAGAAGCAAATGCTTATGTAAATATTCACCGATGTAGGAAGGAGATCTCTTGAGGCCAGGCCCGCCGCCCGATATCCGCGACAGAAGCGTCGACAGAATCTCTTGTCGCTGAAACCTGAAACAATATTAATATAACGGTATTGAGTTATTGAACGCGGCCGAAGTATAACGCAACCGTGTGCTCGGCAGACACTTGCACGGTAGTGTACCGCACGCTCATAGAAGCAGTAAACGGCGCATTTATATCGTAGCATTATGGGCGAGTTTCAAAGTTCAAGAGCTACAACTGAATTTATTTAATAAACGAAACCTTCAAGCGTGGCGTTCAGAATCTGAAATAAGAATAATAATAATATACCATTTATTTCAGGCAACAAAGGCCCATAACATAAATAATACCAACATAACATAAATAATGTTGATTACAGTAACCCCTCGCTAAACACGCCGTTAGACGTGTGTAATTGTGTAATGTGTATCGTCATCTTGTTTATTGTGTCACGTGCCTGAACGACGTAGGATGGCATCTCACGTGTGCCCCGCGTCGAAGGCGGAGGCGCGGTTGAGCAGCGCCACCTGCTGGCACTAGAGTACGTGTGTGTGGTGTCACCTGATGGCGAGGTGCACGAGCGTGTGCCCCGCGTCGAAGGCGGAGGCGCGGTTGAGCAGCGCCACCTGCTGGCACTAGAGTACGTGTGTGTGGTGTCACCTGATGGCGAGGTGCACGAGCGTGTGCCCCGCGTCGAAGGCGGAGGCGCGGTTGAGCAGCGCCACCTGCTGGCACTAGAGTACGTGTGTGTGGTGTCACCTGATGGCGAGGTGCACGAGCGTGTGCCCCGCGTCGAAGGCGGAGGCGCGGTTGAGCAGCGCCACCTGCTGGCACTAGAGTACGTGTGTGTGGTGTCACCTGATGGCGAGGTGCACGAGCGTGTGCCCCGCGTCGAAGGCGGAGGCGCGGTTGAGCAGCGCCACCTGCTGGCACTAGAGTACGTGTGTGTGGTGTCACCTGATGGCGAGGTGCACGAGCGTGTGCCCCGCGTCGAAGGCGGAGGCGCGGTTGAGCAGCGCCACCTGCTGGCACTAGAGTACGTGTGTGTGGTGTCACCTGATGGCGAGGTGCACGAGCGTGTGCCCCGCGTCGAAGGCGGAGGCGCGGTTGAGCAGCGCCACCTGCTGGCACTAGAGTACGTGTGTGTGGTGTCACCTGATGGCGAGGTGCACGAGCGTGTGCCCCGCGTCGAAGGCGGAGGCGCGGTTGAGCAGCGCCACCTGCTGGCACTAGAGTACGTGTGTGTGGTGTCACCTGATGGCGAGGTGCACGAGCGTGTGCCCCGCGTCGAAGGCGGAGGCGCGGTTGAGCAGCGCCACCTGCTGGCACTAGAGTACGTGTGTGTGGTGTCACCTGATGGCGAGGTGCACGAGCGTGTGCCCCGCGTCGAAGGCGGAGGCGCGGTTGAGCAGCGCCACCTGCTGGCACTAGAGTACGTGTGTGTGGTGTCACCTGATGGCGAGGTGCACGAGCGTGTGCCCCGCGTCGAAGGCGGAGGCGCGGTTGAGCAGCGCCACCTGCTGGCACTAGAGTACGTGTGTGTGGTGTCACCTGATGGCGAGGTGCACGAGCGTGTGCCCCGCGTCGAAGGCGGAGGCGCGGTTGAGCAGCGCCACCTGCTGGCACTAGAGTACGTGTGTGTGGTGTCACCTGATGGCGAGGTGCACGAGCGTGTGCCCCGCGTCGAAGGCGGAGGCGCGGTTGAGCAGCGCCACCTGCTGGCACTAGAGTACGTGTGTGTGGTGTCACCTGATGGCGAGGTGCACGAGCGTGTGCCCCGCGTCGAAGGCGGAGGCGCGGTTGAGCAGCGCCACCTGCTGGCACTAGAGTACGTGTGTGTGGTGTCACCTGATGGCGAGGTGCACGAGCGTGTGCCCCGCGTCGAAGGCGGAGGCGCGGTTGAGCAGCGCCACCTGCTGGCACTAGAGTACGTGTGTGTGGTGTCACCTGATGGCGAGGTGCACGAGCGTGTGCCCCGCGTCGAAGGCGGAGGCGCGGTTGAGCAGCGCCACCTGCTGGCACTAGAGTACGTGTGTGTGGTGTCACCTGATGGCGAGGTGCACGAGCGTGTGCCCCGCGTCGAAGGCGGAGGCGCGGTTGAGCAGCGCCACCTCTGCGGCGGTGAGCGCTCGCGCCGGGTCTCCTCCGCTCGACAGGTAGGCCTCCACGCAGCGCGCGTCGCCCTCCACCACGCCTGAGGAGAGACCACGAGCGACGTCACTACACTAATACTTTCCAACACTTCATGACATGTATAGAATGCACCTCATGACATCTATCATCATCTGCTTAGCCTTTTCCCAACTGCGTTGGGGTCGGCTTCCAGACGAATGCTATATTTTATATTTTATTTGAAAATATCCAAAGACGCTTTGTCAAATATCTTTGTTACCATCAAAAGATTCCTTACGATTCTACTGATTATCTCCGTCTCTGTAAGAAGTTCCATTTGTTGCCACTTGAAGATAGACGTAAGATTGCTGACTGTCTGTTTTTGTTAAAGATATTCAACAAATAATTAAATTGCAAACCACCGATAGCTGCATGCCATATTTCAAAGAATATAATATATTAACCCTGCCCTGTCTGTACATCCTAGAAGTAGCTTTATTTATCAAATCAAACCCGAATAAATTTCAACTACTTTCCGATAATTTCCCACGGAATAGGCGCAACAATAGTTTACTGTGTCTTCAAACAGCTAAAACAGCACTTATGCGCAAAAGTGTCTACTGCATGGCTCCGGTTATTTATAATAAAATACCCAAACAGTGGAAAGAATTACCCCTACTGAAATTTAAAAAGAAGCTACGACAATTTCTATTGTATAAAACTTACTATAGTATAAGTGAATACGTTAATGAAAAAGATTTTATTATATAGAGTATTTTAATTGGGATTGATAATAATAATATTGAAAGGCTTATGTAATTATCTGTTATTTTTTTTTTTTTAATTTTAATTTAGAATTTTTAATATTTTTAATAAATTTCTATGTAGGTCCTACCTGTAATTAAAATTTGCATGCCCTCATGGCAAAATATGGCTGAACCATTAAAATGTATGCATCACCTGTATTGTACCCATATTTGCGAATAAATTTATCTTTATCTTTATCTTTATCTAACAATAATATTGACAGTCCCGAGCTTTTATCAAAATTTTATTTTAATGTGCCAAATAAATCATTTCGTTTCAATCCGCCTTTATGTGTACCTCATACCTCTACCAATTATAGGCAGAATAGCTATATTGTGCGCGCAAGCAAGCAGTTCAATGAAATGTGTAAGCAACATGACTTGGATCCCTTTACGACTAGTGTGACGTCAGCTAGACGGTGCTTAAGCCTTAACTTTTTTAAATAGCTACCCCACATTATTCCCTTTTTTTTTCATGATTTGATCCTCCTAAATTTTAAAATCAAATAGTTTTCGACTAATGTGTAACAATCTGTGTCTGATGTTTGCTCACTTTTTTTTTTTTTTTGTCAAATTCTACACGCGAAGACTTGTAATTGGCTTCCTGTCATCTATAGTTTCTTTTCTATTTAGTTTGTTAGCTGTAAGTCTTCCATGCTGCGTTAAATAAATAAATAAATAAATAAATATATAAAAACAAATGTTTTTAGGTGCATCAGTGTGGTGCGACCAGGGAGTCTCACACTAAAAAATCCTGTCATATCGCATAGTCCGCTCTGAAAAGCATAATGCATACAAATAGGGAAGCTCACCGAGACAGGCCTGCAGCCAGATCCAGTCGGTGTTGTTGTTGCGTCGCTTGGAGCGCCTGTTGTTGGGCTCCAGCTCGTGGATCGACGCGTTCTGACTGTTGCAGATGTCGTTTATACCTGCCAACACAAGCGCCACGTGTCACACGAGCTTCTACTAGTCAAGTTAGCCGGTCAAGTTGTTAGCATGAATAAACTGCAACCTTCAATGTACCAACAATATAACTGAGTACATAGTTTCGAGGGGAACAAAGTTATCATGAATGAATGAATGCGTACCGAGCGCGGGCGGCGGGGAGGGCGGCGCGGGGTTGCTGCTGCCGCACATGGCGCACTTCAGTGACTTGGGCCAGTTGTCGTACGTGCACGTCTGTAACCAAACACAACCTCGCTACAATTCGATGGATGCCCTCGAATTTTATTTTTAATTATTGTACTGTTTATCTTCTATTCATTAGATTAAAAACATTCCAAAACATTCATCGGTTTCTAAGAAAATTTCAACATTTCACTATTGGTAGAGCAAAAGCTCGTACATAATTTAACATAATAACTATTAATTTTATCAACCAAATGACTCGTAGGTATACCTACATGTAACAGGTTTCAAATCTTATGAGACGTTAAAAAATGCTATAGATAGCGCCATGGAAAATCTTTGCCTAATAAAGGACAGTCAATTTAAATCGTCATGCCATTATGTGATAGTCGTTTGAACTGGTAATTAAACCACGAGTTGGCGTAGTGTGGTGTGGTAGGAGTGCACTGACCGGACACGGCCACTTGGCGACGGAGGACGCGCTGGCGCCCTGCGGAGACGAGATGCGCAGCGGCTTGAGGCGCTCCGCCACCGCCTCCGCGCCTGCGGGCGGCGCCCAGCACAATAAACACAAGCTCTCGCACTCGTCGCATGGAACATCACCAAACACATTATGAGTCATCCGCCTCGCGTACTACTAACATCATGACGTGTTCACCCTAATAACAACTTGATGCACGCACTTATGTTCCTCAGAGCAGGTCGCGGTTGCCGCGACAATGCAGTCAAGTATTAGTTATGTCAAAGTGTCACACACCCCGATTTAAACTCTAATTTATATCTCAAGCGTCTTTTGAAGGCATTGGCGTATCTAGAGTTACTTTTCAGGGGGGGTCTGGCCCCTAAGATGCCATGGCCGATGCGATGCAATGCGGTCAGGCGGAAGGTGAGCCCTACAGCCTGGGGTAGGCACAAGACCATTCTGGGGTGGGCACGGCCCATTATCTACCTTTTAGCAGGGAAGTTTGTTAACTTCCCAGCTAAAAGCTAGATACTTAAATAAATAAATAAATATCTTGGGACAACTCACACACGGCTATCTGATCCCAAGCTAAGCAGAGCTTGTGTTATGGTAACCGGATAACTGATATACATACTTATATAATTTATAAATACATACATATTATAGATAAATCACACCCAGACACAGAACAACAACTTATAACTGACTACTTAATACTTTAACAAAAATTTGCACAAAAGGTGGCACAATTTGGTGCAAAAGATTTTTGCACCCCTTTTATATATGAAACACCGCTTTTATATATGAAAATAATAATAATCCGCACTTTACGTACACGTAGGGGCGGAATACTAATATTATTTTTCTTTGTTTTATTTTACCACTTTTTCGGTGTATACCCATGCCAATTTACAGCTTTCTAGTAAACAGATAGACGGACTGCCATGGCGAAACTATGAGGGTTCTGTATTAACTATAGAACTTTAAACGGGTTCCGCTATCAGGAGATGTTACCGCAGATGTCAGGCGAGGGCAGCGCGCTGGCGCCGTCCTGCAGCCGGAAGATGTCCTCGTTGAGCACCGACTTGGGGCTGCGGCACATGGTGCACTGCAACAATATCATACTCCACATGTTTCATCATCGCCACGACATCACATGAGACAGTGCTTACGAACAAGCTACTACAACAGTTTTCACATGGAATTATAATGTTACTACTTAAATATATGAATAGGTACTCCGAACATCTCGATAATCTGAACATACTCCACATTTAAAGTACATGCATTGAACTCTTGAACGGTTGGCTTCCGATCGCTAATCGAGCCGACTTTTTAGAGGTTAGCCTAGTGGTCCTAAGTGCAACTGCTACGCTATAGGTTTTGGGTTCGATTCCCAGGTCGAGCAAAGTGTTATTGAGGTTTTCTATGAAATGCTCAGTAGCGGCTCGGAGTTAGGATTTGTGCCCGGTTAATGGCAATAGGCTCGCCCTCTATTGCATGGGACCCAAAAATACGGGCGAACTGTGGGTGTACATCGGCACACCTCTGCCTAACCGTTCGGGAAATACAGGCGTGATGGTATGTTTTAGAGGTGCAAGTGCATTTCATTGCTTTCATATCATAAACCGGCAGTCTCTTCAACGCACTTTGGCCGGTCAGCTAGTCCTACGGATCGGAAAACAGCAGATTGTGCCGGGGTGTCAGTTCATAAACAATAACCTGAATCATTTAAATAATGACCAGTCGGCTCCGCTTGCAAGAACTTTCGCTCATTAACAAAATGATTAACATTTATAAATTGTATCACTAATTGCCTCCTAATAAAGATCATGCCATGCTTTGGTTCGAGTACATACGTCAGTGGGCGCGATGTACTCGCGTGTCATGCGAGCGCGAACCGCTAACAAAGTGAAAGTGTTTGGTGGCTATTAGATAAAGCTGTCTACCCCAGTTGATATGTTATGAGCGGCAGCCGCAACAGTTGCTGCTCTTTGCTACTCTTGAACTATCGCTATCTACACTCGATATGATCATAATTATTAGTTGTTTGTTTGTCACAGATTCATAGATTGGTTTCAGGATCGCCGTTCATGACAACAATCAAATCAAAATGGACGAAAGCTAAACCAAAGTCATCTAATCTTCTACACTATCATACATTATATTATAAATCGTAACTTATTCTTATAAAATAGAGATATAATCATTTTACGCTAGAGGTCTTGGGTTCGATTTCCAGGTTGGGCAAGTTTTATTGGGTTTTCCTATGAAATTCTTAGTAGCAGCTCGGAGTTAGGATTTGTGCCCAGCTAATGGCAATAGACTCGCCCCCTATTAGGTACATGGGACCCAAGCATACCGGCGAACTGTATTGGTACATCTCTGCCTAACCCTTCGGGCAATACAGCCGTGGTGGTGGATGTATTATAATTTTAAGAGGAAGTATTGTTTATTTATTTATTTATCAGATGGAAAACCAACAGCTATACATAAATTGGATAAGAAATCGAATATGCTACATTAAGCCAATTACAGGTTCTCACGTTTAGAAATATAATAGTTACTGTAGTGTACTGCTGCCGGACGACAGCAGTACGACGTAAATCGTCTTATTTGAAGAGATACGCGGCTGCAGTCCGATCGAATTTCTAAGAAACACGATGCGTTCACAGCACTAGCGAACAACGACTGAGCTGAGACACTGACAGGTTGTTGCCGTTCCGCCAACAGACGTGCGCCGCACTGCTGTCGCACGACTTTGCGTCGAGACATTTTGTATGAAAAATCATAACCGTCCGTGCGCAGTACGATACCCGGACTGCAGCAGTCCGGCACCAATCGTCTAAATTGAAAGCGCCCTTAGGACTGACGATGACGTTTCAATCCATATAAAAAACAATTGGCATTCGGAGCATTTCGGAGATATAATTTGTCCTTCAGGTACAATACAGCATGTAATTTGGTCGTGCGATTTAGGAGCGCTTTGTTTTTATAGACGTAAGCGTAGACGTGCACGTACCTAGGTACCTACCACTGAGTTGTAATGTATGGACCTGTATATAATATTGCGTAGGGTTACGCATTAGGTACGTCAACGCTCACGTCTGCGTTACGCAAGCGGTGTGTCCTGTCTCATACAGTTCCATACATTACAACTCAGTGGTACGAGCACGTCTACGCTTACGTCTACGCATACGCATCCGGTCTGCTCGAGCCTTAAATGAATACATGGCCAGCGGTGCCTCATGGTGCAAGTACGGTTTAAGCAGCTATACAGTGCGGGAAGAACATCGTCACCACAGCCGTCACTAAATAGTTATAAAATGTTTCCCCGACATACACGCGGACGAAGTCACAGACAACAGCTAGTTGTGAATGCGATATGAGACAATACACAAAATGATACAAACACAAACAAGTGTTTGCGCATTGTCATCTAAATTTATGTATGGCTACACAGAATATTATATTTATTAATTAGCAATGTTAACCATAAATATTTGTACGCCTCTGGGCAAAGCATAGAGGACCTACCTATTTTTGACACCTCACACTCTGTTGTAATCTGACCTATGTTTACAAATAAATTATTCTGATTCTGATTCTGATTCATGCATCCTAGTAACATTTATAAATGTGAAAGTCTACATTACTTACAATGTTTGTGATTTTGGATTTTTGTGGAACAATAAACGGCTGAACGGATGTGGAAGTTCGGCTCACGGGGTCACACGAGCCCAGCAACATCACGGTTAGGACATTATACTTACCTACTATTGCAGTTCGTACAAAATTAGGATACTCTTTTTTGTCCTTTTCCGACTTACACAGGCAAAGGCTATAGTAAACAATAATTGTCATAGTTTATTACGTTGACCAGCCCGAGTTCTCTCGTGTAGGCTACGGAGCCACACGTTCGTTCGTACTACTTGGGAAGACACAGATCTCAGAAGGTGCAATTCCAACGATACGCGAAACGAAATTCAATCATTATGATACCGAAACATTGCCGCCATGTTTCCAATACCTATGGAATATGCATGTTTTTTTTTATTTATAAAATTAATCCTCAATCCTGTAATAAACAGTTTAGTAAAACTATTTTTCGAATAACTACCTATAAAATTAAAAAGATGTAAGCCATCGAAGATTTGTTTCTATCTCTTTCTAGCAAAACGAAATTTAACACGGAGTTTATGATTATGGCCGTAGTATTAACATAATCGGATCTCTTTCTAATCAATGCGTAATTATTCGTTAAAAATGCTTAATCGGCTGTATTTCTTGACCGATTTTAATTTCACTTTTTGTCACCTCTACGACGGTATTTTCACATTGTTAACAAATGCAATTAAAAAAAATATTCCCTATTATGTTTTTAAGTTGCCTAACAATTTAAGTAGCACGTAAACTAAGTAGGTAAGTACTCCAACTTCTTGTGGGTCGCTTCTAGCTGTCACAGCCGCAGCTGTAACGTGGTGACGTGCTAATGTGCCACTAACGGCCATGGATCTACTCATGGATCACATTGTAAACAGATACTCGACGGCGGCGCCCTTCGACAGACTATAATGGAATGCGCATCCTTCTTAATTGGCTACGGCAGCATTGGCGTTTGTATGCCAGGCAAAGAATATAGGGAGTCTAGTATCTGTATAGTATGCATCCAGTGATGATGTAGGTAAATAGGCCTTCTACTAATACTTTCTATTCATGCGCGCCTGATCAAGCAAGTGCTGTGAACTTGTAAAAATGTTAAACAATGGAGTAGATGGATACCTTTCGTGAGAGTGGGAAGTTTTCGTAGGTGCACACGTCGCAGCACCACTTAGCGCCCTCTGTCGCCGGCACAGAACTTGCTGTCACCTGAAGCAATATTCGTTGCAGGTTACCTTATCACGACGACACTACGGAGTACTTGTTTATGACGACCGCGCGTTTCGTCCGAACAGTGGCAGCGAATGTACAGATCAAAACCGTATCAGCTCTGCTACGGACCCGCATCACTCCTCATGCAGGCATGTTGCCAACTAGGGGTCAACCCAACAACGTAACGGGATCGGCACCTTCGGGGTCGTCAATTGTGCCACCCACCATTATCTTCCGCGATAAGTGTGCTTGTGCTGCAGATTGCGGACATTCATAGGAACAATTCTGAACGGCTCGAGTTCAGGCGATGCAGAGCTGATACGTAAGCGTTGACCTGACCTTAATGCCCTAGACACAATCCTAGATCTGACATTGCTATACTGTGACGACCATAAGGATAATGTACACAGGGAGGGGGAACGTTAGTGGTCCGAGTTAACAACGCTCGCCTGTAGATTCTTCCGTGGTATCAACCAAGTCAAGATCCAAGGCATTTTGTCAAGGGCAAACATGTTTGCGCAGAACCAAACAGATGGATATTTATCCAAAATAAGCAAAAAAAAAAGTAATATAATTATGTTTATAGTGTGATTTGTCAAAACATGAAAATACTACTTATTCTGACACCTCAATGGTTTTGTTTTTGTTTGTTATTTGTTTGGTACTGGCTTTTCAGTTTGTATATGTAGAAATCTTTTTTTCCCAATCAGAAACAATAACACTAAAATGCATTGGCATTAATATTAGCATACACTACAGCTTATAATTTTATGGTAACCAAATGCATTACTTATTAAACCTTCTTAAAACTACCTGTGTTTTCCAAACATTCTAATGGTAAAAGATATAAAAGAAACTTAACTTAAGAAAGATAACATGTACAATCCCATTCGAATTTAGATATTTGTTAGTAGTTTGTTTGTTTTTACTTTTCTAGTTAAAAAAGGTAATTTATTATTAGCCATACATTACCTTTAAACATTTTGTCAATTGCAGTGGTTATCTAAATAAATAAATAATATATGAATACCAATTATGGAATCCATATTCTAAAGAGTAGTAAAAATTATCATACAGATAATTTCAACAACTTTTTATACGTAATATTTGTACATATACATAATTATATAAAAAATCTATTCTTTTTTTTTTAATTTGTGGTTCATTGATATGCTTTATAAGTATATTTTATCTGTATCTCTGCCTTTTGCCTGTATCTCTGAGAATTAATTGCTTTTTTTTATTTAAAGAAGTTGACAATGGAGCAAGCTTCCCCAGACTGATGTCCACTAATAACTTTAATGAAGCCGTCAACTAACACTAGAAGTGATCAGTGAAGTGACATGGAATCCTGTCTTTTGCCCGAAAATGCTTCTATTACTTTTGGAGTAGATTACTTTTAATCTGCCGTAAATAATATAAGTACATACATAGCTGGGTTTTGGTTAATTGACCAGCTTTTCTACTAGTTTGCTGGTTTTTCAACAAAAGCACATTGATTACGACATCCCATTTCAACTGACATTTAAAAACTAAGTTCTGATAATAATAAAGCAGTTGATTATGATAATTCCACTATATTCTTTATTAGGTGAAACAAGAGGCACAAGCTTTATATACACTCATTGTATGTGGCATGTGACCTTACAGGCTTGTTCCCACTCCTATTGTGTTTATGTATAATGTTAATGAGAATCAGCATGTCAAAGTAGATAACCTGACAAGATCAACATCAAATCAAACTGAAAACCTTTTAAATTAACTATTTTAGTGTGGCCATTGCAACTGCACTTCAAAAAGACACACATTTGCATCGCCCCACACTGAATGGATTAAACATGATTTTTGTTTGTGTATCATAACCTGCCTCAGTGGTAAGAACTAAAAGGACACACTAAACTACACTAACTAAACTATTCATTACCAGGAAGATTTAGCCAAAATATTTAAATTGCATAACTGTAATGATACTGTGTACAGTCACGAGCGTCAACATGTATACACTTAGCGACATTCTAAAGCAGTTTCTGCCCAAAGGATCGATTAAAATATAGTGGTGTTACGAATATCATATTCTAGATCCTATATTACTATGAAATCGATCTTATCTCAACGTTGCAATTGTTAATTCGCGAGAAAATTGCTTTTCATTTTTGCCAAGTGTATACATGTTTCTGCTCATGACTGTATACTCCTCATAATGACAGCAACATTGTTTTAAAGTAGGTTGTTAGAGATAAATCACCCTTTTTTATATTGTCACCAATTAAAACTGTTTATTGGACTATACTATGTACACTTGCATTACTAATCTCCCATTAAGTTCCAAAAGCTATAAATATGGCACCAAAGTTCAGTCACACCAACTGAATGTTTATGCCATTCATATAGGTACTGCACTGACATAATGTGTATTGAGCACTATAATCCTGCCCCCACCATAAAAGAATAGCACAAGCTTGGTGAGTGTGAGTTAAACAACTTGTTGGTACACTGCATGTAATGTTGTGAGGGGTGAAACAAACTGAGTCACCTGGCTGATGGTGGTCTGTGAGACGTTGGTGGAGGCGTCAAGGGTGGCGCACTCGGCCTCCGGCTCGTCGAGCGACGCACTATTCCTGCTCCCGTCATTCTGCACCTCCTCACTCATTTTACCATCAATTATAACATTGAGAATGTAACTTCATGCGCTACACTTCACAATCAACTTCTATGAGGTTCTCATCATACGAGATTCTTGAGTATAGCGTCAGATCAAGTAAGAGTAGCTAGGTTTCTATTTACACAGGTGTGCTGCTTGTCGATTGTTGTTTCTTTACGTGCTTCTGTAGACAGATACTTGTGACCTAAAAAAGAAATGAACACCATGAACGGACCACTGTAAATAGCAGCACATACTCACGCATTGTGAAATAGAAAGGAGAATGATAATTTCACTTCAACAATTTCTTGTTGGTATTTTGACAGATCGCGACAAAACATACATGAATGTGAAACTTATCTAATATAGATCCGAGGTTGTTGATATGGAACTTGGCATCGTTGTTCCTAGAATTTTGGCGTCGTTACACAACATAAAATATCGAGAGTTCGATGGCATAAGGTCAAGACTACTAGAATAGCGATACAATTTACTCACTGTGCTGACGATGTGACAATCAACTTAGAACTGTTTTTGTCGTGAAAATTGCCAAACAATGGAATAAACAAACCTGGGGGAGACGGAAGAAAACATAAAAGAAACAATGGAGTTAAAGGCAATTATGTTTATACGGTATTTTGACAAATTTTGTGTCAATTTTGGTGTCATTCAAAGAAACGAGATGGCTCAGTCAACTCACTCATCTTTTCTTGTCAAAATCACAACATTGTATTTTAGTAGTGAATTGTGATTGGGTAGATAGTTCATGTACTTCACAACACTTTGTTTTCTACCAATGAGAACCATCATTCTGTGTCATTAGTGGCCAATAATAAAGTACTATACAATATTTATTCAAAATGGCTACCCCAATCCCAAAAAAAGGTAAAACATTTTTAGCCTATCTGTGGTTGTGCGTTCCGTTTTATGTAATAAAAATACATACATGAAAAATATTCAATATAATAATATCAGTGAAAATCTCTCGTGTTTAGTTGTTGTGAAAACATGCTTAAAATTTACCAATGGCCACAGACATACTCTAAATTATATACGAATGACAACAACGAATGGTGTCATGTAAATGACAAATTTTTGGTACCACTGTTTTCTGCATATATACAAAATAATTGTTTTTTTACTCCAAGCTGGAATGTTTTAAAAATGATTTAGGATAAGTTAAAAATTCAGTTTATGAATTCGAATGAATTTTAGACGCATTTTGTCGAAAAGTTCCTTGAGGTCCTCGTCATCTTCAGGGAAAAGTCAGAAGAAGCCAGAGGAAGTAGCGAAATTGCAAAGTGAATTAGAGTTGCTCAAGCAAACAATCGATTCCTTAAAAGTTTCTGTCGAAAGTAGAGATGCAGCTATAGGTACGCTTGCTCGTGAAAAAGAGAAAATATATGTTGAACTAAAAAGTGCACAAAGAACAAATAGGAACTTACATCAACAGCTTGTAGATGAAAGGTAAAAAAAAAAAAAACCACCCTCATCCTCGAATGTGTGAGTAGGTAGATGAATGTGGCTTCAATATTACGTTATTCATATAATTACATTTAATAGTAAGTACATTCGTTTCGTTTAAAACTAAATAGTGATATTACATTTTAGGGATATTCATTCTAAGGAAAAGGATTTTTTCATCAACGAGATTAAGAGATTGCCTAAACGAGAGGAAAGCAAAATAAAAGTTCAAGAAAGTGAGGACGTAAGTAATAATATCCATTTAATAAACTCGTGTAGTCATTACTTCTTTATTAACTTTCTAAGTAATAATGTTGGATTAACCCAGTACTGACTACGTATAATTGAACAACTTTTTCCAGTTATCCCAAGATCAAGTTAAGGGCTCCTTACTTAACGAATTAAAAGCTAAGGATGAAGTAATTTATAATATTGGTGTTAAGTATTTAAAGATAAAATCGAGCAAAATGTTCTTTCAAGAGAAACTGGAAAAATTACAGGTTCAAAACAAAAAGGTACCCTTCCTACAAGTTTTTATGAATTTAGTTTTTCATATAACATAAGTTGAGGGAGCACTATGGTTTTCTGCAGTGGCCAGTTTTGGCGTATAACTGAATGAAACCACATCTGAGTATGCTAGGATTCAGATACGAGCCTTATACGAACTAAGCCTTACACGCTCGCATCAGCATTTTCTGTTTCTCTATCTCTTTATGTAACTTACCGCACGCAATTTAAGCAGAAGTGCGGCCTTGGGTTAATAGTGATTTCACCCTCATAACTGCGTCACTGCTCAAGGTTCACGTATTTCGGTAAGAAACTGCTTGCTATTATCGTCACTAGTAAGATGAACAATGACCGCAAACGGTCGGGAGAGCGGTGAGCATACCGCGGGAGCGGTGAATGCTTATGCGAATCCCGCACCCCCCACCATAGGCAGAGATGAAACACCACGGTGGTTTTAGCCATTAAGAGTCCGGTATTCCCCGCCGGCACCCCCACGACGGAGCAAGTTCAGGAGGATTAAAGGTTCGAGCACATTATGCCGGGCCGCAGCGGGGCGGAGCGGAGCGCAGAAAATCCGCTCAAATCGCTTCAATACAATTTGTATGAAACAACGCACACTGTGTCGGGCCGCAGCGGCTCGCATTATTGCGCCGCGGATTTCCGTCCGTGAGATGCGGCCCGCCCCGCCCCGTCAACAGTGTGCTAGGTACGCATTTTGCGCTGCGCTGCGGCCCGCTCCGCCCTGCTGCGGCCCGGCATAATGTGCTCGAACCTTAAAGGCGCACCAAAAAAAAAATTGTTGAGCGCCACATGATTACTTAAGGTTCGAGCGAAGGTGAGCCCTACAGCCTGGGGTTGGCACGGCTCACCCCCCCCCCCCCCCCCCCCCTATATACGCCTATGGTATATAGGGGCTATACCTACTGAGGATACGTAAAGGTAGGACTAAATACCGACTCAATCTGAGCAAAAGGTGTGCTACTACGTGTGTAATAAGCAGACGCCTCAAGGAGGGAGAGGGAGGTATGCTCACAGTGTCGCACACATCATCACTGCACCGCCCGCAGTTACTATAACATATTTATTTCTCTGATAATACCTAATACCAGCCTCTTATTTTCCCACTTCAGAAAAGGCAGGAGTATTATTCACTACGTTTGCCTAAGGGGGATTGGCGATTTTAGACTTTAGGTTTCTTTGCGCTGTTATTTTGTTCACCGATATCAATAGTGTTCAAGATAAATTTAACCTCATGTATGAGAGGGTGGCGCCTTAACCTCTGGGCCATCACGACACAATTTCCACGGCCACATGGCTACACGACATTTCCCTGATATGCGTCTTATATTTTTCAGACCTGTGAAAATATTATTTTGTTGTTACAAGATAATAGAAAAACGTTGGATACCCTCTTAGATAAGTTACTAAAATCGACTTCAGTTTCACCAGATAGTAAAAAGTATCTAAAACTATTGCAAATCAACGCCAGTTTGCATTACGAGAATACTCAACTTAAAATATATCTTACATCTCAGCAAGATTCGCCCAACAACTTAATACAACAGCACGCTGAGGTGTGTTGTCCGATTGATAAACAAACAACATCTGCAAGTAAGTCGGAAGAGAAAATGAATCGACACTCTTTTAATACAAAGTTAAAAAAAATACGTAATGCGCTTGATTACGAAGGTGTTAAACGTTTTAAGTATATTCATAGAACATTTTCGCCGCATGTTCGAGGTACGATTTTTAGGTCAGTTTCAGATTCTTGTATCGTGAGATCGACTTTAAGTGAATTATGCTAGTAATATATGTACTTAAATTAAATCTGAGGATTGTTTTATTTCGACCTAGGATAGGAAGGCTCTAGGGTAGGTATACTCACCACAATGAATGAATGCCGAATGGTTAAACTCCCCTAGACCATTTACATTTCTACCAAACGAGTAACGGTGTGTTTGACGAACTGCTCTCGACTAATATTCTTGCTAGAGGCATGCCATGTTAAAGATATTACTGTTACAGTAATTTTGAGCTTTTGGTGATCTGCAACACTGCCACATATGCCGCGTTCTCAGTGGATTGCGCGTGTTTTCCACACGAAACGCTCCGTGATGCGAGGCAGTTTGCGAATCGTATTAGAATTACGCATTGTGGAGATTTCTTACCGCGCACTGAATTTGCAATTATTGAATTGAGCTGGACGTTCAAAATTCAGTGCGCCGCGCCGCCGCGCCGCCGCCGCCGCGCCATTAAAAACTTTACTAAATCTAACTCTTATTTTGCGATAAAAGTACTCAAGTAGATATAAATTTATCTGACGTTTTAGATAGTAGGGCATTAAACGCCCTATTTGAGTTACTATTTTTCACAAGTTTAATATCTTAAATATGTTTCCTTTTTTTTAAACAATAATAGGTACCTATTATTATTATAATTCGACGCTTCTTCTATCTCCGACGCTAATCGAGTTAAAATTTGATTTCGAGTTTTTCAAGATTCTGATCGCAAACCTACGTCAGTGTTTTTGTATTTTCTATATAATTTCACTACTACGGCGGGCGTTTTTTACTACGAGAGCAGAAACACCAGTGCCAATGTGTCCGGCTCAGTAGCCAAAAAGTTCAATGTCTAGTTGATAAATTCAGAACGTACTAGTAGTCATTGTCTATGAGAAAGTATTGCAAAATTATGTTGCCTACTAAAATATATTTTCCAGTTTTCAAGGTGTTGGCAAAAGTATGAGTAATATTTTTTTTTAATTAAGAAACTACGTTATTAGTTTTTTTTTTTAACTTTATTATCTATCTAGCCTATTAAACTGAATCGATGCGTATATTTATTTAAATTATACAAACACTCTTTGACATTTACAACTTAATACACAAGTAATGTACGCCGTTTAAGAGGGCCACTAGACCATTTACATCATCGGTTGCGGTAAGTAAGGAAAAGCTATAATAATATAAATATCGTCTCATACGCGCCACGACCGTTTGGTTTCTTTAAGGCCGGTAAACAAACTGATAGCATTGCCATGTAATAATTAATGGTCCTTGCTACAGACAGCAGGTGTTATACCATAAGCATATTTTAAATTATTTTCTTACTAAGCTTGGTAAAAACGGTCCTAACATTCGATCTAGACTTCTATATTATAAAGAGGTAAAGTTTGCTTCATTTTTTGTTTGTTAGAGGCAATCTCTTGAAGTACTGGTCCGGTTACAAAAATTCTTTCACTGACAGAAAGCTACACTATTGCAAAATCTCTTAGGGTTTTTATGGGTATATTCATAAGTTTGAAACATGCATAAACTCTAAAAAATACAGCAGAACTTGAGAATATGACATTGTTTCCATATAAAATAATCTACTTAGTATAATAGCGAAATTGGAGTATACGATATCGGTAAAAATCTTTAGTCTAAGATATTTATGGCATTAGCCAAATTCATACTCACCACCAGTAGTTATAGTTTATTTAAATTCACAGTGGTGATTTTGAGAGTGGGGTGGTGGTGGACAACTTCGTTGTATTGAATTGAAGGGAACTTGGGAGTCCTATTGTTGGCAACATTGATCTCCAGATTTGTGTGCGCCGGCATCGCACGTGAACGTGTCGCAAAAATCTCAATAAATTAGTGAAATCACCATGTCTGACGAATATTTCTATGGTAAGTCTTATTAAGTATACTATTGCGCTTCCTTTAACAGTTTTATTTGCAAGTTTCACATAGTACTTTGTTCTTAAATATGATTAAAACATTAGCGTCAGCTTTGACACCCGGCACTCGCCATTTTATTTCACAATATTATGTGGATATCTGTTTCAATCGCTGTTTGTAGTATTATCTTTCGTGTTCATTCGTCTGCGCTCGTTGCAGCATACGAATTTAACTTTGTAAGAGTTTTTAACCGACTTGCCGCCATTTTTGATTAAGGAAATGAAGTGGCTAATTTCTTTTATGAGTTCATAATGGCGTTTCTGAACAACGAATTAATTCTACGTCTCACGTGAGATGAGTGCTATTGATTTTTTTGCTAACGCATGGTGCGTTCGGAGTGTGATGTCAGTCAGTGATGTTAGTTAGGCGCGCAATTTGAATTTGCGGCGTCCAAAGCCATGACACCTAAAACGCCGTTAAGTCGCTAAGCATTTACTAAAATGCCAGTTCCGTTGATTCGAAACTCTGCGAGCACCTCTGTACCGCAGTTGTTTATGTCGGCGCAGCGCCGCGATGTCAGCGTTTTGAGGTTATGGTGACAAATTGAACACGAGTTCGTATGATGCGGTCGCCTGCAGTTGCGATGCCGCCATGTCCCACGCTATGCGATACCTATTAGTTAGGTAGGTAGGTTCCGTCGAACATATTTACAAGGTTGGTGTACGTATGTTTCAGGTGTAACTCTGTCGGCGTCACATCAGTCGGAGACATGGGACCCAGAGGCAAAGGCGGAGTATCCCCGCAGCAACAAACTGCTTATACGTCAAGCATTGTTGGGTCCAGACGCCAAGCCTGATGAACTCAATGTTGTTCAGGTATTTTATCACTAAAAGAGTTAGTGAAACTTGAATTCTACATTACTTACTGCAAATCTATTCAAACGCCTTCCTTCGACTTTCTTCCAAAAATGAACAGCATTGTGTTAGACTCACCTTGTGTGAGTACAAATTTACACACATTATCACTTATCATTGAGATGTACCTATTTAGAGAAAGTAACTTTTACAATAATTTTTAACTGTCTAAATTGCATCATTAACCATACCCATTCGTATGTTGTGCCTTATTATCTATTCCTAAAAGAGCACTTCTTACTAACATGAATTTAAGTTACTTTTGTTTTGTTTGTTTATTAAAAGGCATTAATCTCTAGATTTACTAGTTTTGTAAATGATAGTCAGACTTATGAAGAATAGTATAGGCTATTTAACATTATGCTAGCAAGCAGAGCAGTAACCAAAGACAACAAAATGTGGGTGAAAAAACTCGCACCCAGGCAGAAGCTAATATGTAATATGACTCATTCATTAATTCAGTATTTACCACTAAGCCAATCACTAATGCTATTATTTACAGTCACCTATACAATGCAGCTAGCTTGATTTGACTTTTGTTATTGTTGCATGCAGGTAGAAACCATGTCACTTCAGGAATCTGTCAAGATCCCTGTGGCTGTATTGAAGACGGGAGAGACAAGGCATGCACGTCTTGACATTGAATTCCCAGATGCCCCTGTCACATTCACTCTTATTCAGGTAAATATGTGTTTTAAGTATTATTTTACTAGGGATATTTTTAATTAGCTTTGACATTTAACATGTTCCTAAGGATAATAGTAGGATTACTTAAACTATGATGTCTAAAATGTTTGATTGTTTTTTCTCCTCACTCCTATGATAACTGTGTTATTTCTGTATAAATAATAAGTTTCCATATTATATTTAAATACATACTGTGAAAATGTTTGTGAGAGGTCCGGAAGATATTTAGATTTGCCTTCAATTAATTTAAATAAAACTGAAATGATGATAAAAACAACCATTGGTAATTTGATGGGTGCGCAACGTCGTTTTGACTGTTGCACTACCTGCTTGTGATTGCTTGAGGCATTTGTCTGATCTCTATAATCACACAAATCAAAACTAACTTCAACAAAAGATGCATAGACTTGACTTAGCATTGTGTTGTGCAGGGATCAGGGCCAGTGCATTTGATTGGCCAGCATCTTCTTGGTGCCCTTGTGGAGGAGTTTGAAGACATGGAGGAAATGGAGGAGGAGATGTTAGATGAAGAGGAAGGAGATGATTCTCAATTCAAGGTACAAAACTGTGACAGTTTCTCACTTGTTACTTATTATTGTTAACATTTCTACACCATTTGACAGTTTTTAGGGCTGTCTATTTTATATTGTCATGCATGCTGAATAGTTACTCATTTGCCAATACTTTTGGATCAAAATTGTGCCAGTGACATATAGTAGATTGCTGAATTTACAGGAAGATGAGAATAAAAGGAAAGCATCAGCAGGCAAGCGCAAGACTAATGAGGTACTGAAAACCTTCAACTAATATCAAATTACAAACTGACTGGTTCTGTACACGCTCTACAGAGGGAAAAGGACCCGAGACCCAGTTCTTTTAAAGAATGACAGTTCATGTAAGATTTTAATCACAAAATGTTAAGGGATTACTTACAATATTGATAAATCTAATAATTTCACTGTCATTTTTCATACTACTGGGCTTGCACACTGGTGTCAAAATTATATTTTTAAGATAATGTCATGATGATTGGCTGTTGGTTTTCTGTATACTCATTCAGTGTATACCTTTACCTTCTGATAGCTGGATAAAACATTTAGATTAGCAAGAAAGGCCTCCTGGCATTATAACAGTAAATTACTTGAATACCTGATACTGAAAGTTATCTTTGTAAATACAGTGCCGAAGGTGTCCTTTTTTGCGTATGTAATATCAAGAAGAATATTTTTTTCTCTTGGAGCTAATTTAGTTTGTGTTTTTGAAATAATAAATACAATATTTTATCATTATTTCAGGATGAGGATGACGAAGAGGGAGAGCCTAAAGGCAAAAAGGCGAAAATGTCAAACAACGCTAAAGGCAAGGCTCCGTCGCCCAAGAAGAACGCCAAGAAGTGAACCGCCTGCCGCGCCCGCCCCGCCGGCCCGCGCCTGTCCGCTCGCTGACGCGTCGCACGCGCGCCCTTTACAACAAGAGTCAGACAGACCAATTCCATTTAAGACTGACTACATCCTCAATCACTAAACTTTAGGTACACTCTACCTAGTGTATTTATGGAGATATTTCGTTAACGTTAGCACCACAGGCCAGTAGGTGGCAGTGCAGCGCGGCAGCGGGCGGACGGGCGCGGCCGGCGACCGGCGTATCTCTTAGTTGTACGACATAGTGTGGTAATTCAGTCTAGGTTAGCGTTGTATCGACTCGAGCGTGTCTGGGTGAGTGGAAGTGTGAGTATTTGTTTGTGATAGTTACTTATTGGTCGAGGTATCTGCAAACTTATCGATCCGATCCTACGTGGTTACCGACGATCGAGTGTGATTCTTCACTTATTTTTTTATGTTTTTCTAAACTAAATTTCCATTCCTTACTGTGGTATAGTGTTATGGATGTCAAATTTAATATTAAAGTAAGTCTTAAATTCACAGATGTATTTTTAAGTTAAGACATAATTAAGCATAATCGATCATTTTGTATGGACTAGCTACCGGTCGACATTGAATTTGCTAATGATTTCTCATTTCAGAATGAAAACTGATAATCTATTATAGTTTGTTTGTACATATACATTATAAAAGCATAAGAACGGTAACAATAAAAAGCATTTCTAAACATTCTCACACCTTTTATTTCTCTACAGAACTTCCCATAACATCATTAGTAGACTTAGCACTACCCCGTTGGACTTGTGGTAGTAAGCGCGACTCTTTAGCGGGGGGTCGATTTCCAGGTCGGGTAAAAAGTGTTATTGGGTTTTCCATTTTCTCAATAACCGCCCGGAGTTTGTAAGTTGGTGCTGTGATATCCCTGTGCCTCGGAAAGCACGTAAAGCAGTCGGTGCTGATCTCTTCCCGAATGCGTCTGATTGCCGTCCCATGACTAATCGGATTATGAGAGTTGTTAGGCTGGTCACACACGGACAGCTTGAAGCAGTCTGGATCGACTGCTTCAAGTTGCGACTGCATAGTACATTACAGTCTTCTACGTACGTATATACACGGAATGGCTCGAGCAGTTGCGACTGCTTCAGGCGATTGGTGGCAGGGTGGAATTCTATCGTGGTGCCAAGCAGACTGACTGCAAGAGCCGTCCTTGTATGTTTATCACTGGCTAACTGCTCGAGCAGCCCGTGTATGGCGGGCCTTAGCCAAGAGGGAGTGCACCTGTGTTTCTCGATGTGCTTGTTCACTATAATAAATCTGCTGCGCTCCAATTACGCTAGTTTCCATTAAGATTTAGCCGCCGTGATCGAAATTGGTCTAAGCAACACCTGTCCAGGGTACCTGGCATTAGAACAAACAGGTCACCTGCTGGGGTGTCTACTAAATCATTTTTTATCTAACAATGCCTGTAATATTCTATTTCGTTCCCGTTGTATATTGTTTGACTCTTCCACAGCTTGCACTAAGCTTTCAAACTTGTCATTGTCTTTCCTGTCCTGTACTTCTTGCAACACTCTCTTTATTTCAGTTAGTGTTGTGTCATCTAAGTTTACGATATTGCTACATGTACCTATTCCAGTAGGGTCATTAAATATTTTTTCGAAATATGAATAATACGGCCAGTTGTTAATTTTTCCAGTTTCTTTCTTTTTCTCAGCTAGCCTGATGTAAGTTTGTTTCAAGTTGCGGAACTTGCGATCACATTCTTCTGAAGACAAGCCTATTTTTGGAGCAAACACTCTCCAAACATTTTTCTTTTTGACTAGAGGATCTCTAAATCTTTCCTTGTTGTCTATATAGAATGTAAGAAGCTGTTTGACATAGTCATCTTGTGATTTATATGTTATCTTAGGTGGCCCACCACTGGTGCAGGTATAGGTAGTTGTTCCACTATATATTCCTTCAAAATCTTTATAGTAACGCCATTTAGTGATACATCTCCCTGTATCTGCTCTCATTTTTAATCTTATGTAAGTTTGCTTTAGATTACGGAACTTTTTGTCGCAATCTGTTGGCCGTTCCCCTACTGAGGCAGATATCTCTTTCCATAGTTCTTTCTTTTGATATCTGGGATTTTTAAACTTATCAGCTATTTGCTTGTACTCTTCTATTAGTAACCTAGTTTTATTTTTGTCCCAGGGACCTATACTGGGATTGTAATTATAAAATATTCTCTCAAAATAGTTATGATATTGCCACTTTATCGGTTTTCCAGTTTCTCTACTTTTCTCTTTCCAATTGAAGTATGCTCTTTTTAAATTCTTGAACTTGTGGTAGCAATTGTACTCAGTTGTCCCTAACTGTGATGCTATCTCCCTCCAAACATCTTTTTGTAAGCAATCAGGACTTCGGAACTTGATGAGGTTGTCTATGTAGAGACTTAGCAATCTCCTCACTTTGTGCTCTTCCCATGGCTCCAACACAGATGGTGGAAGTAATTTGCATTCTTTGAACACCTCTTCACAGGTGTTGTAATGTACCCATTTAATATCTTTGCCCAATCTCTTCTTTTTCAAGAGTCTTATGTAAGTTCTTCTCAGATTTCTATATTTTTTAATACATTCATCAGAACTTGTACCCAAGTGTGCAGCAATTTCGTCCCAAAGGGATTTGTCTTTAGTCACATTTCTAAATCTGTTATCCAAGCACAGTGTAAGCAATAGTTTTATTTTGTTCCTATCCCAAAAGTTGTCATCATCTTTGGCCTTAATTAACTCCTTTTCACTTTTCTCTGAATTATTTTCTTGAACAGCTGCAGGGGTCTCATTGATTTGTATATATTGCCTGTTGTCTCCAGCTTCCACTACATATCTTGTCTCCTGCCCTGTAACTGATATAAACAAAGTATTTGTTATAATAGGTATAATCTATTCCAATGAAACTAGTTATGTATTGTTTGGGAACATTAACTTACTCTGTGGATTCTGTATGGTAAAGTTATTGCTACTGAATATAACATTGCTTTGATCTTCCCTGAGGACAAACCAATAACTTTGGTTGTGGGGATTGTTAATATCCATAATTATAATTAAGATAAGCTAAAAATTGAAGATTTGGATTGTCAATAAACGAAATATAAAACTGAAGTAGTAGTAAATAAACGATTTTGATAGGTATGCCAGCACGATAGAACAATTTTGTTGCAGCTCTTGTGTCAGTCCGGAGATTATACTTTTTAAACTAAATTTCTAGCAGACTCAATGGTGATGATAATAAAAAGCGCTTTCGAACACGTCAAGCATTAACATAATAATTAATAATAATAATTTCGTTTCATGAATATGAATGAAAGTGAAGTCTAAGATTGACTTATTCAATGTACTCTGTGCCACTGACTGACTTGGGGTAATTATAAAGAGTATTATCTATGCCACTGACTTCACAACACATCACAATCACTGAATCACATTAATAATGACAGCAGCACGACATTGACGTAATATTACCTACATGACAATGACAATATACATATTTTTAAGCTGGGTTTATAGTTTAACAATTTTTTCGTACTTATTTTCGTTTTTTAATCATACATAGACGTTGTAGTATATCATTTACCTAAGTTTGTTCTGCAAAGTTGAGTTGTGTACTGGTTTACTGAATTTCAACTCGAATTAACCGGAGTAAAGATTTTTCTGAGTGGGTACAACACTACACGCGTGCAAGTATGCAGTGTTACCAACCCCACAGTTCAATTGTAGATCCCCAATTTTTCACAAATCGTCTAACTTTTTTTTTTTGCAGTTTAAAAATACCCGACGCTACTGAATACACTATTATGGTTTTTAACTAGAGTCAAATAAACATGTTACTTTATAATACACTTCATCGTAAATAGATCTTATACATTGGTTATAATCAGGCGAGCTCGAGGTCAAGAACATGCCATAAAGAAATACAATTACAATAGCAAAAAAAAAATGAACAGGCAAACAGTTTAAAAAAAATAAAACTATATTTTTATTATCCGCAATTTAAATATTTTCATTCACTCCACCTAAATGTTACTGTTTTAATTCACTTTGGGTTACTCATACATTTCTGAACATTATTCACCTCAAACGAGTCTCAAAAACGTGAATATTTGTTTGAAAACATTTGCTTAACAATCAAAATGGTTTGAGTTACTTATCATGAACCAAAGACAAATAGTTGAGGTGAGCAGGACAACTCTATGAAAGAACGCTACTCGAGACTCGAGTCGAGTCGGCCGACCGACATCTTAATTTTTAATTTTGTTTTGACTGTTGACTATGACTTGACTGCTTGACACGCGCTGCGGAATGAACCGGTCCGTGGTGAACGAGCGACGCCATTATTCCAATAGTTGTTGGCGATTGAATTGTCGTTGTTCGTAGTGTTTGTGTTAATACTAATTTGTATTTCATAAGTTTTTGATATTTTATGTTTGATGCATACTGAATAAACACGTTTCATGTTTGATTACGGATTATGTGCTGATTAATAATACGAAATAAAGAGAAGAAATCTGACAGCAGTGAGTAGATCACAGCCGGTGCGCATTGTTTTATTTTGAATTTGTTATAGGCTAAACTATAGTTTAGACTACTGATTATTACTTAATATCCAAGAAAATTAAGTGTTTGAGTACTGATATAAATATTTACACGGTTATCTTGTACGTAAGCACCAGGGGCTTGATGGCGGGAAACTGTTGAACTCACGGCTGAGGTCTATTTTGTGTCCTGTTCTGTGTTACTCTTTCATTCATAGGTAATCGTACAGAACTTGATGGTTTCCAACGGAGTTGTTTTAATTTCGTTTGTGGAATTCACACATTTACGTTTTTAAGATTCCGAACCCCATTATATAAAAAAAAAACCATAATAGATCACTTTGTTGCCTTTTTGTCTGTCAACACATTTTTTTTATAAGAATGCGTGGAGTTATTACATTACATTATTTTCTTGGGTCTATGATTCCTTGTAGTTAAAAAGTAACTCGGGCTTTTAAATCACCACAATTTAAAAATAAGGCAATTTATGTTGCACTCGCTTTACCCGCGACGTCATCCGCCTAGATTTCATCCACCACAAATGAAACCCAACTACACCCTGTTTGACTGGTACTTTTAACTAAACATGTTAATCTTTATTATTAACTTAGGTTTGCAATTGTGCCAGGTGTCACGGTGATTAAGGAAGAAAAAAGATTTTTGATTTTAAAAACTCCCTCATTTCGCTCCCTTAATAAAAATTGCGTTCTTAGTGTTAGCCTACATTAATAAAGGAAGCTTGTGTGCATAATTTCATGTTCCTACTTCCAGGCATTTCGTTCGGCAGTGCACTGATATGTTAATCAGTCATACCTTAACTCATACCTTTTGCCCATGGCAACCACATGACTAAGGAGGTCATGCCTCATCCACATTCATATCTGGTCATACTAGCACAAAAATTTATTATCAGTCACGTAATGTTGACACAAACAAAAAATGATGAAAATTTCAATTATTGTGAGATCATGTTTTTTTTATAATGTAAATTAACAACAGTTCCTGACAGAAGCAAATTGGAGAATTATGAATATTTGATGACCACAATAATATAATATTTGAAGTGTTATTTTGTCTGCTGTTGATCAGAAGCGGGATGTCGGGCGGTCGGCTGGTGGTGCTGGACCGGGCCGGGCGCGACGTGAAGCGGTTCCCACTGGCGGAGGGGCTGGCCACGCTGGGCAGCGACCCGGCCTGTGATATCCGCATTATGCTGCCCACCGTCAGCCCACACCATGCCACTGTTGTGGTTCACACTAACCAGGTAATGTGACTGATTTGCTTGTAAATGATTATGTTTCTTATGAGTAGGTTCTTTATAAGTCAAAGTAAAATTGTTTATTTCAAATTATACCAATAAAAAGCTAACCTTTTTTTTTATTTAAAAAATAAGATGTAAGTCAAGGAGAGTTTCATATCAAGAAGAATGAATAAGAAATCACACTAATTCTTATAAAATAAAATCTATACTAATATTATAAAGCTTAAGAGTTTGTTTGTTTGTTTGTACGCGCTAATCTCAGGAACTACTAGTCCGATTTGAAAAATTCTTTTTGTGTTGGGTAGCCCATTTATCGAGGAAGGTTATAGGCTATAACATCACGTTACGATCAATTGGAGCGGAGTATCAATCATCATCGCAGAATGTAGCAAAAACGGGGAAAAATATTCCTTTTGAAGGCTTTCGTTGCCTGCGCTGCGTAAACGGTTAAAGTTACGCAAAAATAATGTATGAGAGAATTGTTCCTCTTAAAATGAACACAAATAAAGTCCACAATAGTAGATGCCTAACATTTAAGGTTGACTCACTATACCATTTTTATTGCCAGAAAATTTGTTTGTAATTGCATTATTTGCGAAGGTGTTTTTATGAACAGTGTTACTCCTTATCAAAATAAATACGTTATTCATTACAAGTGTTAAATTTTGAGCAAAATTGCCCTTTGCATCATTAAATTTCAATGAATATCTTAGGAGATATCACAGTTTTAAAATAACTTCGCAGCAAAATAATGACTCTGCGAGACATTCCGTAGCTTATACTAGAATAACAGATTATAGGCTACATAACATTGTGCTATGAGCCACGGGAACGTATCAGTATCCAAAACCTAACGTATCGCGGGTGAAACCCCGGGGCACAGCTAGTTATTATTAAGCGTGTCGCCGCACGGTGGGCTGAAAATCGTTTCTAGAAGACTTGTGGAGTCGATTTCCAGCCGCGCGGCGGTCTGGTCGAGTATCACAATAGACACAGTCACTCTCCCGGCAGACGGTGGTGCGCAACGTGTGCTCGGGCTGCACGCTGGTGAACGGGCGCGCCGTGAGCGTGGCGGCGCTGCGCCACGGCGACGTGGTCGGCATCGCCGGCCGCCAGCTGCGCTGGGAGTACGACGACGCCGCCGCGCCGCGCCCGCAGGCGCCCGAGCCAGGTGCGACCATGTTGCATAGCTTAGCGCATTATAACACTACATGGAAACTGGGAAAACTTAAACCAAACTTGGAAGCTTTCTTAAAAAGCCTCACTGAATACTTCTTCTAAGAGCACTGTATCGCACAGTGGATTACTGCTCTGATTTTATGACAAATAGGTCTTTTTGGGGTTCTTCACTTCAAATGAAAATACCCTTATAAATAAAGAAATAATATACAGGGTGGAAATTTATTATGCTACCTGGAGGGAAAGTACTCTAAATACTTGAGTTAGCAAATTTTACTGAAAGGAAACATTCCTTTATTTTTAAAAAGAAACAAAACTGCATTTAAATAATTTTGAAAATACGCTTGCCACACCCGGGAATCGAACAGACTAAAATCGGATAAAATAGCATCCTGTACTTTTATGGTGCTTATCGATAGGGTCAATCACAAGGATTAAATCTCTACAAACCTGGTAAACTAAATTTAAAAACAAAAACCATGAAATTTCAATCTAAACTTATTTTATTCGGACGAAAAAAACGAGTACAGTAACTAACTGCATGCTGGAAATGAGCTTCACTTTCTTCGATGCACACATTCATTATTTGAAGGAATTCATTTTGAATAACTTTTAGAAGGGTGTTGTGGTGAATATTGAAAATTTTACTACGCTACCAAAAGTTACGCGTTTGCGTATTCTCAGTAGCAGCTCGGAGTTTGGATTTGTGCCCGGTTAATGGCAATAGGCTCGCCCCCTATTACATGGGACCTAAATATACCGGCGAACTGTGGGTGTACATTGGTACACCTCTGCCTAACCCTTCGGGGAATACAGGCGTGATGGTATATTTTTTTATTTTTTTGGTACCAAAAGTTACTTAAAATGATTTTTTTTAAGGAATAAATTCATGCATCCAAGAAATGAAGCTCATTTCCAGCAACTACTTAGTGAATTTACTCGTTTGTTTCGTCTGAATAAAATAAATCCTACTACTATTATAAAGGCGAAAGTTTGTAAGTATGGATGTTTGTTACTCTTTCACGCTTAAACGGCTGAATGGATCTGGATGAATTTGGCACAAAGATAGATTATAGTCTGGAATAACACATAGGCTACTTTTTATCCCGGGAAAATGTACGGTACCCGTAGGATAACACATCAACTGTGACGCGGACGAAGTCGCGGGCAGAAGCTAGTTTACAATAAAATTGCGTGTTTTTATTTTATTTTAAATTACCATGTTTGCAGGGATTTGATCCTTATGATTGACCCTATCGATTAGTGCCATAAAAGTATAGGGTGCATTTTTTTCGAATTTTAGTCGGTTTGATTCTTGGGTGTGGCAAGAATATTTTCAAAATTATTTAAATGCAGTTTTGTTTCTTTTTAAAAATAAAGGAATGTTTCCTTTCAGTAAAATTTGCTAACTCAAGTATTTAGAGTACTTTCCCTCCAGGTAGCATAATAAATTTCCACCCTGTATGTTTATTACCATTATAGGATCGTTTTTAGTCTGTCTTTATAAATGAATTCATTTGTTCTTTTTAAATGAATTCATTTAAGAGGAGGTTCTAGGTTTATCTGTTTTTATTTTTGTATTCTTTTTCCTATTTGGGGTAAATATGTCTGTCCCCCCGCAGCGCTGCACGTGGGCCGCACGACGCGGCGCGAGGCGGCGCGGCGCGGCAGCTCGCCGGGCCGGGCGCGCGAGGCGGGGCTGCAGCGCGCGCTGGAGATGTCGCACCGCGCCTCCATGCCCGGTACGTCCACACCGGACAGGCTGTGTCTGCCAGAACCTTACTGCTTCCAAAACAGACTGACCTATTTTGTATGGAGCTTGGGGACAAACTGAACGTTGTTGTACATCAACCAAATGTAGGCTAGGATATTGCTTACTTCCAGTACTTTCTAGGATATATACCTTTTTTAATTTCTGTACTCTGTGAGCAAAGTGGTACAGGATAAGTAACCTAACCTAAGAGGATGACCTCTCGTTATAATCCTTGTTATTATTTATCTATTTTAGTTTTATATCGATGCAACTACATTGAATTCACTGCACCTGAGAATCAAGTACATCCAATATGCACTGAATTCTCGGGAAATAGCATAGTGAGGTAGGTATCTAACTACATAGGTAAGTAGGTCACTGACATGAGCGCAGGGGTAAGATTAACCGGACACGGCTATTTCGGGAGGTTCCCGTGTTTTATTGGGAAGGAAGAAACGCCTGGGTGTCACCACTGTAACGATCGCCCGAAGGACACAGTGGAGCATACGGTGCAATAAATCAAATCAATTATTTTACTTGTAATAAATTGTATATTTTACAGACAGTACCAATATTGCTAAAACTTTGCATTCAATCATCTTTATTTAGTTAAAGATTTTCTGTAGTATTTTCGTTACTGTACAATAATAACAGATAAAATGCCCTGATTTGCTCAATTTCCTTTATTTGGCATAACACACTTGGCATAATTTTTTTTAACCGAATATTTTTAAGGCATAAAAAAAAAAATATTGGTTGGTCGAATATTTATACATATGTACCTATGTCCGAATTTACAATGGCATACTTTCAGGATAGCACAATTTTAGTTGGCATTATAACCTTTGGCAAGTTAAAATTCCGCGTAGTTTCGTTTAGCACGACGTTTGTATACGGCACAACTTGGAGTTGCATACATTTTCTTGTCTGACAAAGTAGCAGTACATGGGCACAAGGAGTTTAAGGCACCCCGCCACGAATACGTTAGTTTCGAATAGTATGAAGGGAGCTTGATTGAGCAAGCGAACTAACCTCCCGTCTTGCTATATAATATATATGTTAGTTTCCTTCAAACCCCGCAGACAGAAATATGAGCCCCACTCAGCGGGGCTCCGTCCACCAGGCTCCTATATACCTTCAATTTGAAATATATGTATGCCAAAAGACGCTTTTGGCTATGAACTTTCTGTGATATGATGGTTCTACTTTTTAATTATTATGGATTTGAATTATACGCCTAAAGATGTTTCTGGCTTACAAAATGATGAGTTGTGAATGTATACTAATACTTACTGATGTTTTAGTCTTTCTTTCTAAAACCTAGAGCTCTACTCTGTACACAGTTCTTCCTCGTTGGGAAGTACAAGTAGCAGTTCACAACAGAAACATGTCAGTCGTATCCGTATATTCCGGTCCGTGATAAACACGTGAGCTGTTTGTGACAGGCGGCGCCGGCGGCAAGCAGGTGGCCATCGTGCAGCCGCAGAGAAGAGATACCGCGCATCAAATCGGTACGAACTTCAAACATATCCGCAGCACTGAATCATTGTTCACGTGAATAATAAACAATTTATTTTAGATAAAAACCCGTCGAGGATGTCCGTGCAAGCTAAAACCCGGCCTAGAACTTCAAAAAGCGATCCGGACTCGTCTGTCACCGAAGCAGACAACGACAACACTAAACGCAAGTCGACCGCGCGCCTGAGCCCCAAGAGCTCCGCGTGTAACTTACAAGCCACCACGAAAGCGAGTCTCTGGATCGAGTCTCGCAAGACTCTCCCCCGGAAGTCGCACGCGCGCAGCACGCCGCTCCGCCTCGCCGTGCTGCGCCGCGTGCAGAGCGCCGGCAAGCACAGCGTCGCCAAGATACAGGGGCCGCTCACAGTGGGTGAGCACTTACAGTAACTACGACCGATGTCCCAGACGTGTACTGAGTTCGTTACATCTACACTGTTTAGGAACTTTCTAGAAAGGCTTACCTTCATTCAGGGTCAGCGGTTTGAACTTGAACACTTTCTAACGGGCGAAGCCGTAGATAGGTAAAATTTCAAGTAGACGCTTGCCACTGCACTGGCGACCTCTAGACACGGCGTTTACCTACTTTCGTGTATAAAAGATGCGAGTGCAGCGACCTTGAATTAAATGAAGTTGGCAAATATCTAATATCGCGCCGTCACTCATTATCATACAATGACGCGAGCCTCGCTCGCAGGCGCATGCCGATTTACATATTATTACGTAATCAAACACTGACTGCCGGGTGCACGGGACACACGTATCATGAATACAATCATTTCGCTTTAATTGACTCTAATAAGTAAGTCCCTATTTCTAAATACATTTGAAATATACGAGTATGATGGATTTTTCCCTATTTATAGTGTAGTCGCTCGTTGTTTACGAGGTTTGTTCTATTTTATTATGTGAGCTAGTAATCATCCACAAGTCACGATGGCGCCGCTATCTCCTGCACTTCGCCTGTAGTCTGTAGCTCGGCGGGATTCGATGTCTACGTCCTGTTACACTAATGAATGTTCGTACGTAGACTCGTAGGTGAGCGAGGTAACGACACTAATGAGTGTATGTGTCCGTGTGTCGTGCAGACCACACCAAGCAGGCGGCCATACGGCTGATGACTGGGCACACGCCCAAGTCGCACGCGTCCAGCCCCTCCTTCGTAGTGAAGAAGCCCAGCCCGCGGCGCACGCCGCGTCGCGCCACACTCGGCCACACCAGCAACACCGGCAACACCAGCAACACCGGCAACACCAGCAACACCGGCAACACCAGCCACACCAGCAACACCAGCAATACCAGCCACACCAGCAATACCAGCCACACCAGCAACAGCAGCAATACCAGCCACACCAGCAACAGCCGCGCCGACCGCACTGTGAGTACTTACACCGAGGACCACATAAAAGCAGTGCGACGTGCCAGCACACTCACCGGCGACATTACCAGTGGACTTCCTTAACGAGTCGGACTCGGGAGCCGGGTGCTGGGCGCTAAAAGGGTTAAGGGAATGTCTAAAGTTTTTGCATTGCGACGTCGCACTGGTTTTACGTAGGTTGGCAGTCGCACCACCGACATTAACATTATTACGATACAGAACAAGTCTGAGACGGCGATGACTCGTCGTGTGTGTCGCCGGCGGCTGCCGCTGTGTGAGTCGGCACTAACAGCAGCAGCGTGCTACAGCAGCTTTCATTTGTTTAACGATCTAAAATGCATCAAACGTCAATTTGATCATTGCGTGCAAGATATTATACTTCCGGTCGGCATTAGTTACCCTGTACGCGATTTTTAATTCTATTTTTGTTGTATATGAGTTCATTAAATTAGTTCACTGCACAGACTGCCTAGATAGCCTAGTGGTCCTAAGGTCGGGTTCAATTTCCAGGTGAAGCAAAGCGTTATTGGGTTTTTCTACGAGATTCTCAGTAGCAGCTCGAAATTTGGATTTGTGCCCGGTTAATGCCAATAGGCTCGCCCCCTACTACATGGGACAAACAAACCGGCATTATATTAAAACATACCGGCGAGCTGGGGTGTACACCTCTGCCTAGCTCTTCAAAGAATGGGGCGTGATGGTTTGTTAAATTAGGTCAAAATTTGAAAAAAAAAAAAAAACAGAATTGAAAGTCCAAGTTATTGCACTATCTATGCGCTTATCCTTATCTGTCTAAACTTCTATACTAATATAATAAAACTATAAAATTTTGTTTAAACGCGCAAATGTCTAAAGCTTACGGCAACCCCACTGAATCGAATGAAATTTTTGACAGCGGTATCTTGGTATCTGGATAAATGAGCTAGTTTCGAGTCCTCGCGACCTCGCTCTAGTCCGCGATAACCGACTATTACGTGCATAAAGTCGCGCGCTACACTATTTTATATTGAAATTGACGCGCCCCTTCTGTGCGCTTCGTACAGATAGGTAAAAACACGGAATAAAGAAAAGAGTGGAAGTGCCCCTCAGCTATCGCGCGCGTGTCAACATTAAGCGTAGATGCGCAACATTTAACTTATTCGCGTGAGGATACTCGTCGCGAATGGTTGTCTCAGAAATACGCGAAATATTACAAATTATGCCTTGTTGTGCGGTTCTGACCTGCAAGAACGAAAGCAGAAAAAAAAATGTATCTTGTGGAGGTGTATCGTATCATCGGTAATACTAAATTTTGTTAATTATTAATATAGTTGATTTTAATTATAATACCACATTTTATGACTTCAATGCAAGCTATAAACAACCTTATATTCTTAGTCACAAAGTCTAAATGCACTTGGTCGTCATCTGGAAAATCATAACATAATTTCTAGAAACTTCGACGCTACTCAATTAGGGATGGGACACATCCGTAAAGTAAGTGGGTATCGATAATTTTTATTTATTGAGTGCTAACTCATTTCCAGGCTGGCACCGTTTTCCAGAAAATTTGTGTCGGACGGTTCATGTGTATAATTTATAAATATTTAACTAAGATTGCATAGAAATCTCGAGGTTTTAACAACACGTAACCTCCGAAGTAGGTGCAGGAAGTTAATCGCTTTCTTTAACTTCTTCACGCTCGAAAGGCTGAACGGATTTTTAATAAAACTTGGTACATGGGTAGACTACGTCACAAAAGTATATATATAGTAGTAGATAGACCTCAAAAAAGTATTTAAATATTTCAGTTTAGTAGTAATAAATACACAATATATACACGTTCCAGACTTTATTTAAAATCATTTTCTTACGTATATTATTTTGTATAATATAAAAAAATATCTTTTAAAGGATCAAAATTGTTTAAACGGTCACTAAGTCGATCTTTACGCGTGTCTGCGTGTAGCTGCATGAACGATGCACACAAACATAATATTACAAAAACAGAAACTCTAGCGACTGAATTTTGTGCACGGCCTCACAAAGCGAAAACTCTAGCGACATTAGACATCGCAACAAAACGGTTAAGCATTTGTATGATATTAAAAAATTATAACATTGCTCTCCCGAATAAATTACGTAATATCGATATATGTCTACATCTCTAACTGAGTAGCAAAATAGATTACGTGTGCATTTGAATATGACATCTATTTCAAGGTAGCTAGCGTTCTGAATAGAATTAATTGGTTTCGGCGCCATCTAGCGTTGAGTAGCTGAACTCGTTGTAACTTCATCTATTTAAGTTTTTTACACGAAAAACGTCTTTATTGTTTGTGTCATGTCAAATAATAACAACTTTAGAGTGTTGCAATAAGACTTAACTTTTGAAAGCAATAAAAAGATGATTTGTAAAAGTTGCGTTTGTAATTTATAGCCAATTAAATCACTGTTTTTTATGTGTGTAATGCACAATTTCATATGCAAATGTGTGAGTTTGGCGACACTGGTTCCCGTACTTAGCCAGTTTAAGGGCACTTCTACTGTATTTTCTGTTCTGTGGGTAAAAACGAACGCTAATAGCAGTGCAGTAGCCGCGACCATCTCATACTGCGAGTGTGTCGTGTAGCTCGTATGTACGTTGTAGCGCGGTGCGGGTGACGGAGCATTAGCACGCTGCAAGTCCGACTTGGGTTCGATTCCCAGGTCGAGCAAAAAGTGTTATTGGGTTTCGGTTTAAAGAAATTTATTTCTCAAAAAGAACATAAATAGTTCACTTAGACATGAGTAACTTAACAAAAATAAAATATTATCTTAAATTATAGCCATAGATAGACCATAGTGGTTTTTCTATGAAATTCTCGGTAGCAGCTCGGAGTAAGGATGTGTGCCCGGTTAATGGCAATAGGCTCACGTGCCCTGTACGCCCTATTACATGGGACCTAAACATATCGGCGAACTGTGGATGTACATTGGTACATCTTTGCCTGAGCCTACCGGGAATATAGGCGTGCGTGATGGTGTGTGTGTGTGTATTTCTATTTTTCTTTCATTAATTAATCTTATCTGTAATGATAAAAAGATAAATGTTACAGTAAATAACACCTGTTTAATTTATTTCACTTGAATGACTTTACTTGCTATGTCTACAAATAGCCATTGTCAGTAGCGGCGTGAGGCGTCACTCAATTATCGAAGCTAAAACTATCAAGCAATGTAAATCAAAGCCTGCGAGGGGCAATTTATTGCTCTGGTCTTACATGAAACAAAATAAGTATGAAATAATAGATATTGTATTTTTATTATCATGTGATGGTTCACAAGCCAAGCTAATATAAGTATGAGTTTGCTTATTATTATTATTTATTCAAATGTCACAAAACAGAGAGCTTCACTGTTTTAGTAGCAATATAACTCAGTCTATATTAGTATTTAATAACTAGAACATCTATGCTATTCTAAACTAGGCAAATCACTTCTAAAGTCATCTCGCTAGTGACGCTTGCTTCGCAGAATACCAAATCCTATTGAAAAACGTCAAAATACTCACTCGATATAATACTTCTCACTTACGTCATCACGCGGTGGCGCTTGTGTGTCGAACTCACTCATTTTGAGAATACGAAACTAAAATCTCACTGCGGATTCAGAAGCGAAAATGAACTTGCCGTTTTCTGAATTAAGTTCCGCATGTTTATATAGTGTTGAATCAATAACTAATACTAGGCTGAGTATTGCTGTTCAATATTTACTAATTAGGCTGAAAGTAGTGTAATGTGTAGTGATGTGAAGCCGCACCGCGCTACGTTTGCCTGCACTGCTATAGCGCGGCAGGCGCGCGGTGACTGTTCCGACGCTCGCACTGGGTGTCTGTGCCTCTTTCTGACCTCAGTGACCTCTCTGTAGCTTCATAGTTATTTCTTTCTGTATAGTAATTATAATTAAAGTTTTTGTTTTTTTTTTTTTGGTCCTGGGTTCGATTTTCAGGTCGAGCAAAA
Organism: Caradrina clavipalpis; assembly: GCA_932526535.1. Classification (NCBI taxonomy): domain Eukaryota; kingdom Metazoa; phylum Arthropoda; class Insecta; order Lepidoptera; family Noctuidae; genus Caradrina; species Caradrina clavipalpis. Next base: position 12,932,857 of record OW052110.1, on the reverse strand, counting down.
AGTGGTATTGGGCTTTTCTATGAAATTCTCAGTAGCAGCTCGGAGTTAGGATTTGTGCCCGGTTAAATAGGCGCTCCCCCTATTACATGGGACCTAAATATACCGGCGAACTGTGGGTGTGGGTGTACATTGGTACACCTCTGCCTAACCCTTCGGGGAATACAGGCGTGATGGATTTTTAAATTTATTTTTCTATGAGACTCTTAGTAGCAGCTCGACGTTAGGATTTGTGCCCGGGTAATGGCAATAGGCTCGCCCGCTATTACATGAGATAAACAAACCGGCATTATATTAAAACGTATGTTAAATTAGTAAATATGTTAACTATTACAGGATTTTATTCAAGTTGGTTAACACACATCCGTTCAGCGCGTTCACCATTTATTTAATTTGTAAATCGAGTTTTTAAATATACTATACAAGCAATTACATATCAATTATGTATACTTACTGAATACATTCATAATATTTCTCAGGTAACCATTTTAGAGATAACTGATTCAGACGGCAGAAGTTCAACTCTACGAAATAGTAACGCTTCGCGTCGCTCGGGACAGAGCAGCCCCAAGAAGTCGTTAGCGACAACCAGCCCCAGGAAGTCTTCACTGAAGGATCCTTTTGCTAAACGAGGCGCTCGGAAAACTGAATCTATAAAGTTCGATCTGAGTAACCTAGAGAACCGATCGCAAGACACCGACGTCCTGATGGTCACCGATACTACGCAGCAGTCGTACGCCGACAGCGCGTCGGACGACGACATCACGCTGCGCTACTCCGACTCGCCCTCGCCGCGCCGCTCCATACACTCGCGCAGCAGCCGCATCCTGCACTCCCTCGGCGGACAGCCCGCGGGCCCTAGCCCGGCCCACAGCCCGGCCCCGGCGGCCCCCGGCCTGGCCCCGGTGGACTCCGGCCCGGCCCCAACGGCCCCCGGCCGGGCCCCGCGTCCTAAGCGATCGTCTCGAGGCAGCTTAATAGTGCAGAAAGCGTTGAATGACACAGGAGCGTCGTCGTACTCGCGGCGGAGCACCAAGTCCGTGTCACACCGCACGCTGAGCCCGCGCACTCCGCGCGACCTCGAGTCCTACTCCATCGTGGACCTGGTCTCCATCGACACCGACGACTCCGCTCTCTCCGCGTCGGTGTACGGCTCGGCGGGCTCCACTGCCAGCACAGCTTTTGGAACACCAAAACCTAGTAGTGGCAGGAAGACGAGATCTACCATCGATCCAGCTCTCGTGGGTTCGAGCACGCCGTACGTCAAAGGCAGGCCGTCGATAGCCAGGTCTCGCTCCGACCCGAGGAAAGCCTCCATGAGCAGCACGCAGTCTACCACCAGGAGCTCACGGTCGAAGCGATCCAAGTCCCTGTCGACCCCGGAGAACACAGAGGATGCCAAGAAACATATCACTGTGAACAGCACGAGGATGTCGCGCGCGTCGCGCAGTCGCTCGCGCCTCAACGACAGCGACCTGCTGCTGCTGGACGACGACGACGACTCGCCCCGGACCTCGAAGAGATCCAGCTCTGCTCGCGTTAGCGCACACACACCAGCCGATGACACACAACTAACGCCCACTCACAGCCCTGCGCAAGGCGATGGTACCAGCACACCCGAGAATAGGCACAGTCCTGAAGCAGCTAGCACTCCTGTTCTTAGTATTCAAAGTCTGTTAGACTCCAGCCAAAGTTCATTTTCTTCTCAAAGACTGACAAGAACAGGTAGGCCATCGTTGATCACCAAAAGAAAGACCATCGGAGGAGTGACCGCACCTAAAGCTAGAGTCGGTGCCAAGCCGAAGTCTATGAGCTTTAGTGCGAGGAAAACTCGACTGAGATTGAGTAGCGACTCGGCGGATATGACGAAAAAGAACGATGACGAGATAGTCACGCCTAAAAGCGCAGTTAAGTTAGTACCAGAAGGAGTTAAAAACAAACACTCCACTGCCAAGAAGCCACAGTCGAAACGATCGATAATAGACGATTTGAACGAATCCGATATAGTGAAGCAGTTGTTCAACAGCCCCGTGAAGAGGAAGCTGTCGCAGAGCATGACGGAGTTCACGCGCCAGTCCGCCCGCTCGCCCGCTCCGCTCGACCACACGGACTCGTACACGCCGGAGCTGTTCGTGAGCCCCATCAGCACGCCCACGCGCAGCCCCAGCCTGGACGGGATCAAACTCATGTTCGCTAAGACTACGCCCGACAACGATCTGCGGAACGTCCGAGGGGTGAAACGTTTACTGCGCACGCCGCGCTCGCGTAGGTCCATCAAAAATGACTTGACGAACGTGTCCGGGGTGAAGAATATATTTGCTAAGAGTCCGATGAACCGGCTGAGTGACGTCAGGGTTAAGGAAGTGTTTGCTCTGTCGCCAAACAACGACTTGCGACGCGTGACCGGGGTCAAGGCTCTGTTCCAAACTACTAATAAAAGAAAGTCACCCAGAAACGAATTAGATGACGTAAGAGGAGTAAAACAACTATTTAACACGAAGAGTCCCGCTAACGACCTGCGGAACGTGTCCGGGGTGAAGAGAACGCTGCGGAGACAGAGTCCCGCTAACGACCTGAGCGACGTACGCGGACTGCGGCGCATGTTCCGCCGGGACAAGCGCAACGAGCTGAGCGACGTCAGCGGAGTCGAGGAGCTGTTCAACCTGTCCAACTACTCGTCTGCCACTGTTTCCACGAGGGCCGAGAGCTTGTTCGACCAACTGGTCGGAAAGCCACCGATAAAGGCGGTCTATTCCAAAACATTCTCCGCGAAGACTAAAGCTCCCAGAGGAGCCAAGTCACTGCACACATCTTTGGACCAAATAACCGCCGGCGACGACTGGCTACAACAGGCTCTAAACAAACGACTACAAATAAAGAGTTATCTAGATTCCTTGAAGGCCGTTAACAATTCCAAAACCAAAGCCAACACAACGAACAAATCGAAGCCGCTGCACGCGTCTCTAGACGAAGTGACGGACGTGGACGTTTTGTTAGAACAAGAATTAAACAAGGAACAACAGATTAGTAATTATCTAGAATCCATGAGGTCGGCCAATGAGTCTAAATTGCGAAAAACAAACCGATCCGGGCTCAACAAATCCAAGGCGCACGTGTCTAAAGCCAACGTGAGTCGCGAGCTACAGAAGTTGGCGACCGACACGGTGGAGGGCGACGCGCCGCTCCGCAGCTCGAGGGTGAGGGACAGTACCATCGAGCAGAGCAGCGACGGCGACGCGTCGCGCAAGAGGTCGGCGTCGGAGCACACGCTGCCGCTCAAGAAGCGCTCGCTGGTGCCGCCGGCACAGAAGCCGCAGCTGTCGGCACAGAAGCCGCAGCCGCCGCCGGCACAGAGGCCGCAGCTGCCGCTGAAGAAGCGCGTGGTGCTGCACTCGACGCCGCTGAAGGGCGCGCGCGTGGCCATGAGCGTGTCGCTCGCGCGCGTGTCGCCCATACGCGCAGACCACGACGCCGATACTTCTATTACGTGAGTACATTCTATTTTATTACTATGTTTCGAGGTATGGAAGTTGTTATGTTGCTCTTCAAGTTCCAATTTCCTTTGACATTCATATTTAATACTTAATTGTTTATTGCATTGCATAATGTACATAATGGTCTTAAAATATAAAAGTACAGAATCATTATGGACCTTGCCGGGCACATCAAAGCATAGGAGAGAGTAAGTAGGCTATGCAGAAATAACTTAATATCTAAAATCTTAATACTAAACTAAAAAAAAACTGCTGCTGTACTACTGCTCATTTACAGAAATGTTCCTTAATTAGGTTTGGTTTTTATTCCAGGTCTACTCAACCAAAAGAAACGACTAAAGTAAAACCAAAGAGCACGAGAGGCACTAGGGCTATCACTGGAAACATAGACACAACAAACGCGCCAGAAATTGTGAAGCCGTCGCCTAAAAAAACCCGCGCGAGGGCGAAAGTGGCCAGTCCCAAAGTTAAGCTGGCTAGTCCCGTAAAGAAGAAAGCTGCAAAAACTAATAAAGCTAGTCCTGTCAGTCCAAAAGCAACCGGTCCAGTTAGTAAAGCCAGTCCTAAGAAAACTAAGAAAAACATTGCTACAAAGGAATTAGCCAGTCCTGTTTTAGTCAAAATGACACGCTCTCGCAGAAAGGATGTCTCCACCCTAGAATCAAACACTAACGCGCGTGGCGCGACGTTAGTTATCGCTAAGAAGTCACCAGTCATAAGTCCGAAGCCGAGGGCGTCGCGGAAACGAAAAGAACCAGAACCTACGACAACACCTCGAGCGAGCCCTAAAAAACCCCGCGCGACCCGCAAGAACGAACCTGTCAAAGATGACAAGCCTAAGACGCCAAAGAATACCAGAGCTAAAGTTCAGAAAGCCACCGTAGTGGTGAGCAAGCCCTCGCCGCAGATGAAGCCGCGCGCCGCCAGGAGAGGGCAAGCAGACCAGAGTGCACGCACCACGAGGACGACACGGACTACTGCAGCGGTGCAGGCTGCACCACTAGAATCTCCAAAGAAATCTCAAGCCGCTTCGAACAACACTCCAGCAGCACAAGTAATACCTAAAACTAGAGGAAGGAAGACTGCTGCACGCGAATCTAAACACGATGCTGAAGTTAAACTGCCTCAAGCTAAAAATAAGAAGTCACGAAACGCAAACGAACCTGCTAATAAGAAGACTGGGAGAAACAAGCAACGGAAGTCTATTGAAGAACCTAAACCAATGAGAACTCGCCGCAAGAAAGTAGAGTCACCGGAGAGCGCGGAGCCGGCGCCCAGCTCGCGAGCTCGCCGCACCGCCCGCCCTGCTAGTGTGACGCCTGCTGCTAGCGCGCGGAAACGAAAGGCTACGGCCCCGGACAACGAGATACCGCCCAAAGTTAGCAAACTAAAAGAAGTGCCCGAGAGGGGGAGGAGGCGGCCCGCTGAAGTGAACACAGAAAGGAACACGCGGGAAAAGGAGAGCAAGGAAGAGAAAGCAAATGAGGCACCAGTGAAGCTCACTCGCGGCAGGAAGGCGGCAGCGGCGGAGCCCGGGAAGAGCGTGAAACAAACCGAGCAGAAAGCCGCACGAGGCCGAAAGGTGAACCACATTCATTATCATTTTCATAAATTTTTTTTTTTGGTAATTTGAATGTTTATTTAATGAAACTTAATTTCTGTTTGCAGGCAAATATTGAGAATGTACCTGCAAACCAGGTCACTGGAAAGCGTAAAAGAACTGCAACTGATCCATCGCCTGTGAAGGAAAGGAAAACGCGCGTCACTCGAGGAAACAATCAACCAGAAGGTACATAATATACATATATGAATAGTAATAAGATAATTACCCAAAACGCTTGCTAAACGATTAAGTGTAAGGTGCAGCGCAGACGACGGACTATTCGTGACGCACTTTTTAGTCTGTGAAAATAGAACCTATGCAATTATACAAGGCGTCGATTTGCATCCTCGTCAAATTCAAGGAGTTAACTATGCTCGTGATTAACACGAATCAATAATAAAATAAAATTGTTTTGTTTTTTTTTTTACTTGATTTTCAAATTCGAGTTAGCCATCTCGCCAGAGGGTTTAGGCATTATGTACACATTGATATAGCCGCGCGACAACTCTGCCTACCGCATACGCAACTGGGCGATTCTGAATTTTGTAAGAGGAGTATTCTAGAATACTGTTATTTGATAGTTGCAACTAAAAAAACAAGTATTTATTAGATATTGGCCAGGTATCGTAATTATATTTGATTACTTCTATTTTTTTATGACAAGCTCCTAAAATTTGGCGAGGATGCAAATCAACAGCTTGTATGCAGTAACGCACACGACGCGCAAAAAGTCTGGCGCACAAAAAATCCGTGTAATTCGGGCAAACCGCACCGCGCCACTCGGCACTAACAGTGAGTGAAACAAATTGAACGTTTGCTTCAACGCGCGCTAACGCAGACGGCGCACACTTTATGGTCGGTTCATATCTGACGGAAAATGCGTCGAGCGTATCGTCGCTCTTAGGTAGACGCGTTAACGCATCATCGGTTAGGTGTGAAAGGTTGAATGTTTTATTATGTATTTGACTGTTTTGGCGTTACGCGACCGATAAAACGCGACGCATTTTCCGTCAGATATGAACCGAACCTTATTCGGCAATCTGCATTTGCTAGGGGTGTACCAATGCACCTCTTCATTGTTGTTTCTGAATGAGTCAAAGCAGGTCTTAAAATAAATAGCAACTCATCAAATGTAGTAAGACATTTTATAAAATTTGAAAAAAAAAACCGGATGTTGTTTCAGAATTGTATGTTTAGTATGGAACTGTCTCTTCAGTAATCTTTCCAAAAGTATAGAATGTACCCAAAAATACCCAAAATGATCGAAGATGTGCGTCGTGTGCGTTGAGTCTGTGAAAAATCCGCGACCGACTTTTTGCGCGCCATGCAGAGTTTTCGTGCGCGGCAGACTCGATCGCACAAAAAGTGTGCCGTCTGCGCTGCACCTAAAGGAGCAGTCAATAAGTGCTCTCTTTTACAGTATACTATCGGTTACAAGTTTTTGACTAGAAACCAGAGTAAATTGTGCCAAGTATTTCGATGAAAATGGTGGATAATCGGTGTGCGCACATCGGCGGCCGGCACGGCAGAGGACTTTAAATTTATCAGTGGTCTGGAGCCGAACACCGAGCTCTGAAATATATACCTTATTTCGATTGGATAACTATTAAATTCAATTGATAAATTTAAACTCCTGCCGTTCCGTCTGTCAGTGCACAGGCCACTATACTCGCTCGTATAACATGTTGAATACTGTTTGTGTGTGAACAGGCAAGCCCGCGGGCCGCACACGCCGGAGATAGCGAGCGTTCACAGTACAACAGTAACTCAAGTACAAATAGTTTACATAATTATATAAGGTGAGTCTATACGATTTTCTTTTGTTATCAACATTACTTCGGTGTCTACGAGTCGTTATTAAATCTCTATACATAAGAAGAAAATAAGACCAATATGAAACTTTCAAATGTTTATTAAATATAATTTTCTTACTAACTATGTTTGATATATTACACTTGACACAATTAGACTATAAAGGGGTATTTGATAGTTTTTTTTTAATTAATTTCTCAAACCTTAGCGTTTTTAATTGTGCTGATACGTTATTGTTTTTACACATCTTGTTTATTATAACATCTTTAAAATAAGTATTCACTAACTAATGTATATTATTTAAATATTCAAATGATCAATATACATTCCATTGTTTACATATTAACTTGATTGTTACAGGAGCGCGCAGACGCCGCGCGTTATATTTTGAGAAGATTTTTTATTAAGAGTATTTTTAATGTTCTATCGTCCGTCTGGGACGTTGTGTTCAAGGCATACATATGTTTCTATGTACAAAGTATGAAATAGTTAATGTCCAGGTGATTTCTATGCATACTGTGTTTAGACTGCAATGAATCTATTTTGTGAATTCCAATCAAATACCTAAAGATGATGATGTGCTAACAGCATTAATATTTTATTAAAATTGAACTTTCATAAAAATATTTTCGTTATAATTATACAACAACAAAAACTAGCTTGTAATTTGTGTTACATAGGTTCTCGTGCACTTGTGCTACAGCTTGTGACCCGCTGTTAGCTGTTCATATGAATGTTGTATAATTTCGTGGAGCACCGCCCAGCTTAATAATGTTTAACAACAAATGCACAACAACCTTCCTCTTTGAATCCTCACTATTAATCATGTTTACTTCAACTTATTTATAATATTTTTTATGGTTTTAAGTTCTTTTAATTGTTAGTTTTTCTTACTTTCTAGTGTGACACCAATTACTGTAACTTAAACTATGGTGTTTTTTAGTCTCAGAGATTGATTTAACGGCTTCATATGTCAATTTTGAAAATTGTGTGCTGTATGTCTATGTGTCAATTTAGTCTCTGAGATTAAAAAAAGAAACTTTAGTTTTGGATTTGTAGTGATATTTCCCTACTAATAGATTGAGTTTAGGGATCCTAAAGAATGAATTTAATTTAGTTTTATGACATAGTTGGCGCTAGGTGAACGCACATTATTTTCTTTTTATTTCATACCCAAGTTTCATATTTGGGATTTTATCTCATTGAACGCTACCAAAACTAGCGAATTTCATATTACTGGAATCATGATAATGCAACAAAAGCAATATATCGGGAACCAAGTTAGAAACGACAGTTTAGATATAAATTGACGCGCGTCAAAATTATTATAATAAGAAGTGGAATTGATATTTTAAAAATATTGTTACATAGCTTTTACTAAATAAATTTGTGGATTAAGCGTTGTCGTTTAATTGTGAGCCGTACGGAGTGCGAGTCAGAGCTGCGGCGCCTTGAACTTGACGGGGTTGGAGATGCGGAAGATGTTCGGCAGCAGCGCCGCCAGCTGCGCGAACAGAGCGGGCGCGGCCGGCGGCAGCACGGCGTGCAGCGTGCGCAGCTCGGCCCCGCCCCAGCCCGCCGCCTCCAGCATGAAGCCCTTCACGCACTTCAGCACCAGCTCCGCGCGACGCACGCACCACGCCGCCGTCATCTCCTGACCAGACAACCCAACAATACCATAAACAGATTTAGACAGAATACCCAAAGCGATACCTACTCAAACGTATTGCTTCAGCGAAATCAAACGATATGATCGTAAGTATACCTCGGACATCTCGTGCCTCAGTAGCAGCGGTATGGAGATGCTGGTTATGTCGTTGCTGCAAGCCGCCTTCAGTACGTTCCGCAGACCCAGGATCGCCGGGTGACGAGATGTGATGTCTCCTGCAAATATTACAAGTACTCGTATTGTGTATGCTCCTTATTTAGATTATATTAATACTTACCTCTAGTCAGTAACGCCGACCGTGCCGGCTACATATGGCGTGATAGCAACTAATCGAATTGTATAAAAAGAATTTAAACCATTACGTAGATCCTAAACTGCACACGCCTAGACCTCTTAATTTGAACGTTTTGCAATTAAATGTAAAATCACAAACCATTAGAAAGCCATTGCCAAAAAGTTCGCAAAAATAAGATTAAGTTCAGGGAGAAAAACAAAAATGTAATTCGGCATTTCAAGTGTCCCGAAGTGAAAGGCCACTTATGACAACTTTAGTGTGACATAGTACGCACCGGATCTGAGCGAGGAGTCGTCGACGATGAGGTGGAACACGACGTGCACCTCGGCCAGGTTGCTGTGCTTGGTGATGAAGATGTCGCCGGTCTGCAGGTTGCGCCGGGTGCGGAGCCTCGCGCCGTTGTTAGCGCTGGCGCCCGACGAACTGTGCTCCGACTGCTCCTTCACCCGCTGCGTGTTGCGCCGCTCCACCTGGATCACGACTAATGTATGAGAATATACCTGACTTGCAAGGAATATTTTCCTTGCAAGTCAGGTATATTCTCATACTTTCGAACTATTAATACTTTCTTTTCAACTGTATAGAGAGCAAACTTTGCCACAGGTCTTGTAGCCGTCCAGATCGGGAATTTCTGCGTCCTTTACAAAATTAATGGAACATGCCTGCACATTTTTTCTCTAACTTGAATAATTTGAGACTTGCATAGTATTAAGTGAGTCTGTGTAAACAAAGATAGCTGTAAAAATAGCAGTACTATAGGTACAACTGATAAATATGCTCACCGGCTCCTGCACCTTCTCGCTGATGTCGCGCAGCTGGTGGTCGACGTCGGCGAAGTGGTGCTCGGTGCTGCGTGCGGCGGCGAGCTGCAGCAGCGTGGTGGGCGGCGCCGGCCGGCGCGGCGGGCTCTCCGTCAGCAGCACCACGCCCGCCAGCTCCGACGAGTACAGCGACAGCGCCGTCTGCAGCCGCCGCGACGACTCTGTAGGGCTGCAGCCCGCTCAACTATACCGCCGGCTCGAGTACAACCATCCGAAACTCGTCAATAAATACTAACTTGTCAACTTGCTCCACGGAGCACAGGTCGAGGAGGTCCATGGCGACGATGCGGATGTTGTGCGTCTGCTTGAGCTGGCTGCCCAGGTGGATGGTGAAGCTCTCCTCCAGCCGCGCGCCCGGCGGCCCGGCGCCCGGCGGCCCGGCCCGTGCCGGCGCGGCCGCCGGGCTGAACGTGCCCAGCGGCGAGTTGCTGCGCCACGCGGGGACTACACATTACTAATAGCACATAGTCTACGCTCTAGTGTTCTTGCTGTTCGAGAAACACGGCAAAGGGTTTGCAACACTACAGTAACGTTTTTAAGCATATTGTTATTTTCTAACGTACTTGGTATGCTCAACCTTCTTCAGTGTTTTGCTTCATTCAGAAAGGTGCTACGACACATATTCACGTAAAGGTAATCATCATAATGCACTGCGACTGGTTTTGGTTGGCAACCGACGATGATACGTCGTAAGCACGCGTGAAGGCCGTGGCTTGATTCCATACTACTGTCCTACGTACTTGCCACATGAAACAAGATTCCTGTGGTGACTCGTGTGAGGTTGTGATTGTTACCTGGGCGTGTTGAGAGCGGAGGTGCTCTGGTACTCCTGCAGCGTGTCCATGAGCCAGGCGCGGTGCTGCGCGCGCTGCGTCTGGCGGAGCGCGTCCAGCTGCGAGCCCCAGCGCCCCGCCACCAGCGCCTGCTGCTCGAACTGCTGCGCCGCCAGCGAGTTGATCTCCTCCTCGGTTGTTGTGCTGTTCAGAAGACGGACTTTCTCTTCCATTTCTTCAGTTTGTCTGCCAACATACTCAAAGGGTCAGACGGATCATCAACACTACTAATAAAAATTATTATAATAACTAGCGAACCCGGCAGACGTTGTCCTGCCCAGAAAGTCCAGTTCTTGCCTACCCTACCCCACCTAACTACTCCATCAGCCTACCTACCCACATACTTACTCTACCTACCTATCTACCTACCCTACCCCTACATACCTACTTACCTTCCTACCCTACCCCTACATACCTACCCTACCCTAGCTACCTACCTACCCACCTACTTACCCTACCCCTACATACCTACCTACTTACCTTCCTACCCTACCCCTACATACCTACCCTACCTTACCTACCTACCTACCCTACCCCTACATACCTACATACTTACCTACCTACCCTACCCCTACATACTTACCTACCTACCCTACCCCTACATACCTACATACTTACCTACCTACCCTACCCCTACATACCTACATACTTACCTACCTACCCTACCCCTACATACCTACATACTTACCTACCTACCCTACTCCTACATACCTACCCTACCTGCCTACCTACCGACGGGATAAAAAGTATCCAGTACCTAAACTTTGTAGACATTTTACAAAAAATAAATTTCTGAACGCACACATTATGTCTTCAGAAAAAAATAAAGTTGTGGCTTAAAGGTCTCAGCAAACAGGCCATAAGCTCCAAAAAAAAAATTGTTGCTACACTATTTGACAGGATTGGACAACAAAATATGTTTGACATGTAATAAACAAATCAGCATCTATTGAAATGATTAATTATTTATTACACATATCGAGTTTTCATTGTTTTTAAGATGTATTCTGCTATTCGGGACGGAAACAAATCCAACAAATCAAAAACCATGGCAATCGGTCCAGCCGTTCTCGAGTTATAAGTGTTGTAACAAACACGACTTTCTTTTATATATATAGATTACTTTCTTTTAAACTTAGATGTAACTCTTCACTTAGAGGAGACCACAGCATGCACAATAAAGTAAACAACTTGCTAAGAAAGTTACAGTAACATGTACAATTTTGCATCAGAAAAGAAAACCTCAACTGTTACTTAAACATATGTTATTAAATCTATACATTAAATAAATTTTCCTAGTGATTTGCAGATATCTAAAGTGTCAAAATGAATATAATATATATCCAAGGAAATAAAAGATTAATTAGCCTTATTTTAGGTAAGTATTAATATATATTTTCTTGCCCAATTTTCTCCATACTAAACTACCTTTTGGAATGGGCAACTAGATTCAACCTTATAATTGTTTTTTTTCTTTGCCTTTCAATGGTTTAATTGAAGTAAATGACTAGACTCTGATCAATGAAAGTTTACTAAATACTATTTAATAAATACTTAAATAAATAATATAAAACTTTAGATATAATATTATCACATGAAATGGGGCATTCTCTTCAATTGCTTGATGTTAAAACTAATGGCAAATATTCAAAATATAAATATTAAATATTTTCTTCTTAGCGTTTTGATGACAAATTATAATATAGGTATTATTTTGTTGCAACAATAATTATTTTGAATTTAAGAATGCTACACAAATACTAACTTGTGTGTAAGTTTCTTGATATCTTCATCTCTGTTCTTGAGGGTGTTCATGACAGTCTTTGCGTATGAGTTCTCAACCTGCAGGATAGTCTCAAGTGCCGGCGAGTGCACTAGCTTGTGGTAGGCGGCCGCAAACACCTCCTCGTCCGACGTGCCCTTCTGTTCCGCAAACTCCATGACATTCTCCTTGAACAACTTCTCCCAGCCTTTGACAATGCCTTCTACATTGATCTCACTGTTCTTTAGTTGGTTGAGAAGCATTTTGTCTCTCTCATTGTGAAAGTTTTTAGTCTCCTCTGCTACAAATTGTGCTAATTTCTCATTTAGTTCTGCAATAGATGTAATATTTGATAGCAACAGTCTTGAAATATATGTACTTACTATAGTTAGATAAATAAATGGTTTTGAAGTCATAGATGCCTGAATACTCAAGCCATTCTAATATTAAGCGCAGGATATAAAGTGGGAGGTGAGCGAAGATAATAAGTAAAACAATAGTTGAATACTTCAGTAACTTTACCGATCTAGTATTACACACTGATCAAATGTTTACTAACCGGATTTCTAGGTACTATTTTAAAGTGATATCCACAACATACCTTCCTCTAAATACACGGGAATGTGAAACATGTTGATGACCCGCTGCACGAGTTCTCGCGTGGAACCGGCGTGCGGTATGCCCACCGGCACCTCCAGCTTGAAAAGTAACTCCTCGTTGGTGCATGTCGGAAAGGAATACTTAAATGTCTTCGTTATATTTTGGATAGTTTCTGTGGTCATTGTTTAAGTTGATTACACACAACAATAACAAGTTTCGAGTGATTTGAACGAGAACATCTGTTTATGGTCGACTGGCGACTGTCAATGTCATTATGTAAGGTGAGTGTCACTATCACCGTGACGTCTACCTGACAGTAGTATCTGATGTTTCGTTCAGAAATAGTTTGTTCTTAGAGTAAGGTCTGACGATTTTGGCCATGATGTGCCCTTTTCCTTTCAGTTACTGATGTGTTTATTGTCATAGATGGCAAGTGAACAAGATAGTTTTGTAGCTTTACTTAGTAATATCACTGACTATCATTGTTTTGACCACCCCGTTGGTCTCGTCGCAAGCTGAACTTATAAGCGTGGTCTTGAGTTCGATTCCCAGGTCAGGCAAGTGTTTTTCGATTAAGAACTTCTCAGTAGTAGCTCGCAGATTGTAAGTAAGTAGTGTGACAGCCCCACTCCCACGGAGAGCACGTAGAGCCATTAGTTTGCTATCGCTTGGGACTATGACATCTAGACCACTTGTGTAATCTCCCCTAGATTACACAAGTGCACTCCCACTTGTGGTTTTCTCGCAGTTGTGCACTATTATATTATTATCTCCTATATATTTACATAATGCCATCACGCCTGTATTCCCCGAAGGGTTAGTCAGAGGTGACCAATGTACACCCACAGTTCGCCGGTATATTTAGGTCCCATGTACCTAATAGTCGGCGAGCCTTTTGCCATTAACCGGGCACAAATCCAAACTCCGAGCTGTTACTGAGAATTTCATAGAAAAACCCAATAACACTTTTTGCTCGAAATGGGAATCGAACCCAGGACCTCTAGCATAGCAGTCGTGCTTAGGGCCACTAGGCTACTGAGGCAGCTCCTATCTCCCATGTACTTGGCTAATTTTCATTAAGATTGGACGCCGTGACTAAAATTTGGTCGGGAGAATTTTGTTAAAGTTTAATAAGGTTGTGTTTAGACATTTAGTAAGTTCACAGACTGTAATTATTTCGCTCTTGTTTCCGATATGTTATGCTGATGACGGTGTTAATATTCACCATAGGGTCTAACAGCCACTGCGTAGCTGTCGCTCGATTGCTTATCTTAACTTCTCAATTGTACATAATATTCTAAGTACTAAGTAGTGTTTAGAAAATCAATTGACTACTCAGCATTTGAGAAGAATAATGCCTATTTTATATTATGTCAAAAATCTTTGGCTGCTTGTATGTGTTTACTGTGTGCTAAAATAGCACGGAAATATTTAAAGTATATTTTTAGTACAATGTGTCAGAGCGAAGAGAGTTGCACAGAGTTGAACTGTAGCAACTATACCCCAGCCCCGCCTACATACGAACTCTAATCAGTTGTTCTGATTCCTGAATGAACTCAAGCTAATAACTAAGTGGTACGAGTGTAATTTCCAGTAGCTTATATGGAAAATGTGGTAATGTGTGGGAAGAGTTTCCAAATCTTCTAAGAACGTATGTATAATGTATAAATATAATTCTACCCGCTACTGTATTAATCTAAGGGTTTTGTCTGACTGTGCAGGTGCATCGTGTGGTGTAATGATAACATTCATGTTTCTGTAAAAGTGTGACCTTTAGGACACATGTCATTTAGTTCAGACTTTATAGATTCTTTATTTGAAACAGAATATGAATACATAGTATTCTTTATAAACATCTCTTCTGCAGTTGGTCAAACATAGTACGGGGACAGTACTACACAATACTTTGGTAATAGTAGAACTATATTTTCATTATATATAAATTAAAAAAATGGAAACAATAAATTAATTACATAAAGAAATTAAATAAAAAATGTTGTCGGTTCACATCGTGCTCTTTAATCCGATGTCTCAGAACCGTGCGGCGGCCGGGCGGTGTGCTGCTGTGCGCTCGTCTCAACACCTCATGTTTCGATGATAATGATGGAATATTTACGCGGCTTCACCGCCCTCCTCCTCTTCAGCGCTGGCGGTGAGCATGGAGATCAGCTTCGCGGTGTCGATGAAGCCTTTGTCGTCAATCTCCATCTGGTCGTACGCTTCGTCGACCTCATCGGCGGAGAACTTGTCGCCCCAGGTCATGAGGGCGTGCCTGAGCCTCTCGGAGTCGATCTTGCCCTCGTCGTCGAAGGTCTTGAAGGCGTTGATGACGACGTCGTCCTCGTCGGAGCCGCCGGACATGCGGTTCGCGAACAGGGTCAAGAGCTGGGTGAAGTTGATGGGGCCGGACGCCTCACCAACCATCTCGTCGAGCTCCTTCTCCGACGCCAGCTTGCCGAGCGAGTCGAAGGTGGCGCGCAGATCGTTCTTGCCGATGATACCGTCCTTGTCGTGGTCTATTAGCTGGAAGGCCTGCAGAAGAGAGATGCATCGTCAGAACACATATATTAAGTTTTAGCTTTGTCAGACCTAAGAACCCCAAAAGTTATTGTACTTTGGGAAGTCCCGACTCAACTCGTACATCCTCACAAATAGTAAACTGTGCTAAGTTGTAAACTGATGATGTCACGAGCGTACAATTTTGAAAATGTCTGCATTATTAAAGACAATGATAACAAGAGATGGCGGGCCATGTTTACAAAACAGGCGGACGAGCACGAGCTAAACATGATCGATTGTGACACAATTCGTGAAGATCTAATTGACGTAGATCATTTTATTGTTTTAAATTGAAAGGATGGTAATTTCGGTAAGATTACACTTTCTTGTTCTCTTTTTGATGCTCACTCAGCTATAAAGACGCTTCAATGTATAGATGGATGTCTTTCGGGGTCCTAGCAAAATCGGGTAAAACTTCAGGCGGAATAATAATAATCAATTTTAGCTTATTAAACAATACTAACATTGGCTAACGCAATTACTTTTCTTACTTTCTTATTTTTGTCCAAAATTTGGACCACCGTACTTCTATCAGTAATATTTCTACTGAAAAGCAAACAAATACATTATGTATGCTTTTCAGGGTGTCACAGTGTTCTTGTTATGCCTACCTATCTCACTCATTTCATGAAATGCACAATAATGCACAAAAGGAAATGAAGTTTTGTCGTAGCGATGCTTACCTCCTTGAACTCAGCGACCTGCTTCTGTGAGAACATGGAGAAGACATTGGAGCCGGTACGCTTGGCCTTGCGGCTTCCACGCGACGACTGCCTGTCACTGCCTCCAGTGGCGGCGGGCGCTGCTGCTGGCGCCTCTTCTGCTGGTGCATCTTCCTTTGCCTTCTTCTTCTTTACCTTCTTATCTTTATCCGCCTGTAAACAATTATATTCATTAGAAAACTGACTTAAAAAAGGATAATTATGTATTTGTGTGTGTTCAAAGTTCAACCTAGTCTGTACTCCATCTATTTCCCGCGGATTTCGTTACGCGAGTATATTTCCCATGTGCGTTTGTATGTGGTTAAATTTCAGACGCTGCGTCACAAATTCCTCATTGCTACTTCGACAGGCAAAATTATTTGAAACAGTTTCTATTTTCGTCATAGTTGGCTCAGATACTGCTTTTCTTTCGTCTTCGGTGGAGCTTATTCTCGAATTGATTTGAATTACATTTTGATTTGTCTAAAAGATTTTCTTTAACTGTTTGACTATTAGCTTTCCTTTTCAATTTATTATCTTTCTGTTCGCAGATTGCATGATAATTATCACGTGTTTTCATCGCCCGAGTCCTGATTAGGCGTGGCGTGGTGGCGCCTCTATATTTAGCGCGGTCCCGGCATTAGCTGACGCCCGCCTCATCTCCTCTCAGTTACATCATGTTATTTATAGAGGCACGCGTGCTAGCATTTATTCAGCTTCAGGTTTGCGTTTATCATTTAATAGTTTATCATTATTAACTACATCAATATTTTGTTTGACTTGTGTTTCATGATTTTGTTAAATGGCTTTCCGATTGTTATTTTTATTTTAAGGTCTATTTGAGACGGACTTTCTCCAGGTTCAGATTTAACCGATGAACTTAAATGAATTAAGGTACTTTTTATTCTGTTGAAGTATTAATTTGTATTTAGTGATTTTTATTTTGTTTAAATATCGGAATTTAGCTCTGCTATATTGTATTGAGGCAACGATTGCATTTTTGTTGTTGCACAGTGGTAGATGATTTATTTGTTTATGTTGAACAAGCTAGAGAGAGTCTTTGGCTCGCCAGCCATGTGAAGTTACCACCAGCACTATGTATTGGTTCACTATTGCATCTATCGCGACGTTGTTCGTACTACTTGTTACGATATCTGTTAAACCGAGGACTTCACCGGTATCTGGGGCGCGGATATCTTCAAAGTGTCACTACTACATCACAATTCACTGTCCGGTCACTTGTGTATCCACTGGGTGTCACTGTGCTAACACTTACCATTGTGTTGTGTGTTGGACGATCGACGAAGGAGAGACTGTTCCGCTCGGCAGTCCCACCCTGACTCCGAGTTTTCGTTCCCTCTCGATGATCCAGGAGAATCCCCCCCCTCCGTTTCTCCCCTCCCCACGACCGCTGCGCTCGCCATTCCTTTTTTAGCTCGACAAATACGATAGTCTTCGAATCAGCATCAGATCGGTTTGGGCGGCTCGCCGGCTCAGCCGTGGCAACGCTTTTGTTTGAATTTAAAAATAATCAGCTCACCTGAGGTGGGGTAGTTTCCTGGGTACAACGGACGCCTCAATTCTTTACAAATATAACTTTATTGAATGGAAGTTTCCGCGGTTACATCTCCCGTCACTCGTGCCACTGCTGCTCGAGGAGCAAGCGCCACTTTATCGCGGGGCGTCTTAGTTTACATGTTCTGATTGCATACAACTCGGGGTAGACAGACTGCTAGTTTACTGTAGGACATGTTAACATTATTTTTCATATACGTATCGACATTCGTTATGGCCCTTCTGGTTAAGACGTCCGCCTCTCATGCGTGACTTGAGTTAGCGCATTCGATACAGCTGAAGTACGAATGTGACTTTTTCAATTCATATGTACAAGTCTTTCTAGGTTTTTCTAGGACTTTCTAGGCTTGTCTTGAACACCATAAAAAAAAACAAAAACCATTGCAACGAAACCAGAATTAATAATAAACTAGCTTCTGCCCGCGGCTTCGCCCGCGTTTATAGTAACAAGTTATAACGTTAATGTTGAACTGTTATCCCAAAGAACACATTACCGGGATTAAAAGTATTCTGTGTTAAACCAAAAAAAGTGTATCTATCTGCTAATTTTTTATCCAAATACGTTGAACGGTTTACGTGTGATTGAGTAACAATTATCCAAACATCTTCACAACATAATATCACATTTATCATATTAGTAGGAAACAAGTCCACACTTGTATCCCACCAATATTACCACCACATTATATATTATATCACCACGCTCACTCAAGTCGGATTCATGTTCCCAGGAACGTGAATGTAGGAATTTCTTCTGTATCGCGTTAACAAACATAACCTCACCTACACAACACTTCTTGTAGGCCATACATATATTTCTATCCGTGCAGGAATCGAACCCGCCGCACAACTCACATTGGCTGCTCCTATGGCACAGCTACTGCGACAACCGTGCCGTCAATGTAATCAAATAACGCCAATATTCTCAAGGATAGGCAGAGCTGTATATACAGTAAACCTACTCTAGTTATGTTTTTATATTCCTTATAGGAGGCGAGCTATTCCCATCAACTTGGTACAGATTCATACTACGAAATAACAACAAAATACTGCTCGACCTGGGAAGCGAACCCAGGATCCCATGTGCAGATTTCAGGTTGGTCCAGACCGACGAGGTTGTGGTTTCCGCTCGGAACCATGGCGGCATCGTATCGAACAGGCGGAGCCCCGCGTCTTTTTACCGGTCTTCTTTATCGTGTGGGCTGTAAGGTCTAACGACCCCCACACGCTAGTGTCAGAGTTTCTAAACCGCCTCCAGGGCCTCTGACATGGTTACCGATGTCCGTGATGTGCAAGATAAACTTAGAAAGTACAAATTAATTAGAAAAAGTCACATATTATTGGTACTTGACAGTGCCCGGTTGCGAACCAACAACCTCGTTCATGAGAGGCAGGCGCCTTAACCACTGGGTCATCACGACACTGAACGGTCTGTAGCGGTTCGTATTGGGGACTCATTGGACGTGGAACATTCTTGACGGGGTGCCAGCCACCGGCGGCGTGGGATCTAAAGTAGCCCAGCGCACAGTAGCGCTGTGTGTCGCGCACGACTTACAAATAGAACGGATATGGAAACTAACTACTAGTGTGGAGCGTGGGAACGTGCACAACATATGTACAATGCATTTACTAATGTAATACATCTACAAATACACACAAAAACTATCACGTGTGTATTCCCCGATGGGTTAGGCAGAAATGTACCAATGTACACACAGTTCGTCGGTATGTTTCGGTTTACTGTAGCTTCTTACATCTATGACTGAAATACATACAAAATGTAATGTGTTAAATGTATTAACTACCTCGTTAGCCTAGTGGTCCTAAATGCGACTGCTATGATAGAAATGTTGGGTTCGATTCCCGAGGACTGTTATTGGGGTTTTCTATGTTATTCTCAGTAGCAGGTCGAAGTTAAGATTTGTGCCCGGTTAATGGCAATAGGTTCGCCCCCTATTACATGGGACCTGAACATACCGGCGACCTGTGCCTATTTAGGCAGAGGTAAACCAATATACACCCACAATTACAGGCGTGATGATATGATATGTAATGTAATACATGTGTATAATAGTACCATGAAGTATCTATTACACTCACATTTATGAGTAATGTAGGAGTCTCACGTGATGCTCCGGGCAGCTGATTGCGTTCAACCCGCCACACTCCACATTCCTCCTGCCACCAACTAAATGATACTTTGTCCGACCTCTAGAGAGAACATAGCGCCAGATAGGTCACAGAATTTCACTATGAAACGGTTTTGGATTAAGGATGTTTTACTCTACTCACTCTTTACCGATAGCAAACACATACTCCATCCACCACTTATGGAAAAAAACATAGAGTAGATAGCACAAACATTACAGACCCTCCCGGCGCGCGCGTGTAGTGACGATGGTACTATACTCATGCATGATGGAGTGAGTGCACAAATTGATGATTAATATGCGATCGACGCTTGTTATTTTCTTTTAATTTCTGACCTGAAAAGTAAATTAGGCATAACCAATTATACATCAAAGTTCGTCGGTAAACTGCTCATCAGCTTAGATGCGCCGCATGACTACTTAGTGCAGGCTAGTGTTTATGTAGATCTCTATAATATATTACGTGGATTATATCCAGAAGCATCTGTTCTGACTCAGTACGTCAGTATTGAGGCCAGGGCTTCCACATCGGACTGATTTCTGTGGCCTCCACACACGTGTACATATACAGACAGACTACGTTTCCAATGCAAGCCAATTGCAGTTTGGAAGCCCACAGCAAGTCAATGTTGTGTACAATTTAGATTTTACACTTGTATATTTATAGTTGAGAATTTCCCATTTGTGTTCTCTATTATTCAACTCTATTGCATGTAGGGCCGCCATTAGGAAACGCCGTCGCATGCAATGCGAACATTACGCTACGGATACACTTCATAAGAGTACCGGTTGAGAGCGTGGTGGCCCGTTGCGACACGCGTGCTACACCAGCTCGGGAGAGTGCCACTTGGCAGTGCAGTGGCATGCCGGTTGAGCTCAGTTGACACAATAGAAGCTGACTCAATACGTGTCGTATGTAACATAGTACTTATATTTCCTTAAGGCAGAGGTGTGCACTACAACCAGTTCTTTTGTGTGCATAACTTTTATTCGTAATCGGGCAAATATTTGGGCTCAGAGTTTCTACTGAAAAATGCTAAATGGAAAAATCTGATCCGATCCTTGAAGATGAGATTAGATGAGAGAGGATGAGATGAGATGCTGGTAGGTACATATAGTTACAACAAATCCATATCACCAATACGTATGCATCAAAACACATTTCACTTTGCTTGCCAACGTTCCATAAGCCCGGTTTCGTCACGGATCACTCTTACATCAAGTAAGAGTGAACATTCTTAAAGTTACGCTTCTTTCAAGACATCATATAGGTAACGGATGCATAAAGAAAGATACTCAACTAAGCCGCATGTTATTATCCTCCCAATCAAAGAGATCTCTTTTTTTTTGTTTTGGTACATAAATGGGAACTTTCTAGCCCCAGAAATATTCGGTCATTTAATATTAGGTCAAACTTCCAACTTTTTGTCAAGTGTTTTTCCGAAAGCCAGTTTTAAATGTTCAAACTAAACTTTAAATACTCCCACGACCCCTGTGTTGTTCCACGCACCCGAAAGTATAATGCTAAGTGCGCGTTACATTGCGCATTACCATAAAAAGTGATTTTTCACACCAAAAATAAAAGACGTTTTCCAGCAATAATTTTTGCTCCAAGTTAGTTTGATAATCAGTATGCGTAACTACGCATACTGGGTACAATTTATTATGAATTGGAAATGTAGACAAGATCATAGTATGTCGCCTTCAAATGTTAATAAGCATACTTCGCATTTTTCGTTGATATCCCAGCTTGTTGACAAAACACAAATGTGTACATCTAATCCTCATGCGTAGCTACACCGCGTAGAATCTCCAGCGCCTGCTCTCCACATCGCACACGCGAGCCACATCGTGTCACATATTTCTTTGTAACGAGCAGTTATGAGATACAGCTCGTTACGTGTTCAGTAGATGTCATCTAGAGAGGTCGTGACGGATGTTAATTAAATATATTCTTTAATGAACGTAACTTGTCGGTCATTCACTTGGCGGAATTATAACATGTGCGTAAAATTGCTCATCATCATTACTTCTCGTAGCACTTTATTTTACTATTACGATCATTACTCGTGTTTATTTCTATCATGTAAAATGTATCTGTGATTCAAGTGCAAAAATGATACATAAGAATTTAAATACGGTCTCGATTATTTGGGTTCTATTCCCAGGGCGAGCAGCTAGGTTTTGCCATCAGGAACTTGACGCTAGCAGCCCGAATAGGCTCACCCACTACACATGGGGTTCAAATAGAAGTGGCAATATAAATATGGGCTGTGCTTTAGGCACACCTTTCGCGTTTTAGTTTTTAAAGGTAATGGTGCAACGTTGAGCACCCGCATGCATCACACAGCCTCTACCATACATATATATTTAAAAACGCAGGTACACGTCACGACAAGGGAATCGAACCGCGATACCATCGGTGTGGATTACAATGACCTTATTCCGGGGCGTGACTCAGACTTGGTCCGAAATAACCGAGCGGCGGCTGCGCGGGCGCACGCCGGCGTCACTCATACCATTATTTCATCTGGCACCGAACATTGTGTACAGAAGTTCCACTCTAAAGAAAGCAACGTTACTGCTCATGCGTCAGTACAGGCACCACTCGAAGTATCGATGAAGTAATGTGAAGCAGTCGGTCCATACTTCATGCACGAGAGTTTGTCATTGAGGTGAACTGGAGGGGTCTTATCTCAGTATCCCAGACGTAGCTGCATAATAATAAACCAAAAGTACACAGTACACTGCTGTTTAAAAATAAACAAATATATTTTAAGGCATTCTAAAGAGCGCTAAGTAGCAGTTCTTCCTACTGTTCAGATATATGTGGGACAGTGGAAGCCGGACCCCGGGTGTGCGCCGGACCTTCTGTCCTCTCCTCTACCACGCCTGCTGCGTCTTGTTAGTCGGTGGTCAGCACCGATGTGTCGAAGTTATTCCGATATAGGCGAGCTGTGAAGGTCTTCCATTTCCCAGATTCTTTGCCATCCTAAGTATTTAGATAATAATGTGATTTTCAGCAGTGGATGTAATGTTGTATAGTAACCACGTGACTACTTGACCGATATTTGAAGAAGTGATGTAATGTTCTTATAGAAGAGCATTCAACCGCGAACTGACATCGTAAATGTATTATAAGAGAGATTAAAACAATTAACGATCAGTCGAAGTATACTATAAACAGCAGGAGAAACGATTGCTCTTTATTGAACTGCAAATAAACTGCAAACATGAACTTTGTTATTGTGCTCGTAGGATGTAGCACAGTCTCCGTTGTATGAGCACTTGTAATCAGGAAACATCAATCTTTAGCACCAACTACAATGGGACATGCGATGTGGTGCTCTCGATGCATTAACTGTTACATAAACCCTGGAGTTGAAACGTAACGTACCAATCGAGATCAAATGCATGTATTTTGGTAATAAAGGGTTATAACAGTGTCTGATGTCCGCCCCGTCGACTGTTGAGCGCGGAGTTCTGGGTTCGATTCCCAGCTCGGGCAAAGTGTTATTACGTGTTTCCATTACGAATTTCTTAGCAATATTCCGGAGTTTCGAAGTTGGTGGTGTGACACCCCCTTTTTTTGGAAAGTACGTAAAACCGTCGGTCCCGACTGTCGTTTGTAGATCGTTCACAGTAGTTACGGATAGTAAGAGGCTGGGAAGTGTGGTATGTAATCAATCTTATCAAGAGGTATCGTGTTACCCAGTAACTAGGCTGTGGAGGTCGGATAGGCAGTCGCTCCATGTAAAACACTGGTATTCAGCTGCATCCGGTTAGACTTGAAGCTAATCTCAACATATCTGGGAAACGGCTACGCAGATGATGAATCTTACGAGGAGGACATAATATGTCCTCCTCCATATTATCTCAGTCTTATCCATAATATGGAGGTCAAAGAGGTTTCCAGAGGTCTAAGCAGTTTTCATTTTTGCAACCGAGTATATTTATCTGGATGTATAGTTCATTATCTCAAGTGCTGTAGAATAATCTAGAGCCCACCAATTATTGGGAACACATAGGTGTAGATGCGACAGATGCAGAACTAAATTAGCTTTGACATTGAGTTTGTGTAATTTATGATCGCCGTAAACCGAATTTACATTTTCTTGGCTTCCAAACGATACTTATAGTGAGACATTAACAGTAATGGTAGTAATGACGTAATTATGTAATGGAAGCATGTTCATTATCCTAATGATCGTTAAGTGAGGAGGTGTGGAGTGGCCGGCCGGTCCCGCCTGCCCTACAGACTTGCTAACTCTCCAGGAGCTACATTAAAGCTCACCAATGACTCATTTACCATCAACTGTTACATTGATTGAATTTTGGGCCAAACATAAAATTTCAAACTTTTTTATTTATATTCTTTCATAAATATGTCATCGATACGCTAAGAAGAAGAACGGTTACACGCATATCGATAAGCACACAATTTCTCTGATAAAGTGGAAAATTAGACAGTTTCTTGGGTTGAAAATAAGGATATAGGTACAGGGTGGAATTTTATAATGCTACCTGGAGGGAAAGTACTATAAATACTTATGTTAGCAATTTTACTCAAAGTGAATATTCCTTTATTTTTAAAAAGAAACAAAACTCAAAACAAATATTTATGAAATTTCGATTTAAAGTTTTCTAGTTTTTTTCGTCAGAATAAAATAAGTTTACATTAAAATTGCATGTTTTTCTTTATTTTAGTTTACAATGTTTGCAGAGCTTTGATCTTTATGATTGACAATGGTGTCGATTCTGTTATGCACAAGCTAAATTTAATTTAGACTATTTCTATCTTTTTCTTTCCAATCAAACAAGAAAGGGACGGACGTGAATTAGACTTGTCAATTTTAGTTGATCTAAAACCTCTATACAATTATAGTTGGCATGTCAGAACGCGTCGATTAAAAACACGGAAAAGTTCAAGGCAAAACTAATTTGACATCTCTAACTTAGTTCTAAGGTATTACCGTCCTTTTCTTTCGCTGTATGTTAGTAAGAGATGTCAATTCTCTAATTTTAGTTTAGTTTGTGAACAAGGGAATCGGCACCAATATCGATTGGTGCCATAAAAGTACAGGATGCAATGTTTCGAATTTTAGTCGGTTCGATTCCTGGGTGTGGCAAGCGTATTTTCAAAGTTATTTAAATGCAGTTTTGTTCATTAACTTAAGTATTTAGAGTACTTTCCCTCCATGTAGCATTATAAAATTCCACCCTGTATATACAATGGGACAATAATATTTAGGTGTCGCCTACTATTAGTGAGAAAGGACATATATGTCGATACTGCAGACAGAGGGTCAAGCAAGGTGCTCATAAACTGGTCTCACGGCCTTGTGGACAACGCCAAAATACTGGTGATACAGCGTATACTAGTTTACATTATGTTATTTTAGCTACATATGTGGCTGGCATAATGGAACAAGTAATATTAAAGAAAAAAGATGATAAGTTATGCTTTATACAGAACGTTCCTTACCAGTTCTAAGTCTTGGGAAAGTACTGCATCTCAAACTTGTACTAAGTATAACGTGGTCTCTTGTTCTGTCTGCTGTTAGATATAAACCGTCATTGTGTTACCATTAAATTGTGTCGTGTTTACCAACTGCAGCAATCCACGCAGCTTCCTGGTTTCTGCAAAGAATTCAATCATTTTCTCCATTTTACCGCGAAGATCCGTCATCGAATGACGACTGATCACTTCCTCCCGTACGGCCTTAACATCTTGCGTCTTGCTCTGACTATCTACCTGCCTTGTTACTTAAGTTGTACTTGAGTGTTTGAAGTGAGCCAGTGCCTTTCACTCCGCGAGGGAAACCAGAGGTATCATGCGGAGCGCACCATGCGCGTGTAGTTAAGTTTACCTGTAGTTTAGTGACAATGATTTACGGATTTAGTCATGTGAGACCAAAGTTCTTGTGTTTAGTGTATTTTGTGTTGATTAGTATTGGTAAGTTGGACCAAACACTTGATCAAAATTGGCCATTGAAGTTGTAATTCCTGAATGACTGGTTTTAAGTTGATTTCTCTATTTCTTAGTCATGATTTTGTTTGGGATTGAGGATATTTTTGCTATATCGAAGTATTTAATGAATTAACTATTATTGCTATTATATGTAACTTTTTAGTTACGGTAACATCAGATTTATTCATATTCTGGATTATTTAGTCACTTATACTTTTTACAGCACAAACAAAAGCAAAATACAAAACGTAAAGTTAAGCGTAACTCGTACATAAACAAACGTGCACAGATCATGTACACAACGTATAGAAAACACATCGGTAACAGTATCCGCTAATGATTGCTACGAAATGATTATGAAACGAACTTTCGAAAGTGCATAACACTTATCTTGTCAGTGTCCAATGACAAGAAAAAGCGTGAACCGTCTCAAGGGCATGCTGTCCACAACTGGTGTCGAACTCGTTACTATTGCGATCACGTTGTGGATACAGTCGCATAACTGCACTCCTGTGTTGTGGTGGAAAGTTAAGTAGCGTACACTATGACAAGCGGGGGTTTGATAAAGAAATGACAGTTGCATGGCATTGGGCTGTACACAATGTTAAGGCTATCGAGATTAGTAAAGGCAGACTTTAGAGTTTTTATTTTTCGAGTTAAGGATCGGTGTGGGTTGAGGCTTCCAAGGTTGAATAAAGTAATCTAATACTGTCCAGCCTCACCGCATCAAATATTGCCGCTTTCTAGTCCTGTAGAGTACATTATGTAGTAACGTAGGGCATATTGTTAACATGATGATTGATTCTCGAATAAAGATTAACCAAACCACTAAAAGTATGAGAAGGATTTAGTATAGTTGTACGGTCAGCAACAAAAGTCGATGAACAATGTTACTTTTACATAGGCACGTTTTTTTATTTAAATAGACACGAAATAACACAATTCATTTTCGTATGTCCTCTGATATTGTGTTCGATAATAAGGATTTAAAAATCTGAAACGTTAATCTGCTTTTGTTGCTGACTGTACCGGATGGTACTTTAAGCAAATTCTAAAATAATTTTATCTAAATCAATCTCTAATGTCACTTGTAGAAGTATCAAAATGCCTGGTGCTCCGAGCGTACCTGTCGCAGCACGGGCTGCACGGCGAGGTGGAGTTCTCCCACAAGAACGACACGCTCATCAGCATCCGCACCAACCTCAAGCCCACGCTGCAGTTCCCGGACGGCGTGTGGCGCTGGACCGTGCACGAGTTCCCCGTCGACTACCGGGACCTCTCCGAGGCGCGGTGCTCCGACCAGAACCTTGGCAAGGAACTTATTGATCTCACTGAAGAACTAGGCTACCTCATCATACCAGGAAAGGATCATGCAGAGTTTGAAAGCAAAAACACGCTGACAGGCCCGAACGGACTCTGGGGCAAGAGTATAGTGTTTGAAACAGCTGAACGAGACAGGATAATATGCGCGTCGATAATATCAACAGAGAAGACTTACGAGAAGAACGCTATAGCGAGGTTCGCGTCCCCCGTGGCGGGCACGCTGCACTTCCGATGGCTGTCAGCCAAGGAGTCCGACGAGTCAGACTCTTACATTCAAGCAGACTTGTACCATACCAAAGCAGTGACAGAAAAAGTAGACTTTACAGAACACAAGTGGAAGTTATTTGTGACGGACATTTTTGATGCCGACAAGGGTAACTACGAGGACAATTGTAATGTTCTTCAGCTGGTGTTCGATCCGGAGAACAGCGGGGACGGCATGAGTGTGGGGGACCTGGACAGCAGGCTGGGGCTCATCAAGGTGGCCACCGACGCCAGCGTGATGAAGACCAAGACGCTGTTCAAGGATGACGTCATCAACGTGCTGCGCAGTGACATGGAGGTGACGCGGCGCAGCTTGTATGTGGTCATATACGACAATAGACATTCTGATAGCTTCCTGGCGTGTGCTAAGTTGAGGCCGGTGGCGCCCAAAAGTACAAAGTGAGTATGGTTGGTTATTGATAGCTCATAAAATATAATAAGACGAAATAGTTCAGTTATGCGTACATAAATATACGTATTCATAGGCGTGCGAGCTACATCACAAGAATATCACTTTGAAAGCTATTTTTAGCCACAATCAAAATAGTGCATAAATTATTTATTCTTGTTTAAAATATTCCAATATATACATATTAATGATACCTACTCAGACAAAAGTAATCGTTTGGTTAGGAATAGTTTTCAAAAAAGGCTCCGTGGTCAGAACCAGTTTGTTTCTACCTACGAGTACTACCGGCATTGGCCATCTTTTAGAAATACCGTATTAAATTGAGAAATAATATGCAATTATTATTTTGCTAATGGGTTTATTTTTTTTTATAATGGGTTTATACAAGTAACACGTTTGAAGATCCTTTATAACATACTTACGTATTTCTATATGTGTGGCTAAACTGTAGTTATTAGTACTTGCTAACAACTTTAAACCGGGTTGTTTTTATGAGCACAACAGTTTATACTTATTTATTTACTACTAGCTTCTGCCCGCGACTTTGAGTCAAATTTGATGTATTATCCCACGGGAACCGCACATTTTTCCTTGATAAAAGTATCCTGTGTTATTCCACACTACAATCTATGTCAGCCAAATTTCATCGAGATCGGTTTAGCCGTTTTAGCTAGATAGAGTAACAAACATCTATCTATTCATCCATCCATTCATACACCTATCCATTCAACCATCCGTCCGCCCATCCTTATAAAATTTCGCATTTATAATATTAGTAATCTCTACTGCTAGTTTTCCTACTAATATTACTATAAGAAAAAAAACGGTAATTTAAAAAACCCGACTGCTATTCTTTAAAAATCCCTAAAACAAGATAAATTGTTGCAGTCGGGACCCATTCTAGAAATGGAGGATTAGTGAATTGAGAGCACATAAATATATTACATTGCAGATGGTCCCGAATGGGTCCCGACTGCAACAATTTATCTTGTTTTAGGGATTTTTAAAGAATAGCAGTCGGGTTTTTTAGTTTTTTAAATTACCGTTTTTTATTTTTTATTTTTTTTTGTGTTTTAAAAAAGAAATTAATATACCCAGTATCACTCTTACAGTAAATACGAATCTACCGACACCTCTCAAGCTAAAATCCATCGAGCCGTTCACCCTGCAGAGCGAGCCAAACATTTGAATTTGGCGCCAAAAATCCGCCATTTTGTTTTTTTTTTATTTTCATATACCCAGTGTCACTCTCACAGTAAATACGAATCTAACGACACCTCTCAAGCTAAAATCCATCGAGCCGTTCAGCCTGCAGAGCGTGCCAAACAATTATACATACATACATACATACATACATACATACATACAAACATACCCTCGAAAAACATAACCCTCCTTCTGTCGCAGTCGGGTAAAAACTAGCAGTAGAGAGAGAGCACATTCAGAACTGTTACTCCGGCAGGTCCCAGTACTCAAGTTCTGGATGGATGAATTAGAACCAAAGTTAAGCATTGTACAGAGGGCTTCAATGGCATGGAAACCTGATCCTGAAGCACGTCATGTATCTAATTCTTCAGTTCTATCATGATTCCAGAACTTTAATAAACATGGAGGGCATCCGCGGCACCGTCGACTTCAGCCAGAACTCCCCCTTCGACCCCACCTGGACTAACTTCCAGCTGGGGGCCTCGGACCAGGACTACGAGTCCAACCTGCGCTTCGTGGGCTCCGTGCTGCAGTACAACATCCACGAGCTGCCGCCGCGCCTCGTGCGGGATGATGTGGCCTCCATCTGTAACACTACGGGAGGGATCTTCAATCCTACTGGGATTGCTTTGGATAAACTGCCTCCACCAGGTGAGTGCACATTACTATCTCTACATAGTATAAAACGAAGTCGCTTTCTGCCGTCTGTACGCTTAGATCTTTTCAAAGTCAAATAATTTGTTTCAATTAGTTAGACTATTGAAAGGTTCTTTTGAACGTCATTACCAAGAAAGAAAAATGTATAAATATTGAGTCTAGTTTTAAACTATGCAACACATTTTGATAGGTTTCTTCAGTAGATAGAACAGCACGCTACGACCAACGGGAGCATAGCAGTAACCAAAAGACGTAACTGAACGCGGGTAACTCTGACTTTAACATAAATAAGAATGCTTGCGTAATTGTGCATGATTTTCCATTTATGTTAGATTTTAAAGCACATAATATTTTTGTTCAGAGTATTGTTTGTTTGTGTGTAATGAGACGTAAGCGCAGCAACCTTTCCTTTGAGGTTTTCAGACATACGTTATGTTTTCGATCGAACTGAATTAGCTTCGCCATCCCGCTTGCCATAACTTGTGCAGTTCTTATGTAGTCATGTTAGATGTACTATCGTTCAAGATTTCGTAATAATCTGGTAGATGTCGGAGAAGCACGTCGCGCTTGGTGGCGAGCCAACAAGACGGCGAGCCGACGCGCCAGCAATAGAGGTGTTTACGTGTTCGCTGTGATGACGCGGAGGCATCCTCGCGTTAGGCATTTGTTTCCAAAATAACTGACTATTCGTTCTCAATACCACAATTGTGCGATTATTTTTGTCTTTATGGATGTTATGTTCGCCGGAATTTATACCTAGTTACAGGGTACTAGGGATAAGAGAGACGAAAATATGATTGTTCTAATACGGTAACTTAGTACATTTAGATTTTTAGAATATAGAGTTATTCTTGCAAAGAATACCTAATTGTTTTACCATGTATTACTTTACAAAAGTTCGACAAAATATCAGAGATCCGACCTGATCCTTTTATCTACATCCAGTTACTACCATTCCACCTTCCTAATTCCAGGCATGGGCACCCAGGACCAGTACCCAGTGGGAGACCTTCTGGGCAAGCTCAAAGAGCGCACGGAGTACCTGAACCACAAGTACCTGCTGCCCGGGCTGGCGAACGAGCTGAGCGGCGCCTACTGGGACGTCTACCTACCCCTGCAGGGCGTTAACAGCGTGGTGCACCGAGCGCTGATGGTGGCGAGGTAGCTTGTGTTATTAGACTTACCGTCCACACATGGATGTATGATAGAAAATAAACGACGGCCATCACTCGGTATGCTTTCAAGCAGAAGTTGCGGACTTATTTTTCAGAGCAATAGTAAGAGTTGTCTCATTTTTCTCTTTTCTATACTTTACATTAGATATGTATGTATTTTATATGTAGGTATATAGTTGTATATTTATGTATGTATGTATGTATGTGTGTATGTATTTTTATGTATGTATATTTGTTTTATATTCGGTATTAGGAATCATTTAAATTATTAAGTCATTGTTAGGTATAGTCATTTTCAAGTTTAGAGTATTAAAATTATTTTGTACTTGTGTACATTTAATTTTGTTTACTCTCGTACAATAATTTGCACCTGCTGTGTTATCTCTTCACCACCTTTGGTTGACTGGTAGAGAATGCCTAAGGCATTAAGTCCGCCTTTGTACTTTTTTTTGTGCATAAAGTTTAAATAAATAAATAAATAAATAAATAAAATAAACAAACAGTCAGAGTTCGGCCAAAACAATTTTATGATTTATACAACTTTCTAAAGAAGATCCTCGTTAGCGGTCCTAAGCGCGACTACTACGCTAGAGGTTTTGGGTTCGATTCCCAAGTCGAGCAAAGTGTTTTTCTATGAAATGCTCAGTAGCAACTCGATATCTGTGCCCGGTCAATGGCAATAGGCTCGCCCCCAATTACATGAGACTTAAACATACCGGCGAACTACGAACCGTGTACATTGGGACACCTCTGCCTAACCCTTCTGGGAATACAGGCGTGACGGTATGTTCTGGATAAATAGGTCACTATTTCATAACGAGGACCCTTTACGATGTATTTGACTCTAAATACGAAGATTCTCTATAGACAGACAACCTCTAACGATGTCGACATTTCACATGTCTTCACATGTCCTAATAACTTCGCAGGCGTCCCCCGAAGCACGCCATCTGCGGCACGATCCTGCAGTACGAGGCGGACACGGAGTACCAGACGCCCATGTTCTCCGCGCAGGTGGTGTTCCGCTACCCGCTGGTGGGCACCGTGGTGTTCCGCCAGCCGCAGGACCGGCCCTGGGAGGACACTACCATCATCGTCGAGAGCTTGGTGAGCCAACATTTCCTCTATCATTTTTGTTTTTATACCGCCGTATACGGTATCCTCATAAAGTACGAGCCGATGTGGACGTTAAAGATGAGGAAGTCTTCAGACAGAAATATTTTATATTTCTTTTTATTTTGTGAGCCTAGTAAGTGGGTAGAGATTACCTTAAATAATATTCATATTCATTTATTCACGTATAAATAGAGTAAATACAATCGGTGGTTTCCATGTTACATTATTTGGTCTTATAATTCTATTTAGCCTGTGGTATGGCATGTGAATCGTTTCGTGAATTGATCCCTTGGTTTTAATACTAACTGAGGATTACTTGGTACTTGATTCTGTTTGGATTAATTAATGTTTCCTGAAAATACTAGTAGTGAGTAGGACATAAGAGGACGAGGATGGTGTTTAGACCTGTAAGAATCAAGTACTCGTACCTTGGGGAGCTGCGGTGGATCGGATGAGCTACTTCCCACCCGTACATATGCGCTTAGACATGGAGTAGCGCACACCAGCCTGTTATACCTAAAACAATAACCAATAAGAATCAATAACATACACAGATTGCATTATAGGATTTAATTTCAAATTACTTCGGCTTCCACTAACTTCTTCATCGTGTGGGCAGTAAGGTCTTACAACCCCACACACCCTAGTGTCAGAGTTTCTAAACTGCCTCAAGGGCCTCTGACATGGTTACTAACTAAACATCATCTGCTTAGCCTTTTCCCAACTATGTTGGGGTCGGTTTCCAGTCTAACCGGATGCAGTTGAATAGCAGTGTTTTACATGGAGCGCCTATCTGACCTTCACAACCCAGTAACTGGGCAACACAACTTCTTGGTTACTAACTAAGCATGACTATTGCATGATAATCTTGATCGCACGTTCCTCCGCCAGGTCCACGCGGACGGTGCCAACGTGAACAACACGCGGGAGCACCGCTGGGCCGTGCACGAGCACGCGCCTGGGGCCGACTACTACAACTGGACGGCGCGCTGCCTGAGCGCCGGCAGGGTGTTCACGCCGCACGCGCTGGACATCGACACGCGCCACCCGGAGTCCTACTGCCGCCCCGGCCTCGAGGGGCTCTGCAGGCTCGGGGACTTCACCACCAGGTGCGTGCCCTTCTTAGACTTGAGGTTTAGTAAATCGTGGCCATCATATCAGCCGCAGGACGTCCACTGCTGGACATAGGCCTCCACTATAAATTTCCAATAGGACCGGTTGGAAGCGGCGTGCATCCAGCATCTTCCTGCCGTCGTAATGAGGTCGTCCTTCTATTACTTCCTATGCTGCTCTTACCGGTGCGTGGTCTCCATTCGAAAACTTTGCGGCCAACGCTTGGTATATCTAGAAAATGACACTGAAGATTTGATGAGGTCATGACCTGTTTATCAAACTAGTTCTATAGCTTCTCCGAAACGGGACGATCAAGCAGCAATTTTGTGACACCTCTGTCTTCTTGGCTTGCCTTAAGATATACCGTGTACTTCGTACTGAAAGTCCAGTCACAACTCAGTTATATTTTTGCCTCTCTCATTCCAGACACGGAACGTTGCAAGTGGCAGGCAAGAAGGTGGATTCGGCCCGGCTGACGCGGCGGCTGTTCACGGACACGGTGGTAGGCCTCGCCGGGAAGCACTCCATCATGAGGAAGTCGCTCGTCATCTACGACGACCACGGGCCCGTGGCGCGCGGCGAGCGGATGGCCTGCTCTATGTCAGTTATTTGTTTTTTTTTGTTATCATTAGATGGCAAACAAGTCAAATGCGTTTCCATCCCAGAGACAAAGTTGAAATGTCTCATGTGTCTGTAATAACATTCGCACCCGTACCGTTCAAACCAGAACACAGCAACGCTGCTTTGCGGCAGAAATAGGTATGGTGGTAGTACATCCCCAAATGATCACATGCACAAAGAGCTCCACTACTACCTACTACTATATGTGGTGACGAATCTATCATTCAAAATATCTTTGTCAAATAACAATTTATGTGTTCTGGTTAACGACAAGATGTTTGCTCGTTTGTCACTTTAGCGTTTTCTGTAATGCAAACGGAAATTGAACAAAAAAATGTAAAAATGATAGATGTGTCTAAAAATAATAGCGATTTGCGTGGTTCTCTTGTGATCTATATTTGCCTGAGAATACAATAGCACGTTGTAGAGGTTGCTCTGAAGAAAACGATAGGCGCATCTTTTACCGAAATCTATTAACCTACCTATTTAACATTATAATCAAATTATAATCCTCAGTCTATTGCCAAACTTCTACAATATTACTCTAGTTGACCTTTTTAGTTGCCCGTCGTGCACAACCACCTGCACCTTCCAAGACCTAAACGAGGGCAATAATAGAGCTGTGCAGGTTGCTCTATAGGTACTGGTCAGACAATATTTTATGAGTCAATCGACACGAAACGAAGAAGAAGAGGCTCTAGTTGAAATCTATCTCGAAGGACCTAAAACTTAATTTTACCTGATAGTGTATTGATCATATACTTATAGTATATTGATCAAGTACTTATAGTATATTGATCATATTCTTAGCTGTATTGTTGTTTTGATGTCTGTTACACTCAGTGATGGCACTGTAACGTTTTGTATCCGCAGTGTGAACGGCCTGCATCGTCGCAAGGCGGTGGTCCGCGACTGGTTCGGTAACGGCGAGCCGGCGCCGGTCAAGGGGCGCATCGAGTTGACGCAGCAGTCGGAGTACGACGTCACCAACGTGATGGTCACGCTCGACGGACTCGTCGACGTCAACAACTACAAGATACATGTGGTGAGCATTCGTAACGATGGCGCACAAGTGTTGTAGTGACGGCGTGGAAGCTTAATGACCTGCATCTGAATCGACGGTTGAAAGTTCAATTTCACTTATATGTCATGTTTAAATTGGATGTAATCTATACTAATATTATAAAGAGGTAAAGTTTGTGAGGTTGTAGGGGATAATCTCTGGATCTACTGAACCGATTTTGAAAATGCTTTTACCCGTAGAAAGCCGCGTTATTTGTGAGTGTCATAGGCTATATAACATCACGCTACGATACACGGGAGCGGAGCAGTAACGAAACAAGTAACTTAACGCAGGTAAAATAAGCCATGCAAACGAAGTTGCAGGCAGTTCGCTAATTTGGAATAATTTGGTCTTTAAATTTTCTTCTACCGTTACAGGTGCCTGTGGAGAAAGACTTGGAGTTCCCGTGTGAGAAGACCACACTGTACGACAGCTTCAACCCGTTCCACGTTAACAAGAGCCTGAGTCCTCCTGCCGCACTAGGTAGCTACACTTTTATTGCTGCATGATTGCGTCTAACATCGCTCAAAGTTATTGTTATAAGCTTTCACATACAGAGACAGGCGGCAATATGGATACAATCCTTAGAGTCAAAATAGTTCTCAGGGACCTCGCCCTTTTTGCATCACACCATTTCTGCTCATGTTTGGAAGAAATATAAGGACAAAATTACAAGATCAGGCAACCCCCGAGGGAATATGAAAGGAACACTAATACTGGCTCGCATGCTCCTCAGTTTTGAGGCAGTTTTTGCCTGAAAACCAAGTGCAAGCCCGGCCCTCCTCGGCACCGGGTACCATGATGACGATGATGCCCTCTAGACAATTTCAGCCACAGCGGCCCCATGACACATGGTCATTCGGTACGTATCTCGCAAATTAGATACCACCAAGTGAAGATTGACAGCGGGCTCTCTTGGTCTCGGTACCTTCACCAGTAACTGCCTTTTTTTTTTTTTTTTTTTTTTTTTTATGTTCCTTCATGTGCCCTTTGCGTTCCGGGGGCGCGGTATCTCTTTCGAACAACCCGCAGCCCCGGCAGGCCTTGGCCCTTAGTGGCCCCATAGATTGCGGTGAGGCGATGCCACGGAGTAAGGAAAGAAGTTACTCCGTGGGTGATGCGTACTTATTGTTTTAAGCGTTACCTTGTGATGGTAGGTAGTTGAAGTGTGAAACATGTCATTGAAGAAAATATTCTTATAATGTAAAGTTGACGATAATAATTACGTATCTAGTATAAGCCTTGCACGACGTGGTAAGCACAAGGATCAAAAACGACTGAGATGAGATTACTTTGAGAACTAGCACAACGATTTGAGATTGTTAACTAGGCAGCTCAGCGTCGAGAAAATGGCTAAGGGTGACAAGACACACCACATAGCCGTCAACCAACTTTGATGAATCTTCATTGCAGGGCAATGTTGGTGTGAAAAATGTTGAAAGAAGTCCTACCTTATAATTCTTTAACTACCATTCTAGAAAAGAACCCAACTGTCATAACTGTCACATTTGATTTGCATACTCCAGGTACAGCAGATCAGTACGAGCTAGGCGACCTGGGCGCTAAGTACGGCATGCTGGAGTCCCACTCGCTCAACACGCACTACAACGAGACGCAGGTGTCGCTGTTCGGACCGTACAGCATACTGGGGCGGTCCGTCGTGCTGCACCGGAAGGTACGTAGAGCAGAGACGTGGATCTAATGTATAATAGAATGGTCAACACCACAACCAAAACGTAAAGTGAGGAAATTCTCATGTCACTATGATTTTTGAAAAGTAACTAGGTATAGTTAATTAGTAAAATATTAAATTAGGCATAACACATCTGCGGGTTGTTCGAAAGAGATTCCGCACCCCCGGAACGCATAGGGCACATGAAGGAACATAGACGGATTTTAGTCAGTAAAAGTCTGACACTCCCTCCCGCCCCGCCCAGGGCGGGGGAAGTTATTTGAAGATTTCCAGTCTATAAAAAAAAAACGCATAACACATAAATGTAAACCGCCCTTTCCACCGCCACTACAGAAGAACCGTCGCTGGGCGTGTTCCTCCATCGAGCGCGGCTACAGCCCGTCGGAGGCGCGGGAGCTGCGCGCCATCGCCTCCTTCCACCACCCCGGCGGGTTCGCCAGCGGGTACATCCGCTTCACGCAGCTCATCCACAACGACGGCAGCGCCAGCGACACCGTCATCGAAGTCAAGCTGAGGCATCCCGGAGTCAGGGACACTAATCTGGTGAGTGACATGCACCTACACCACTTAAATGCAGGGATATAACTTTGAGGTACATAAACAAACCATCACGCCTGTAGTCGCCAAAGAGTGAGGGCAGAGGTGTACCCATGTCACCCCCAGTTCGCCGGTATATTTAGGTCCCATGTAGGGCGAGCCTGTTGTCATTGACCTGACACAAATCCTAACTCCGAACTGCTACTAAGAATTTTTTCTATGAAATAGTAAGAAATCGAAGTAGCGCTCTCTTGTAGTCAATGCATATGTGTGTGTAAGCCTCATCAACCCTCATCTACACATGTGAACGGTAGCCATTGAAAAATCCACTCATCGATCAAACAGAAGCGCTGCGATCCAAACTTATTTATGAGACGTCTTAAAAAATAAATAACAATGCTAATAGTAACTACTACTCCACTGGAGTTCCTATGTTTTGGCTTCAGAACGATGTGAAAGTAAACGTGTATATTTTTTCATAAAAACAGTAATGTGTATTTTATGAATGTTCCAGACGCTGAACCACAACTGGGCGATCTTCGTGAACCCGGTGGGTGTGGACGCGGCGGTGAAAGTGACCAACACGCGCTGCGTGGCGGGCGGCTACCGCTGGAACCCCTACTTCACGCAGCTGGCGGACCCGCTCAACGTGAGTGCTGTACAGTACGAGGGTGATGCATGCATGTACACCTGCAGGTGTTTTTATACTTGAGTACTTCAATTTAGAGAAGTATTTTCCTCTTTTTTTTAACGCCGCTACTCCACCCTAGGTATTTCTCCAGTATCGTGGGTGCATATAGACTCACATACGCAAACAGCCAGACCCGGAACAACTATCTGTAGGCCATACAAATATTTGTTCCGTGCGGAACAAATATTGCAGCGCAGCAGCTAATCGCTCAGTCGCCGCACCAACCGTGTCGTCAAAGTCAAAGATTCCGTCAAAGTTCGTCATCATCAATTTACCTTTTGAGTCAATGGTTTTTCCTTTCGACCGTCAGTATTCCTTCGCTGGTTATAAAAATGTGCTTAATATCTGGTTTCCAGCATGACCTGTACAGCCAGGAGTGTGGTGCGGACAACCCGCTGCGGTGTGACGTAGGGGACCTCACTGCTAGACTAGGCACCATCAGTAAGTATCATCATCATTCCTTTCAATCAGCGATATCCAGGTCAAAAACAATAACCCGAGTATTGAGTCTGTAAATCCCTTTCCAGACATCGGCAGCAACCGGCAGATGTTCATGGACAGTAACTTCCCGCTAGAGGGCACGGTGAGCGCGCTGGGCCGCTCCATCGTGATCTTCGGGCCCGACAGGAGCTCCGAGAGGTTCGCGTGCGCCAACATCGAGCCCGACAAGGACATCATCAAGTACGTCAACATCATGAAGCCACCGCGGTTTGTGCTGTGAGTATCCCACGTACCTGTTACGTAGTTATATTGTAGACGTATGAGAAATAGGGTGCACCGTTCCTCCAGTTCCTCATCCTCCGTAAAAAAGGGAGGATTATTCCGAAGCCCGACGGTTGTTGCCGGGATTATGTACATATGTATATAACGACGCGGTGAAATTGAATAGCGCGATCTAAGCAATGTCAGTTTGCTGTAATAATTCACATATTGAGCGATAGATATCGTTACAATATATTATACCTATAGGTTCTAGTTTGATAGTACCTATCACTCTGTAAGCGTTAAGTACTGGTAATCAGTCATGTATCATGATTGCTTTATGGTCTCACATGTCTATGTAAAGATGTCTTTCAAACATTGAGTCGTCATTCACAATAACTGCTGTTTAAAATCGTTTAGATTATTATTAAACTATAATCCTAAAGAGACCAATGATAGAGCGAAAAGAAGAAGAATAATCCCAAAACGCGGGAAATATTTTCTGTAATCCAAAGTGACATACAGGTCTCCTCTCCAACTCCTTTTGCTTCAATAAAACGTTATCATCATTCTCGTCTACTTTAGTGATTTCCCCCTTTTTTTCTTCATCGTGCGAGCAGTAAGGTCTTACGACCCCACCCACACACCCTGGTGTCAGAGTTTCTAAACCGTGACAAGAGCCACTGTCATTGTCTTTGGCGGGCTCATCAAATTTAGTATGACACTGTTGCTCCATTGGTATATAAAGTGTTGTGGTGTGACAGCGGCATGTTCTTGGAGGAGATGCGGCGCGTGATGGGCGTGCCCGAGTGGATGATGTCGGTGGACGCGCGGCGCACGCGCGCGCTGCACGGCGGCACGTGCGTGCAGCTGCTGCTGCACTTCACCGGCCCGCAAGCCAACCGGCTGGAGCTCGACTTCACCAAGTATGTACACACACTACACAACGATTGGGTTGCAACTTAGACCCGAAACTTTCCTTTCTGCTCATCCATAATTTTAGGAAGGGAATCGCGGTGATGAGTCTTCTGAAGTCATTTACCGTAATAGTGCAACCTTATTTTTAAGTAATGCTTAGTCTGATTTTTAACCCACTTAAAAAAAGGAGGTTATCAATTCGACCCGCATGTTTGTAATATTCCCAGAACTGCCCGGTTTTCGTATATTTATTTATTTTATTTATTTATCTCACACTTACAGCTATCATTTCATTACATTATATCTTAGTCTATATCAGCGACTGAACAAATGTGTCAAATTTCAAAACTGTATGTATGTATGTAATTATGTATGTACGAATACGTATGTATGTTTTTATGTTTGTGTTCCCATATCTCCGTAACTACAAGTTCGATTTAAGTAATTCCTATTTTTGTTGTACTAGGTATTGTTCAACTTAGAGAATACTGCAGTTTCATCAAAATCGGTTCAGTAGTTTTTGAGATAGGGTTTTTTTTCTTTTAATGTTTGTTGGCGGATAACTTCGTCGTTTATGGGCCGATTTTGATGATTTTTGTTGGAAGGAAGATATTTCCAAGGGGGTCCCATTTAAATTTCATACAGATCTGATGATGGACTCCAGAGACAGACAACGGAACTCTTCAAAAAATTACAGCAAATCAACCGCGATTGCTGCTATCGCATAAATATGCATGGTTTACGCAATCACACAACATAACATCGCGCCTGTACACTCTAAAGAGTTACACAGATGTATACAGTAATATTTGAAAACTTCTCATCCAAGTAATCGAAATCGCATATTCTGCTTTCTTATGACTTTTAACCGAGTTCTTTAGTGGTGTCATGTTCATTTACATGACATGACAGTTCCTTCATGGATTTGGATGACAGGAAATTGATACTAAAAAAGCGAGAAACAAAAATCTTTTTACAAAAAAAGACAACCGCCTTCAAAAACTAAAAAGAGAAAAATAACTTTAGCTTTGGAAGTCGGAGGCAATACAAAACAACAAACAGAACCAAAGCTAAAGTTATTTTTCTCTTTTTAGTTTTTTTTCAACTTGCTTTTAACAACACAAACCCGATCAATCAATCAATTTCTTTCTGCCATAAAGACTAAGTTTCAGCTCCCAAGTAACATTTATTCAGTATGTGAAGACCAATAACACTGATAAATGGATAACATTTAAAATTGTGCTCCGTTCCAGATTACTGGCATCAGGTCGCCTAGACTCACCCAGTATCTTCATCCCCGGCTTTGTGAACACTAAGAGAAAAAAGACCATCTCGTACCGACCCTGCGGAACCACAGACCCCAATGAAAGAAAAAGTAAGTGTACTACCAAGTAAAATGTTATAGTAAACACTTCATAATACCAAAACTCAACTTAACGGGCCTACTCATAAGCCTATCGCAGTCCACTGCTGGACATAGGCCTCTCCCGTGGCGCGCCACTGATCTCCGCATCCAGTTGACATGACGCTGGCCCCGAGCGATAAAGCCAAGCTAAGGTACCTACTATCAAAAATCGTTTTTTACAGGAGAAATAAAAGAAGCTAATTTGTTTATAGTTCAGCGTAGAGTGATCCAAAACAGGCGTTCAAAATGTCAAATGAAAACTATTTTTTTTACCAATTGTACTGGAAAAAAATTGTTTAATGAAATAATTGAAAAAATGTGTACTTAATACAAATTATAGAAGATATTGTTTTAATTGCAACATCATTAATGACTTTATAAACAAAGTCGACCAACGACCACCTGAGATTCAGGACTGTAAGAATATAATGCGACGTATTTTCCGCTTTAGATCTCGAGAGTACCAGCCGATTACCACCTTCTGCAGGGAAATTTTATAGCCAAAGCTTAGCTGTACCATCCAGTAATCGCTATTTTAGAATCCTATCAATGAATCAAATTTTTATGCAACCATTGTAACAGACCGTCCGGTTTTTTTGTGTTATGTTTCAATGTGTGTGCAATTATACATTTTTAGTCGTAAGACAATTTTACATGTCATTTATTTTAAAGATATATTAATTTTAAAATAGTGAAAAACAATTGAGTGATAGACTGATACTCAGAGAAGCCAAAAATCAAATAACATTAAAAGGGCGTAACCGGCGTTTAACGCT
Source organism: Caradrina clavipalpis (assembly GCA_932526535.1). Lineage (NCBI taxonomy): Eukaryota > Metazoa > Arthropoda > Insecta > Lepidoptera > Noctuidae > Caradrina > Caradrina clavipalpis. The sequence continues at coordinate 12,891,346 of OW052110.1, read as the reverse complement.
ATATTGCAGGGGGCCAGCGACGTTCTCACAAAAATAAAATAAAAGAAAAATAAATCACTCTAGAAAAGCCGACCCCAACATAGGGAGGGTCGTCTTCCAGTCTAACTGGATGCCGCTGAATACCCGTGTTTTACATTGAGCGACTGCCTATCTGACCTCCACAACACAGTAAGTGAGCAACATGATAGCTCTTGGTAAGACTGGTTGCCAGACTTCCCGGCTTCAGACTATCCGTAACAATGATAGCCGGGCTTTACGTGCTTATCCGACGTACGGGGGTGTCACACCACACTCCACTCGAACTCCAGGCTCCTACTAATAAATTCCTAATGGAAAAATCCAATAACACTTTTTGGCTGATCTGGGCATCGAATTCAGGACCCTACCCCCAGCAGTCGTGCTTGCGTACACGAGACCAACGGGGCAGCTTTAATACTCATAGACGATATTTTGACAGCAAATCTTTGAAAGCGCTTCTATCGTCACTTGATTGAACCATGACATTACTATCGTTATCAAGGAATCTTATTATTTTCCAAGTTTGAATTTGTTTAAAGGCATAACTTCGCGTGGTACATTCTGTTCATGGCTAATAGGAATGCCACCCTTTCTAATATCGATCCTCTTCAGACTGGCAGACAGTCGCCATCCTATAAATATACCTCGGAGCGTATTTCGATAATTTGTCTGGACGTGGGGCTCCGGTACATAACGCATGTACTGGAGTCGTCGCTCGTCGCGGGACCATCCGTCAATTCTGACTTTCTGTAACCATGCTAGGTTATTAGTTAGTTAGCCTAAGTTGTTAGTCTGAAGCACTAGAACTGTCACGAGTTAAAGACCTGTATTTAAGTCATTTCAGAATGTATATAGTGATTGGGTCAGTTATTTCAACAGTTGAGCTTTGATATAAAAATAGTTTCTATTTTAGATATTTGTTTAATGAATTCTCTGTTTCCTGTTTTATTAAACCAAATTGCCATTTTGTAAATAGGTTTTAATAGAAGCTCGAGTTTATTTGAAAGGCGGGGACCTTCCTTAGAGGTCACGCGGCGGGAGACACGTGTAAAAGCTTTTATAACGTAAGTGTTTACGCACAAGAGTACTTTCTAGAGTCTAGGTATTTCTTTTGAGCAATGACGGGAACTTAGAGCCTATTTTCCGATATTAGATATTCCTATTTTATCGAACCCGCCTCATACTTGAGAAGCGGCCTCCTTAACGGGCACAGAGCACAACGGGCCATCAAGACATTGCCCACACCGCAGATATTATTTTTGTTTCTGTGGCGCACACGAATGTATAGATTTTCAGCTACAGTTTGTATAAAGTAACATGTTGCGACCAGTCAAGTAAAGTAGTAACAGTTTTAGGACCATTTGTGAACTCAATATTTAGACACATCCTTACCCTTTGTCCCAAGTATAACCGTTGACAAAACAATAACAATGAGAAGCTTTATGATTTACGATTAACTTTTATTCATAGACTCATAAATTGGTGTTGTGTTTGCGAATATGTCGTAGAAATATGTAAGATATCAACAAGCTCCGGGCTTGCTATAATGAGCGCGCTATCAATATCACGCGACCCCTCTCCTCGGCAATATTTGCCATGTTTCAGACAGGGTTACCCTCGTCGACTCTCTACTAGTCTACTTAACAACTCATCCAAATATACTCGAAACCCCCAAAATAACTGCGTCGTTAGCCTATTGGTCCTAAGCGCGACTGCTACGCTATAGGTCTTGGGTTCGCTTCCCAGGTCGAGCAAATTGTTATTAGGTTTTTCTGTAAAATTCTCAGTAGCAGCTCGGATTCTCAATAGGCTCGTCCCCATTACAGGGGTCATAAATCATACCGACGGACTGTGTGCCTAAATTGCTACAATTCTGCCTGACCCTTCGGGGGATACAGGCGGGATGGTAGGTACCTACGTTGTGTTGTTGTTTGGGGTGTATGAGGTCTTGCGTTTATTCCGTTACACGTTGTATACTTTTATCCGACTCTAACACAATGTTCCAGTCAGGCATTGTCCAAACTCCCTGGATGACCACACCCAGGTTCCCACTTCCCCTGCAACATCGTGAGTACATCGTCGCCCACACCGGCATGCACTTGTGTGCATCTCTTTGTGTCGCGCGGCACACGGCGCGGGACGCATGCGCCGCGCACCGCTCGGATCGATACCTTAGGTCTTCTGTGAGCCTAGTACATAGGCTAGGTCTGGCCTCGTACATAAGGACCGGCAGCCGGGCGGGGGGCGGAGGGGTGAGGATGTTGCAACCTGCAGGGGAATATTGTTTGGTGTGGCACTGAGTTATTTGAAATGGTTCGTTTCTTACCCAAATGTTCAATTATGGCTGCCATGTGAGTATCTTTTGTTACATACGGAAATTTACATAACATATCATCTATCTCGAGTCGAGAGGTTTATCAATGTACACCCACAGCTCGCCGGTATGTTTAGGTCCCATTATCATTTAGGCCTATTGCTATTAACCGGCACAAATCCTAACTCTGAGCTGCTACAGAGAATTTCATAGAAAAACCTAATAACAATTAGTTCGACCTGGGAATCGAACCCAAGACCTCTAGGAAAGGCAATTATAATGGTCCTATATTGCAATAGGGTACTCTCGGTGGTTAATAAAAAAATATAAAAATCGGTACAAAATGAACTCTATGTAAAAATAAACATAGTTAAACTGATTTTGAGTCATAAATGTACATGATTGATTTATAATATTAAAATTAAAAATTGATATTTTTAATCTGTATATCACGTGGCTAAAAACACGAGCCGCCATGCTGTGACGTCATATTGGCAATAATAATTTGCGGTCACCTGTCAACCCTTTGTTTTTTGTTTTTTTTTTCAAAAAACAACAATATAAATATGGAATGTAAACTTTTTGTGTAGATACAACAACTCGTACCTACAACAAACTTTAAACGTCAAGCTTTGTTTACATGCCGAAATGACGTCATAAACATGGCGGACAGCGCAGAAGCCTGTTTTCGCGGGAATAAATATATTTAAAATTTTGAAGTATTTTTATGGCATGAAAGCGGGTTTATTTCGCCGAAATATTTTTTTTGGTGTCTTTTAACGATGAAACGAACATATTATAGTACTTTGCCAAACAGAGTAGAATACCCTATTGCCTTTCTTTAATTGAAAGTCCAAAAGTATTCTTTTAGTCTCGCCGAGTTATAGGCTTCAAACGCAACATAACCTTTCCATAAGATTATCTATCTAAGATCTTCTATCGAATGTATAATGTTAGCATAAAGTATGTGCACGGGTATCACCCTACCGCTGAAGAACACTCAAATACAAACAAAACCTCGACAGGGAAAAACAAAGAAACATCACTATCTGTTTGTAAACACTATTAGCAATAATAATAATGGTATGATCATCGTCCTATAGTCAACAGGCTGGCATCTTGCCACTATTTATATCTCTGTTACCCTGCGACCGCCATGGGAATGGGTAATCCCATAAAAAGTTACTTACCTACCACAACACGTAACGTTGCTTCGTTCAACAGGTTTTTTGCCAGATCCTTCAAGAGAGGCGAGAGTGTTTGTATAACAGTTTCACGACTTGTAAGGCTATGTTTGTTTTCTTACAGAAATGTGACATACCATCGCGCCTGTATTCCTCGAAGGGTAAGGCACAGGAGTACCATTGTACACCCACAGTCCGCCGATATGTTTCATCATCGTCATCATTGCATCAGACGCAGGACGTAACATAAAATATCGAACCAGAAACATGCTATTAAAGAAAATTATAAGTTACTTGCTTATACGTTAGCCTAGCGGTCCTAAGGGTGACTGCTACGCTAGAGGTCTTGGGTTCTTTTACCAGGTTGAGCAAAAAGTGTTATTGGGTTTTTTCTATAAATTTTCAGTGGCAGGTCATTTAGTTAGGATTTGTGCCCGGTTAATGGCAATAGGCTCGCCACACAGATATAAGAACTGTTTTTTATATCTCTGTGCATGACCTAAACATACCGGCGAACTGTGGGTGTACATGCTCCATGGTACACCTCTGCCTAACCGTTTGGGAACTATAGGCGTGATGGGGTGTATAAGGTCAGGGTAGGTCTTTCTAAGGCGTCCCCTCCTGGCGTTGCCACTCACAGCTGCCATATGAATTCCTCTTGTAAGGCGGCTCTCTCTGATCCTCTCCTTCTGTTGCAGAGAACTCGTACTTCTTCTCGTCGAGCCCGTCATCAGCGCCGGTGACGTCACCGCGGGCGCTGCTGATGCTGCTGGCGTGCGCGGCGCTGGCACTGCTGCGACTGTAGACTACTCGTGTTTAGTTGTTCGGACACCAAACTGTACATAATTACGTGTATTTAATACATTGCTTGTTACATTACGTGAGCAGTTTTAATTTGTGAACCAACACACACGTACACCCGTGAGCATGAAATATTGCCGCCCCCCGCGCCCTCGGAACGCAAAAGAAGAAACATGGATGGGTTTTAGTCAGTATAAGTCTGACACTCCCACCAGTCCCACCCGCCCATACCAGGGCAGGAAAAGTGATTTGATTTTTATTTATTTATATATTTTTATATTTTATATATGGGTCATATAAATTAGTTATATAAATTATTTTGTATGTTGAACGTTCTGCTAAACAAGAACCTATGGTGTGGGCTGGTGGCAAGCTTGTAGGAGTTCGTATAGCTTCGTATCCTCCTATCTTTATTTAAAGCCATCTTTTCAATCACATCCCATAAACACCCCTAAAGCCAATAAAACATATTCTAAACTCATGAGGATATGAACTGTATTTCCATTCGCTTTTCTTGTATAAAATACTAATCGGGAATTCCCAGAAGCTACCATCTTCGTTAATAATTCAGTGTCCAATGGCCGATGGTGGTGCCATTAGATGCAATTTGAAGCACATTAGCGGCACGCGAGCGCCGCGGCCGCGTACACCGTATCAAATATTCAACGTCCCCTGTGGCCTGTCGGTGCTACTACCTACATACATACAATACCTCGTGCTGTGGCCAGCATAGCAGCCAGCCAGCCTGGCGGCAGGCTGTACCAAGTATCATTACCGGTTGTTGAATAAGTAAATGTTGAATGAGTGAGTGGTGTGAATTGTTTTGAACTTTTTAACAACGAACCCGTTAGGTGAACAGTTATATTAAAAAGAAGAAGAAAATTACTTTTTTCGGTTTAATGTATGCATGCAATCAATATATGCATGTAAACAATACTGTGGCTGAGGAGAATCCGGTGTCAATTACAGTAGCCCTGTTCAGTAGAGACATTCTTTTAAGAAAATGGTCACGTACGGAGAGGACCTTGCATCTCCTGTGTAATATGACAGGTCTCTTTAGATGTGTATTATTATGTCTACATAAATATGCATCTTTCAAGCTACATTTGCTCTTTATACATTGAATTCAAGTAAATATTTAAGATTTATTTTGAAAACAAATCGGCTTAACATTCAATCTCCCCTCGAGATACCCTCTCGAAGCTTCCGATCGCACATTAGTGAGTACATAGTGAGTCGGGACGGTTGCAGGTACCCTTAGGTACAGGAGGGGCGGTTACATAAGCGCTATGTGAGGGCTGAGCGCGCATGCGCGGCGGCGCGATCGATGCTCGCCGGAGCCCGGCGGCGGGCGAGTGCGCCTCAGACACGGGCCGCGCCTCGCCCGACCAACATGCGGTACAAAGCGCTGCTCCTGCTCTTCCTATACTCAGTTCAGGCCAATCTAGAAGGCCCTTTCCTCTTCTTCGGCCCGAAATCTCTAGAAAAATACAAAAGACCCGCGTTGAAGTATTTAGACCAAGATGAGCTCATGCGGATATACGGGGAGCAGGCGGCCATCGTGGTGTTCAACAACCAGGACTCGGTGCCGCTGTCGAGCGGCTACTTCCCGCGCCTGAGGACCATGCTGGAGCGCCAGAGCACGCTGGTGCTGCCGCAGGACTTCCTCGACGTGCACCCCGACTACATCAGCAACGAGACGCAGGTGGGGCTAGTTAACCGATTGTCTTAAACATGAGTGTCAAAACTTCTCCCCCTCATTATAATGGTAGCATAACTATGATAGGGTGCGACGCCCGGCCGCCTTCCAAGAGAAGTACACGAGGGAATTTATATGACTTCTTTGGCGAATAATGTACTAAACACTCACGACATAATGGAGTTAATTTGTTAGGAACACCACGCTATAGGTATCCCTGAGCTTCCCGGGACTTAACAAGAAGGTTAAATAAGAGGAAATAAGGAAATAAGATATATATATAAATAAAGATGTTGAAGACTGTTATACCTCTTCACAACGAAACGTAGGGATTTCAATATGGTGGCAAAAATATCATATTGGGGTGTTCAGTGAACCAACGACAACCTAGCTGACTGCTACAGGCCGGTCCCGTCAGCACAACATGGCGGGACGTGACCTTTGCACAACCTTAATAGTACTCAACATAATATATTTAACCTCGTTTATATCATGTTAACATAAATGATCATATTTTAAATGATAAACCATATAAGTAAATTAATGGTAGCCCGCTATATTGAGATATTTTAATAGTAACAGAAAAGATGTTCTAATAAAATGTCTCAAAGTAGCGGGCTACGTTGTAGTAGTGGCAAGGTTGTCGTTGGTTTACTGGACGCCCCCCGCCCCCTCCCCCCCCCAGGTGCTGACGCTGCAGGGCCCCTGGTCGGAGCGCGACGCGCAGATGACGGAGACGTTCGCCCGCCTGCAGGACATCTACGGCGCCGGCCGCGTGTTGGGCATCTTGGGTATGTCCAATAACAACATTCACAAGTATTTGTGTGATTTAGATAGTATTCTAGTATTCCCCGAGGTACACCCACAGTTCGCCGGTATGTTTTAGGTCCCATGTAATAGGGGGCGAGTCTATTGCAATTAACTGAACACAAATCCAAACTCCGAGCTGCTACTGAGAATTTCAAAGAAAAACCCAATAACACTTTTTGCTCGACCTGTTAATCGAACCCAAGACCTCTAGCGTAGCAGCCTCAATATTAATCTTTATATAAAATATGAATACCTGTAATTGAACATGTTGTTCACTTGCCACATCCAGGTAACTCGGTATCGCAGAGCCCGTCAGCTGATTACATTGACGGTGAGCCTTGGTCCCGGGTCCGGCGGCAGATACAGAACGAAACCACATCAACTACCTCTCCTGAAGATGACAAACCTTCGAAAGTCATGCAGAAGTTTGCACTTTACAATGCCACAGGTAAGGTTCAAATTAAAGTGGCACTATTAGAACTTATTGATTATGATGACAGGAAATAGTCGTTGTTTGCAACCCATTTTGATTAGTAATTTTGTAAGTACATCTTTGCAGGTCTACCAGGTAAGGGCAAGGGCGCTCTGCTGTTCTCGTCGGGCTGGCCGGAGCTGCGGCGCACCAACGGCACCACCATCCGACTCAGCACGCCGGTGGGGGAGCCCACCATCAAGTCCGGCAAGCTCTACACCATCATGGTCGTGCGCTTCGTGGACGGAGACAGCAAGGACAAGGTGTGGGCGCCTTACAATATACTAAAACACCTGGACTTTTTATTTCCTTTCTACATAAATAATATAATATATACCATCACGCCTGAATTCCTCTAAGGGTTAGGCAAAGGTGTGCCAATGTACACCCACATTTTGCCGGTGTATTTAGGTCCCATGTAATAGGGGGCAAACCTATTGCCATTAACCGGGCACATCCAATCTCCGAGCTGCTACTGAGAATTTAATAGAAAACCCCAATTACACTTTTTGCTCGACCTGGGAATCGAACCCAGGGCCTCTAGCGTAGCAGTCGTACGTTACCCCCCTACATGCCCCATGTTCCTTTGTCATGCCTACATGTTTACCAATTCACATTTCCAGATAACTCTTGAGTTCAGCTTCAAGCAGTCAGCGGGCTGGTGGACGGCGGTCGGGGTCGAGGTGATGTTTGGACTAGAGACCACGGGGATCAGTCTGACGGCGCCCAGCCCGCCTGACGCGCCCTCCGCGGTGCTCGGCAAGTCTTACCACTGCTCGCTGCCTCTCGTGTACTCCTCGGAAGACGCCACGCTAACTCTACCTGACATACAGGTAGGTGAACAATAAGTAAAACATCTTGTTTAAAAAAAGTGTAATAATAACATGATGTGTTATTTGTTAACAGATGCAAATGTTCATGGACAGCACGGAGAGGTTCGCTGATGCTTTTGACTGCATCGGCTTCACTACAGTACCAATTTGGTAAGTTCTACTGATTTCCGAGTATTCATGGTCGTAAGTATTATATTTGAAAACATCTACTTATGATTATCGCTATTGTCCGCAGGTCAGGCATCATGATCTCGTTCATCATGCTGCTTGGTTTAGGCATCTCCATATCTATGATCTTGGACATCAAGACCATGGATCGCTTCGAGAACAACAGGAGCAAGCAACTTACCATCACCGTCAGCGAATAATATGTATAGGGACGACCCCTTCTGTAACATCTGCCTAAATAGTGGACAACTTAAACGTTACTGTGCTGCACTAATAAGCACACATTGTTATTCTAGTTAGAAACTTCAGAAATAGGCACGTAGGGAGATCCTTAAATAAATGTCACCGCATAATGCACGGCGTCGTCATAAGATGGATATGATGACGTCTGCCTCTAACATCCAAACAACATAATCACTCTTTGAAGAGCTTCCTTTTAGGGGTGATACGGTCCATCACGAACATCGCCCCGAACGAACCCGTCACGTTCATTGAGATGATACGTGTATCGCTGTAATTTAGCTTGGAGTGTCGATCTTACTGAACGTGATACCCGTGTCTTTCCATGCTGGTCTGGGAACGAAAGAAAAACATAGAAGGGCCAGCTGCTTCTCGTCCCGCGCAAGTCGTAAGAGGCGACTGAGGGAGCCGGGCCCCGCGGCGCACGGGGCGGCGCGCTAGCACTCCGCCGCCTCACAGGGCGCCGCCGCCACCGCAGCCCTGATGCTAGCAACGCTCCAGGAGGTGCTTCTCCTAGAGCGTTGCTTATAGAGTATTTTTGTACTAAACTAATTATTCTTACAGCATTAAAAGCCGGGAAAACGCTTAGCAAAAGATATGATATAAAGTAGCATAATATGAGTAATCTGTCTATCTGTACCTGTCCTCTTGTCTTTCCTTAGGATAAGTTAGTTGTAAGTTAGGTTAAGTGTAAATAAATACAATAGACAATGTCTGGTACACTGTGTACTTAAGAGACTTTGTTAGTTGTGTGTCAGCGATACAGACGATTTAAACGATTTTAAGTAAATATACACATAATATCCATATCATCATAAAAATATCAATGTTATAAGTGGTGTGTTTTATTTATTGTCTAAAGCTACCTGTTCTGTTCGAGGCAACATGCGACGATGACATTAATCAATAATCATATTTAGATGTTGTGAAGCTGATCTGGCACAACCCCGTGGACGGAAAGTATTTCGTACTTACGAGTAGTAGTACTAATAAATAAAATGGAAGTATCTGCTTTTAATGACAAAATAACACATTTAAACTAAATGCGTATAATAATATTATGAAACAACCACCCCCTCCCCCTTCTGTGTCCATCTGTCGTGTACTAGGAGTTTCACTGGTAGAAGGCCGACAGTTTGAGGAGTAATTGAAGCCACTTTTTTTTAGGAATTAATTAGGATTACTTATCCACACGAACAAAGTCGCGGGGATAAGTTAGTTCGTCAATATAATCCACCAGCCCCTTCTACAATCGACACTAAAATCAACAAGCCTGCCGTCTGCATATTCATAAAAGTGTGTGAGGCGCGAGCTCCGTCTCTGCCGACCCACTGTGATGTAACACACTGATAATATTCATATTTGCCGGAACAGGCTCGTATCTGCGACGAGCGTGACATTGCTGTACGTCAAGGAGACTTACCGTTGTGAGATCAGTGGTGATTGGAATCAGCTGTGCGATTCTCTAACATGCAAGCTCGAAAACGAGTCTCACTTCGATAACGAACCAACTTGTGATTGGCTTAGTATTCGTTCGCCGTGGTGACGTCACCACAGCGAACGAATACTAAGCCAATCACAAGTTGGTTCGTTATCGAAGTGAGACTCGTTCGTTGTTAGAGAATCGCACAGCTGGAGTCAGTAGTGTAGAGGATGAAGTTATAGAAGATTGCGCACACACTTGTGCATTATAATATGTATGTCCTGTATTCTTGGCTATTCTGCATTAAGTTTAGGCCGTGGCCAGAATCGATTTGGGGAATACATTTACATAGAAGATTAATAAAACAACATAGAGTTGGCTAAATACTGAATATATTTGGTAAGTGTACCATAGTTATAATACAGGTTACATTTATACTAATATTATAAACAGGAAATATTTTTCGTTTATTTCTTTGTATCGAATAAGCTCGAAATCTACTGGACTGGGTTTCAAGGCTTTAGAACATCACACTGCTACTTACGGGAGAGGAGCAGTAACCAAAGACTTTACTTATCGAGAGTGAAAACGGTAAGAATAACTAGGCCTCAATAGACAGAGGGGGACTACGGGATCCTCGGACCCAAAATCATTTCAAGTTGGGAATTCAAAACAAGGATTTTCAGCCTACACCAATATTGGACATTACATTATTAAAGTGTGGTTATTATTTACATTATCATAATTAGCCATAATTATGAGTGAAGGAGTTCATCTTATAATAATATGTAATTCGGCCATTGCTCTACATTCTCGCATATTATCGCGCTGTCTCACCTCAACATATAAAATTAGCAATAACAATATAGCCAGTTGGTTGTTTGAAACCTACGTTATGAACCCTTTACCAGGGAACCGTACTGAGGACGCCTGTGCCGCTAAATTATCGCATTCGCAGCTAAATATATTTTCACATTTCGAGTCGAGTCAAACGTGAACCATTCACGTTATATCCTTTTAGGGGTAAGTAGAACGATAGGTGACATTGACACCCGCGATGTTACAAAGTTGTGGTCATAACATTGCTAAAATAAGTCTACATTAACGAGTGACAAGATTGTTTGTTTTATAAGTATTTACCTGAAATGTTATCAATGAATCTCAGCATTGCACGATTGCTATAGTTTTCTTTAAAGGCTAATAGGGAGTTTTGATCAGAAGGCTAATACTAATTTAAAAACGTTCAAAATCTAGTCACAATCTCATCTTATATATGAGAATTTCAGAGAATGCTAAAAATTTGCTAATTTGCACACATAACTATGTAAAGTATTCGTTGTGGTTGTTCCTGAACATTGGTAGGATTGTCCTTCAGCTGTCGGTTTTTATAGGACTCGTGAAACTACATATTTGGGTATCTTTATCAAAGAGATAGCTATGGATACTCTTAAGCCTCTGATCTCTCTGCGAGCCTTATTAGCTGTAAGTTCTGTTTGGGATTGAGACAGAAAATATAAGCTAATGTAAAGTTCATTGTAAACCTCACATCTGTTTTTAAAACACGTTACATTAGTCTCATCACCGCGTTATCGATAGCAAAGTAACACGCTTTCTATCGCGAGCTCAATAATCCTGGCAGACAGGTCTTAAGTGTGTTACCAATAAAAATAGCGTCGCATTTGTTGTGCACATACCTACGAGTGGGGTTAGTTGTTACCAGTCTGTTTGTGAGGTCTTTGTGAGGAGAGAGATGGGTTTATAGTAAGGGCTGGAGCGGGGTAGGTTTTAAATGAAGAGGGCGTATTGCAACTCTGCAGTAATGGCTTCTGTGGAATGGCGTATCTTTATCATCATCATCATTTCAGGCGAATGACGTCCACTGCTGGACATAGGGCTCCCCTAAAGATAGTCACAATGACCGGCCCGTATCTCTACACAGTAAATAAGTTAAGAATGGAAAAGAAAGGCACTTCGTATATATTGTTTTAGTTTGTATACACACCACTTAGAAAAGCACCTGCAACTGGCTTTTAAAACAATTGTATTTATTTGGTACCTACTAGGAAAACAAGAATATACCACACCTATAAAACAACAGCGAGAAGTTTCATATTTACGATACAATAAAAAGCCATAGTGTATGGAAGACAAAGCGAAAGTTGCGCCGATGTATGATGTACGGCAGACGATGGTGAACCACGAACCATGGTGTATCACCGTGTGCTGGCGTGGCTTTCCCTCGCAATAGGGGCAAATGTTCATGTTTATTGGAAAACGTCAAATGGATACCATACATGGAAAAGATTAGCATTGTTATACATGGCCTTCCCTGGTACAGGTTGGTGACTTGCCGAGAGTGACGACCCCGTCTTATCACAAGGGTGTGGGTTATTATAATGGCTTTTAAAAGTAAAGTTTCTTCGGTTGTCTGTAGTTAGAAGGGTGATTTATCAAGAACTACTTACTCGATTTAGTACGGGTAAAACAGCAATTCCATACATTTGATAGTGTAGGTGTCACAGTTTTGTATGGATCAGCAATATTTTTTTAACTGATCAAAATTTTTACCACTCGGTCTTACGAATCCATGATGGAAGTTAATGTCACGATGTTCTTTCCACTCCTTTTTAGAAATGGCAATGGGCTTTTGATATTTTAGTATCTACTCCATGCCAATAGGGCCAGGGATATAGCATACTTTTTAATGGCATCGAACTAATCACTCATTTCATCATATTAACCGGAAGATATTACCGGACAAAGGATTTCTACAACATTCCCCACAAGGACATATTCTAGGCCCCTTGCAATCACTAGCTTTCATGACCTATATCTGGTCATAACCAGTTTTACGCTAGCTGCTTCGTTGGCCTAGTGGTCCTAAGCGCGACTGCTACGCTAGAGGTCTTGGGATCGATTCCCAGGTCAAGCAAAAAATGTTATATGGGTTTTCTGTAAAATTCTCAGCTGCTGAGAATTTTACAGAAAAAGCTTGGAGTTAGGATTTGTGCCCGGTTAATGGCAATAGGCTCGCAACCATACATGGGAGCTAAACATACCGGCGAACTGTGGGTGTATATTAGTACACCTCTGTCTAACCCTTTGGGGAATACAGGCGTGATGGTATGTTATGTAGTTTTACGCAAAAGAAAAACATAGTAACTAGGGATTTTAGTACTCTTTGTCTGATATTGTGAACACGCAGTAAGCGAGGGTGGTGACTAATACCAGTTCCTTCTCTCTATTGAAGCTCGCTGAGTACATTACTTGCTTATAATTATGTTATTTGTCCTAATGTATGTAATTCGCAATTGTATGGTGTACGCCATCTATGGTAATTTAGCTTACGAACATAGAGAGGTCGATATTGCTTGTAATGGGTTAATGTATTTGATTACAGCGAGCAAGTTGCAAGCTGTAGCGGGCGGGAGTAGCGGCCGATAGTTACTGGTTCTGATTGAAGTTTAAGAGTATTCAAGGAATTGTATTGTAAGCCTGTAAAGTAGGTTTAGATTTAGACAGCAAAAAGAAAATACTATTGGCTAAAAGTCGGTTGGTGTCAAATTGAAAACGGATTTCAATATTCATCATCATCATCATTTCAGTCACAGGACGTCCACTGCTGTACATAGGCCTCCCTCATGGATTATCAAAAGGACGTGGCCTGCATCCAGTTTCAATATTCAAAGCTAAGTGTGTGTTTTTCATTCAGGTTAATTCGTAGCTTTTTGAATATTTGAATGTTGCAACAATATTTTCAATTATAAATTAAAAAAAAAACGCTTTTATTTAAACTTAAAATTGATTGGATGGCACGCTTCACTCAATAAATTGTACCACACACCAAACTAATATTTCCATCACAGTGATAAACTTTCACTTATTAGCGTGCGGACGAGCGCGGGGGTGAGGCACGCATCGACCGGTGCCGCGGGGGGCGGGGGGAGGAAGGCACAAATAGCTACGATTATTGACATTTTATTTAAATGGCCCCCGTCGGCACACTTGTGGCAGCGGTGACCTACTGCGACTCGTGTTATGTACTAGTTCAGATAATCGCTGTTACGAAAATACTTCCGATACATCAATAATCTACTTTTCATTTTTTTGTTAACTTCTTACATCTTTATTTGCCGCGACATGTCTATCTACATTTGTAAGTTGATGTTTGTTACCAAGTCACTTAAATTTCAGTAGGTTAAACTAAAGTAGCTTATAAGCAGCTTAAGCTGCTTAAGCTTTAAATAGCTTATTTACCTACTTTAGAATCGATATAATTTTTTACAAACATACGGCTGATACGGCTTTTCGTGGAAGATATTCAGATCTATGTGCTGGTTGTGCTAAGTCAAAGGCACTTCATCATCATCATCTGCCTAGCCTTTTCCCAACTATGTTGGGGTCGGCTTCCAGTCGAACCGGATGCAGCTGATTATCAGTATTTTACATGGAGCGACTGCCTATCAGACCTCCACAACCCAGTAATGGGTAATACGATACTCTTGGTAAGACTGGCAAAGGCACTTCTGAACGTCAAAATAATTAAAACTAATGAATCTAGTTGCCTAAGACATATGTGTTCTAGAACCTGACTAAAGTTATGTGTCAGCGTTTGTTCGAAAGGGTCACCGCGGCCCTGTTTTAGGGTGTTACCACACCAATCGATCGACTGTCGATCGATGCCATTGATCAATAGCAAAATGGATTAGTTCATTAGTCGATTGATTGGTGGTAGTAAAAACTATCGATCGAGTCAAGTAAACCATCGATCGACAGTCGATCGTTTGGTGTGGTAATACCCTTAGTCAGTAAGAGTTTGACACTCCCTTCCGCACCGCCTAGAGCAGAAGAAATCATTTCAAGAAAACTACCATAAAACCGTACCATAAGAGAGAAGTGCATAGTCTGGCGTGCATATGATTGTTTTACATTAGCTATCCACTTTCACGGCATTGTGGCGAGGTCGTGAGATGACATGCGATAACACGTGCATGCCCGCGCATCAACATCTATGATTATATGCGTTGCTATATAACATAACGTAACGTATCATATCATGTAAGTATGCAGTTTCTTGCCCATTCTTCTTCATGAGAAACTACTTTTAGGAATGAGCAACTAGTTTCAATTCTTGTGCATGACGTTAAAAAGTGTCTTTTTATGGTCTATTTAAAATAAATGATTTGACTTTGGAACGTAGCAGTGCCTAGTTTCAGTGTTGCGGGATCGGCTCGAGAGCGTCACTGCGGCCCTGGAACGCAGAGGGCATAAGGAGGAACAGGGATGTAGTCAGTACGTGTCTGATATTCCCTCAGCTGCTCCCAGAGCGGAAAAAGTTATTTGACGATTTCCCAACATTAAATGAAATAATGCACTGCCTACATGTATTGCTACACAGATGAATTGATAGCGCAAAATCTTCTTCAGGCTAGATTAATCTTTGATTGCTAACTAAATATCCAAAAACTGGTCACAGGTGTTCCAGCTTTTTATGATAAATCATTGTAAGCTCGGTCTCATACATACTTACATAGGAAGGTACTCATGTTTAGAAAGTGGTAAAATTTTGTCGCTTTATCAAACAAGCTTTAGCAGTTACAGAGAAACCTGTTCTGTGACATAACATGTTTCATAAACCAATCTATTGGAGACGTCGAAGGTTTGAGTGTAAAGAAGACTTCACGAATGAACATCAGTTCGTAATTTATCAAAAATAATAGGTAACTACATTTTGAATTGGTCATTGGGTGTTGTACCAGAGATTCGCTGCAGCTTGTTCAGTAGTAATAGTGGAGCTCTTTGTGAAGGAGTCCGTCCGGGGAAGTACTACCTATTTCTACCGCAAAGCAGTGTTGCTGAGTTCCGGTTTGAAGGGTATGGGTGTCGGTGTAGTTACAGGCACATGACACATTTCAACTTTGTCTCTGGGATGACAACGTATCTGCAAGGCCTCTGGTATTGCAGATGTCAAGGCAGCTGTGACCACTTATCATCAGGTTGGCCTCAAGTTTGTTTACCATCCAACGATGTTTAATAAAATAATTCTCTTTGCGACATTTAAGAATATCTACCTCTTCTTCTATCTATCGTAGTCCGATAATATGTGGACGCCACTCACTCCCTGTCTCCTGTCATCCCTCACACAATCCATCCATCATTTCTTTGGTCTCCTTCTCCATTCATCAACCCCAACCACTTTGCGTAGATCTTTGATCTGACACTGACCATAGCTGAAGTTGATGTTGTATGTAAATAGCTTCGTAGCTATTTACATACAACAACGAGTAGCTCCGTCGGGAAAGACTGCTTATGCTTATGATACATGAGTAAGCGATGTTGTCGCGATAAACGATGAGTGATGCGAACGTGCGCGTGCGACGCTAAACGGTCACTTACGTGTTGCGGGACTGGTGATCGTTAGGGTGGGAATATACTGGGGTAGGCAAATAAAGGGTTAAAGGTGGGCTTTAAGGAAATTCGAAACGTCTATTCATCGACGTTTTCGTCTGTACGAGTATTGTTTGTGATGGAAAAACTGAATACCATTTCATGTTTAATTCTTTCATCTATTTCCTTGTTTGCAGTCTGAAAGAATTGTTGGTGGGCCAATAAAAAAATAAAATGAAATAAATAAATAAAAGCTGTCAGCGAATAATAAAGGTAATATTAGATGGTAGAAAAAAATTAAGGATCAAATTAAGGAGGATTAAGGAAAAGTTCATACACGCGGATGAAGTCTCGGGCAACGGCTATATAGTAAGTTATAAAATTGAAACTAGATTCAATATTAATGATTTTTTATGTAATGACGTTCAAAAGTGCCTTTTAATGGCCTAATTGAAATAAATGATTTGACTTTGACTTTGACTTTGACCAAGACCATGGACTTACGTAAAACTGTTTATTCTAATAAATGAAGACATCTCGGTAAGATTCTTCCTACCTATAACAAATTGCAAGACAAACAGCACACTCCCAATGTTTATCCAATCCACAGAACAAATAACATGTAATGAGCAAAGAGCGTTATGTAATCTAATGAACCACGCGTGACTTTTACCTGCTTATGTCAATACTACGACACTCGGCCATTGGAAAGCAGGTGTGGGTTAGCATGTGTCGTGTGGGCGGCAGGCCCTGCGCTGTGACGCCGCCGGGCTGTCGGTCGTGGGTCATGCAACATGTTCCAAAGCTCTTGTTAGTCACGATAAGATCAAAAGCCCCGAGGTTTGAAAATAATGGCAGAAAATTTGCAATACGTCCCGTTTCGTCTCCAAGGAAACGTGGGTGTCCATTATCTCTACTTATTATAAGGCAAAACGGCTGGCGTCGTCATTACGCTGAGATCGTTTGGTACCGGCCTGCTGCGGCACTGGAGCATTCCGTTGTTCGGACTGCATGCGGATGGTTGTCTTTTCTCACACAGTTGACGCGTGACGTTTGTCGTCCTGCCGCTGTGAGTGCGTGGTCCTGACGCCATACTATTGCCGCACCGCATGCTTTGTCTGGAAACGAACAACCGTCCGTGCGCGATACAACAAATGTACCGCTTCGGCACCACAGGGATTTTTCTATGAAATTCTCAGTCGCAGCTCGGAGATTGGATGTGCCCGGTTAATGGCAATAGGCTCGCCCCTATTACATGGGACCTAAATATACCAGCGAGCTGTGGGTGTACATTGGTACACCTCTGCCTAACCCTTCGGGGAATACAGGTGTGGTAGTGATGGTGTAAAATTCTTCATTCTCAGTGTGTCCCCGACCTCGTCGACCACGCTGGCTACCTGCTCGTGTCTAGATGCGTGTAGTAGTAATGTGTCACTCGCTATTATCTGTGCATCGCGACGGTTATGCAGATGAGTGTCATTCCGATCAGCGGCGCGCGCACGCTATATTAGCGGTACACGACATTAAGTTTGGCATACGCAGGGAGGGTTGGAATGTAACAGTGGATTTGGAAGCAGAAATATTTACTTTCTTATGGTAATAACTCGGAAAGCACGTAAAGTCGTTGGTCCTGCACCTGTTTTCTCCCCGATTATGTCGGATGGCCGTCTCATCGGAGTATAAGAGTGAGGGAAGAGGGAGTGCACCTATGTTTGCGCATGCTGGCATCTAAAAATTCCTCATGTAAAAAGTCAAAGTTATGTCCAGCTAGTACGTTTAGTATCTACCGCAAGCATGCGATTAACTGATCGATTGTGTAAACTGTGGAAAAGAAATCGATTAAGCCAAAGATATTCGTTATAATGGATTAACTTAATCGATTAACAATCGGAATAGCGTTTACTTTTAAATTCTTTACTTTATCGAATAACAATTTGCTTTATTTATGCTTATTCTTACTAACACCTGCCTAACGCTTCAAGTTCGTTGACCTTGTGAGTTGTACGTAATATGTGTTTGTTATAAATGTGGTACTAATTACAGAAACCCCACGGATCCATCCGCTCTTGATTACAACATTGTTAACTGCTCCACTCCATTAGGTCATAGCGTGATCTTTTAAAACCTGTAACCTTCCCTGATAAATAGGCTATATAACACAAAATCATTGTTTTAAACAGGACCAGTAGTTCGTGAGATTAGCGCGTTCTAACAAACAAAAAACTTCTTATATAATATGATATGAGTATAGATAAGCAATATTATAATATTCTGTACCTAAGCAGAAGCAGAAAGTTGTTACCTAAGGTTTGAATCGGTGAAAGTCTTCATGAATATGAACATTTTTTAGGAATCAACTTTTAAAGAAAGGATTTAAGAAAAGAAGAAGTTTGTTGTGTAATATGAATATTAATTAAATTAAATTAAAACGCTAGGAAGGTATCAACTTTGATCTGCAATCCCTCTCGGCAATGCGAGTGTTTTGAAACCTTTACTTCACTGAAACTTTAACCGAGAGTAAATCTGCGTTCCAATGTTGGACCATAATATAGACCAATGCTGAATAGTAAGTAGTAGGGAGTAAATTCAGCAGTATTCATTGACGAGCTGGTATAATAAATAAATTGATTAAGAAGAGCTCTTTGTGAAGGAGCTCGTCAGGGAAAGTGTTACCTCTACCGAAAAGCATCGTGCATTGCATGTGTGTCGGTGTAGTCGAATTAGTATTAGCACATGAAACAATTTAGCTTTGTGTCAAGTAAATTGCAGATGACTATAGGAGACGGTCACTACCGAATACCTGGTGGATCGTCGGTTAGCATCCAATGAAATAGAAAAGACACAAAGAAAATAATAATATGTTGAAACGATAAAACACTCACCATTTTCTAGGAATGCCTAAAAGACAACAAACGCACTTTTCTTTCACTCGATAACGTATCATTACCAGCCAATCACAACCATTAAAAACACCACGACACACAATAGAAGCCGCATCGTGACAGTGACGAATGTGCTTGACAACATAATTACTGCCCGCGATGCCTTTAATGTTGGGCTTGTTGCATCTGTTGTGTGTCGCACTTGACATTGAGGTACTGACAGATGATAAGGTGTTGTCTATGTACTTACATGAGATGTATTCTCGTTTTAGAAAAAAAGGAAAAACAATTGAAACACTTTCTCTTGTGTCCGTTCATGCGTTTATACTGGTCATTGTGTACACTTACTTATGTTGAAAAGAACACTGTGAAAGAACATGAATAAACGATAACTCCAAAGTTCATAAATATGAGATAAATGCTTTGACTTTGATAGTATAACAAAAAAAGTTATTGGAATTCTAACGACACGGTTGATGCAGTGGCTGCTGCGTTGCGTGTCGCCGGTTCGATTCTCACACGGAATAAATGTTTGTATGTCCACGGAACAAATGTTTGCAGATACAGACAGTGTGGTTGTTTGCGTATGTATGTTTATTTGTTTGTAAACGCACCTACGAAACAGGAGAAACAACTAGATCGGGGCAAAGTTAAAAAACAAAATTCATTTTTATCTTTGATATTAGCATGCGTATCTTTGGTGAAACATGTATGTTCACAAATTATTGTGTTTCATGTCATCATCATCATTTGCTTAGCCTTTTCCCAACTATGCCGGGGTCAACATCCAATCTAATCGGATGCAGCTGAATATCAGTGTTTTCATATAAATGAAGATTTATTATTATGGTTTCCCTAGGAAACGTAATTCATGGTATCAATATATCTAGCTCAGTCTAATATTGTTCTACAGGTACTAGCTATATATTACCGGGTCCGTGTTCACGGCTCATCATGTAATGAGCGTCATATCAAACACGACAATGTGACGGCCATGACAGGTGTACGTAGCAGATGCGTGGGTAATTACAGAACTATGCCGTGTGAGAGGCACGCGGAGGATCCCACGGAGTAATTGATAAAAAGTGAAATAATTTGTAATGTAATCTGTGTGTTTTGATGATGTTTGTTAAAGATAATGAGGAAGAAAGTAATATGAACGATGACAGACAAGAATGTATGTAGGAGAAATATTAATAAGCCGATTTAGAAAAACGGCCAAGAAGCAGGCCAAGTAATGCTGTCACATGAAGTGTTTTCCAAAAGAAATTATAATTGCAATACTTTCCCGATAGAAATTAACGCAGCAATAAGAAGACTGTAAATTAGTACCTACATTTTTCGTAGTCATTTAATGGATGAATACTCTTTGACAAAAGGGGAGACGAAAAATCAAAATATAATGAAACATTTTCTAAGTGAAAAAGCTTTTTCTGTTAAACACTAGTACACGAGAGCCGTGTGCGAAAGCTCTGGGAATCCTCTGAAACAATATCGAAGCATAACAATGAAGAAATAGCTCCAACGATTGAGCAATGTAAAACCTCCTTTCTAACCCACAGCGTTATTGATAACACCATTTGTGCGTTAACGAATTTGAAAAAAGAACGCCAATCTTCTGCAAATAATCCATAAACAACCACTAGATGTGGCAATGCTGGTTGCGATGGTTATGAAAGGAGACATACACAACAAGTTTACATTCCTTTATAAACGCGTAACGAAGCGGTGATGTGTTCGCTGATTATAATTACCCATGTAGCTCTAGCGAGGTGTTACTTCATCATTGCGTGCATTTTACATAGTAGTTAATAGAAGTTCACCTGATTCCATCCACAGCCAGTTGATACTAATCGGGCAGGAGGAAATGCCCGGTTGTCACCACTCCGAGGTTCGCCCTAAGGACCCGGTGGAGCACACCGTGCGGTATGCCCCGCTTGGGAGGAACCTTCCGTCCCAGCTGCCGTTGGGAGCTGCGAGTCATTTATATCAAGAAGTCATAGTAAGTCACGCGTGGCGAAGCTGCTGCCATGATTAGGTCCGAAAAGTATTTCATTAACTTGCAGTTTTTCCTCGTCCAGCCGATCGAAGACAAAAGACAAAACGAGCGTGGCAGTGAAAGTCGACACACACACACATGCGCAGACGCGACAATTAATTATAATAATAAATGTGAGGTGCGGTGAAAGGTGATTGATCCGCGATAAACTCCGCGCCCGCCACGGCTGCGGGAATGTCAGCCTGTGATGACAACACGCGGGTGACGTCATCATGCCATGCCTATGCTAAAACAAGATTGATACCCGCGCCTTCATATGCGTGACGGTCACAGGGTTTTTTTTTTGCGTGGAATCCCAATTTCTTTTAGTATTGGTATTGGGCCGTGTAAACATTCGCGTTTAGTAAAAAGCTGTTATTTCCACGTTACAACCATACACTTTTATTTAATGTATTTGTATAGATGCTCTACCCAGCCTGCTTCGCTGTACACATAACATTTTGCGAAAAACCTCCGTCTATATTATTTTAGCTATATCAGGTTCTTATCTAACATCTTTTTTATTGACTTAGAGGTTCCGTTTCATAAGTGTATCGGTTCAAGATCTTCTAGCCACTTTCTTCAGCTGCTGATACTAATACGTAATATTTTATCTCAACATTCATAAATCAACATATCGTCGTGCCCCGGGTAGCGGCTGGGGCACAGATACACATCTTACGTCTAACTTAACTGATGCTTATCTACTGGATAGTACAGCTGTCAATTTGAGAAAAGAGTTAGAAATGCCGCTGTACGGTCTGTCGGCGCGTGATTAACAGCTGGTAATCTTGAAGTGATCTTGGAGTATTTAAATGATAAATTAATGTACCTGTAGTATTTATTATATAAGGTAGAGATGCTTAGAATGTATGAAGGTGAAATTTCTCTGAATAGAGTGCACTTCGGCTGATGATGCCCGATGCGATAATCTCCGTGTCAGCACGATCTGTGGTATTATGTGATTGTGAATAGATTAGCCGGTATCGGCTATCCATGGTGTGTAGATTATACTACTTATGTATCTATCGAAACTCTTGGAGCTTCTTTTATTATACATATAGATTTCCATGAGATTTTGAGGCAATCTACTTTTTACTTTTTTAAGTGACATTGCCCCATTCTAGTATTTTTTCCTGTATCGTGGGTGCGTTTACACACATATAAACTCATATACACGAACAAGAGACCCGGTACAACTATCGGTAGGCCATACAAATATTTGTTTGTCTGGTTTTGTTTTGTGCCGTCCAATTTTTGCTCTTTCATAGTGTTTGAGACTAGATTAGAATATTAATTTAACAGAAACATTGTATACATTATGTGTATACGAAGGCAATCATGATCATTTTATACGTGAAGTGCTATGTCTCACCGTTTGAACGTTTATTAATTTTTATTTAATATGCCGTTTGTCGGTACTGGCACTGGTCGTTTAACCGCTTCTAAAAACACCTTTATCTTAATAGATAGTTTTTAATATTTGATTCTATCTTTATTGAATCTAAAGTTGATTTTGATGACTAGTATCCATTAAAATAAGCAATTAATCGAACCACAAAATCCCAACATTTTTATTCCACAGTGATCAGTTTTGCGGTGAAGCACAAATGCATAATCGTGTATAATTAGTCACAAGCGATTAGTTTACGATAGATCTGTGATAGTTGGTCTGCGCGTGTACTGACTCGACCACCATTCACTCCAGTATGATCGTTACGTAACGTGGACGTGCCTTCATTCATGCTATCACTAATGACAGGGCTGCTACAGCTCGAGATGGTAATGGATTTATCGGCGTTAGTGAGATGGTTTGAGGTTAGTTAGTTTAAAGAGTGTCCGTGGTGGTTCTTGCTCGCTCGTCTCCTTAGAGACGTGCGAACGTTACGTATACCTACGTGGAATGAGCACCTACCTTCAACTTTAAACCGAAACTTCTTGACAGTTCAAAAGTGCCTGCACTTAATGAATTGGACTTAATGAAATAAATGCTTTGACTTTGACTAAGGAAACGCCAAACTGTTCAATCGCGTACTAGGAACGAGCTTCACAGGAGTAAACAAAATCTCTTCTCAAAAATCCCTACTTTAGTAGTCTGTACCTACTAATAAATTATCTGACAGATAACCCTTAATAGTATCTACTAATTTATAGGGAGGAGATCACATACATATCCCATCAGAGGCAGTGAGATGTATGGTGAGGGGGGGGGGGCTCACTCTACATCTAACTATAGCAGCCCTAAGACACTAAACAAAAAGTCAGATTTGTCAGACCTGTCAACAAGTTCGTTCATAATCAGTAGTAATATTTCCACGTGCACGTAAACCGGCGGTACATGCGTGTCTGTAATTAGGGTGTAAATAAAGCATTAGCATTGTTTTAAGCGCGATAGTTCGGTAATAGTGCTCATAATGGTGCTCATCTTGAAAGTCCGTGTCGAGAGGTTGCGTTTGCGCATCGTTGGGCGCGACGCGCGTGCGTGACTGAGATGCTCACTACCGCTCTGGTAGGGTTCAGTGGGCGCTTGTTATGGTGGCGGAGAAATATAATATCGAACTTTTGCAAAAGTAAATATTGAAACTTATATAAAATTGTCAAAGTCTGTATATTAAAATAAAAATAGATAGGTTGAACTTATATACACGTAACAAAAAAATTTGAAAATATATTAAAAACAATTTTTTTGACAATACAACATACTTATTGCATAACTTATAGAAATATTTTGACCTGCAGGTAATTTTGCAGCAGATTTAAAATGACCTACATAATATTACCTACTAGGAGCCTAACTATGTAGGGTCAAAAATATAGGGCGCTTTTATTTTATAAAAGGAAAAGTAGAAATCAAAAAGCTGGTAGTACATTAAGAAGAATTCTATTAACTGCGTTTACATACGGAATTTTCACAAAATCCACCAATAAGTGTAGTGAACCCGAGCGCGTCTGACGTAACGCGCGGTAACCCGACCACGGTTTTTGTTGTTCGAAAGTAGTCGGTTAGGTAATGATCAGCCAGCACACATCTGTGCTATCCTGGTGATTGGGTGTCAGTTGCATGTTATCTAATGCCTTTTATTTCAGGCTAATGACAATTTATGAATTAAAATATTGCTGGTTTATGTAATACATGTTGTTAATTTTTTTTAACATCTTTGGATGGCAAACAAGCTTTCGGCCTATCAGATGTTAAGTGGGGGTCTCTGCCTATAGACATCTGCAATACTATAGGCCTTGCAAATGCGTTGCCATCCCAGAGACAAAGTTGAAATGTCTTATGAGCTTGTAACTACACCCATACTCTTCCTCACCCAATTCGTTCAGCAGAAATAGTAGGTTGGGTGGTAGTACTACCCCAGACGGGCTCCTACACAAAGAGCTCTATTACTACCAAATGATACTTATGTTACTTGTGGTTCGCATATTATTTGTATATGTATGGAAAGTCAGCGATGTTTCAGTTTGAACATTTCATGATGTATAGATAGGTAGACGTCAATAGCTCTGTGCAAATGATTAAGAGAATGTAGTCTTTAGAACAATTGCTACGTTCTCTGTCGAGTAAAAACATAAGACGATCAACCGCGAGTGCTAAAACAATGCTAATTTACAGGCGAGATAACATGTACGAGTAGATTGTAGACGAGAGCGCGGCGGCGGCGGCGCGGGAACAGATGCCGATCGATAGACGCGGGTGTCGATGAACTTCCGGCCGCTGTAGTGGCTGTACTCACTCAGAACTGTCTCTTTACGGACTGCCTGCAAGTGGAGTAATTATGTAGCTTGAAAACATTATTTCTTAAGAATAAAGTGGTAAATCTAATGTAGGTATGTATGACCTTGTGTTTTTTAATTATAGACTGAAATCAATGTAATAATCGTTGTATTATTGGACATTGGTTTAGACCAAGCACTAAATGAATACGTATATAAATAATACTTATGGGGTGAAATGTTCTTACAAGAATAAAAGCCCCTAAAATAAAAGATGGAAATAAATGAAATAAAAAAAATAAAATGAATAACAATTATTACATTTAAAATATACTGCTCAGTAATGTTAAAAAGTTATGTTATCACAGAACTTCGTTTATTATTAGAAAACAGATAGGTTAACCAAACAAATAAGAACGCAAACAGAGTTAAAGGATAAAGTTGTTCAGGATTAGCCCTGAAAAAAAGTCTGCGGTTTCATACAGTTTGATCATGTTGCAGTGCATTCTTTGTAGGGAACAGTTGTTTTTTTTTTCGTATTTCAGATTTGGTATGTACCATTATAAAAGTTATTCATGAGTACTTTCACCCCCTGAAAGAAGTCAGATGAATTAAAAGTTCCTCTTTATATACACTTTCCCAGCAACAGCAGATCAATGCACTTCCTGTGGTTACCGCCACTCCAACCCTGTCACTCACTAAAGTCACGTCCACGCGTAAAAGTAATGTCGCGTGTCTAATGTTTCACGTTTTTCACTCAAATCAATTCGTTCGGTTTACCGGCGTGTATGCGGAGCACAGGAAGGGTTAAGACGTTTCCTGGCGATGTTTTTTAGGATAATATTTGTTGTAACGCTTGGGTTGATACTGTCGATTCCATTTTGTTTTTCTGTCACATTAACATCTATAAGAAGCCGGTAAGCTTTATTTCCTGTCTATTTTGGAATGATTTGGGGTTTGAAAATGTAATTGATTGATTGATTGATTCATTACTCAAAATATTTTGTAACATTAGGTAGGTACATAATAATAGTACAGTAAAATTGTCACATGCAAAACAATTTGTACAATTGAAAGCTAAAATAAAGCAATTATTAAAATTTAATCAATTAAATAGATGTCTATAAATTATTAAATGACAAAAAGAATGTCAGATGTAATGTGCTAACATGTTTCTAGCTGTTAGAAACTGGTCTCAAATAAGGAAAATTGTTACCTTTAGGAGACCATTCTTAATTACCTTAGCCGTAATAGAAAGTGAACCTGTATCGTATCCCCAATATTTGTTCAACAGATCTCAAAATCGTACGTCAATATTACGAAGTCAAGTTAATGTAAAACGGATGTGTCCACCGCTAAGTGACCAGAAAATGTGACAACGGTCAAGTGTGTTGCGTTCCGCCATTAGCACCACACTTCCGATACTTACACAATTTCATACACACCCAACTGCCACAACCATCATATTTTGCACCTTATTACTACTTGACATAAAGATGAACATCCCTTGCACGTTTGGTGTGATGTAATATGACCTTTATTGACCCACTGTGCTATGCTATTATATTTTTGTCGATTTAAAATACATTATTTTTGTTACAAAAATAAAACTGTGAATCACCGTTATGTTGGCACACTTGAATAATTACTTATTCGTGAATTCTAATTCAATAAATAAAATGGAAGATGCATTTTTGTTGCTTGATCTACAAGTAAATAAATAAAATTGATATGCGACCGAGTTTGGCCAACGATTGACCACTGCCGAAGCTTAATTAATATTCACACACATCATCATCATTATTTTATTGATTAATGTTTGTACATTGGAGTTGTACAAACTCGGTAAGCATTTATGCTTATTCTTTTTTTTTTCCGGAAATATAAAAACAGCCTTTTAAGAAGAATCTGGTTAGACTGTAATTTACAGGACGAGCTACATTGATCGTTATCGCCGATGACACAAGAGCCTGTCTTATGAAGAGTGATTTCCGACATTAACACGATAACCCACGATAATGACATCTAATACTGAAAGCCAAACCTAACATACAGGCTAGGTAGATGATGCATGTTGTCGAATTAGTTCGAAAGAGTCACCGCGGTCGTAAAACGCAAAGGGCATTTCGTGAAACACGGATGGGTTTTAGTCAGCAAGAGCAAGAGTCTGACACTCCCTTCCTCTTCGACCAAAGCCAAAGAAGGTACCTATATGATAATTTACCATACTTAAAAATTAGGAAAAGGCAGATGATGCATACTACGAGTATACAGTGGACAAACATCTTCACCCTATTTCTATATTAGGGGTGCTGGGTTCGATTCCCAGGTCGGGCAAAAAGTGTTATTGGATTTTTCATTAGGAATTTCTCAATAGCAGACCGGAGTTTGGAAGTTAGTGGTGTGACACCCCCGTGCCTCGGAAAGCACGTAAAGCCGTTTGTCCTGCGCTTGATCTCTCCCCGGTCGTATCATATTGCAGTCCCTTCAGACTATGAGTGTTAGGGAAGAGGGCACCTGTGTTTGCGCAAACATTTGTGCACTGTAATATCTTCTGCGTACTTGGCTAGTCTGCATTAAGATTACCGCAGTGACCGGAATCGCTCTGTATGTACATGTGTATACTAATCGTTGTACTATCTCAATCAGAACTCCACCATCTCATAGCTATGCACGGTAACAATTCCCACAGAATAGTAATGTAAGTTCACGCAACATTATCGCACTGCATGTAATCTCAGTTTAATACGCCTTTTATATTCACATTAGAGCCGCGCTTAGTTAGCTGTGGCCTGTGGCGCTGGCGTGATGGTGTGAGCTCCTAGGGGGTTCGTATTGTTGAGACTTGCAACTTTACTGTCTAATATGAAATAAATAAACATTACAGAAACTGTATGAATGTTCATAAATGTATACTCGACTAAAAAGGTACAGTATGTGTTTATAAAAGATCAGCTTCCACCCACGATTTCTTATGCGTGGCTCATTTCACACGAGTTAAGTTACGTCTCTGAATACTGCTCCAGTCCCATAGGTCGTAGCGTGATGTTATAAAGCCTATGTTACTCAGGAATACTGTGGCTATCCTATGGGTAAAAAAAGTGGTTAAAATCGACCTAGCAGTTCCAGAGCTTATTCGGTACAAACACACATAAATATCTTTCCTCTTTATAATATTAGATAGCTTATGGCCAGGACATAGTTCGCTTGAATGTCAGTTATCACGGGGTTTTTGCTTTTTTTGGAGGATGATGATGTTTCGAATGATTTGGAAAATTCTGGGTACAGTCAAAAGGTAGTAGGTAGCGAAAACTTCTGTCCCGGGTCGTATCTATATAATCACAAGACCGGCTTTTAACCCACTGCAAGGCAAATCATCTTCATCTTCAGAGAGGCACGAGCATTGATCACCACCCTTGCTCAAGGCGAAGTGATTCCTTATCTAATTACTTTATTTATGAATGTTTCAACACCGGATTAAGGAAGCTAAGTGATGATTTACGAGCACTTTGCACGTACTCATTACTAATAATATTTAGTAATTAGTTTCAATGTTCTCCCCAGTATGTGCGGTGACCTTGCACGGAGGTTGGTACACATATAGTTATATAACGTTTATATTGCATGCCTCGTTTAACGCCAGATATTGAGGTTGTTTTGTTTTATTGTAGCTTAATACTCATTTTGGTTGCGCATAAAATTACGCAGGTTTGAAGTCATCGGCTATATATAGTAGTATCTAAGTATAACTTCTTGAGAAATGGTTCCAGTAAATAGCCTGTGTTCCGTAAGTGCAACGGCAGTTACAGACTTTTTCTCTCTCTCTTTTTTTAATTCTTATAGAATAGCCGACCGATGGTCCACTTGGTGCTAAGTGGCCATTGCTGCCTATAGACATCTGCAATACCAGAAGCCTTGTAAATAATTGCCATCCCAGAGACAAAGTTGAAATGTGTCATGTGCCTGTAATTAAACCGGCACCCGTGGTTGCTTTGACTCATTAAACAATTCGACGTTGTCGTCATCAGCAAACAGCGTGATGATAGTGCTGCATGCCTGTGTATACAAGAAGCGCTGACTACTATAGACTCATTACATAAATTATTAAATCATTACTATGCAAACATGAGTAGATGTTTTCAAAACAGAACTGCAGATCTCAGTCATGATTTCATATTTACATTCATTTAAATAAAAATAAGATGTTTTTAATTTTAAACAAATATACAAATGGATAATACCAAATAAAATTAATGTTTTCATTTAATTCTCGTAACACAAAAATAATAAATAATAATGAAATTACAATTTATGTAATGTAATTCTCCAGACCGATTCCGGCCACGGCGGCTAATCTTAATGCAGGCTAGCCACGTGTGCGTTCGATGGCCCTTTACGGGGCCCCGGTGTGGGCGCGGGGCTTGAAGCGGCTTGCCGCCCACTACCTGAACGCGTCCCAGCGGGTGATCGCCATAAGGGTCATCCGCGGATACCGCACGATCTCCGGCGAGGCAGCGAGCCTCCTTGCCGGATTGCCGCCATGGGATCTGGAGGCGCTGGTCCTCGCGCGCCTACACGAGTGGCGCGCGGAGGCACTGGGCCGGGGCGAAACTCCGCTGCCGCGGCAAATTGCCGCCCTGCGGACGGAACTCCGGCTCGATCTCATGGCGACATGGAGAGAACGACTGTCGCAACCTCGTGCAGGGCTCGCCTCGATTGAGGCGGTAAGACCCCTCTTTGAGGAGTGGCTGGAGCGGCGCCACGGCGCCCTCACCTACCGCCTGACGCAGGTCCTCACCGGACACGGATGTTTCGGGAGGTTCCTGCACCTCATCGGGCGGGAGGAATCGCCCGGGTGTCACCATTGTGAGGATCGCCCCGAGGACACGGTGGAGCATACTTTGGCGGTGTGCCCTGCTTGGGCTGAGCACCGCCGAGTCCTCGAGGCGGCCATCGGCGGCGGCGCCCTCTCGCGTCCGGCACTGGTCCAGGCCATGGTCCGGAGCGAGGGGGAATGGGAAGCAGTCGCCTCCTTCTGCGAAGCTGTAATGCTAGAGAAGGAGGCGGCGGGACGGGAGAGGGAAAGGAGGGTCCCCCGTCCCAGCGGCCGCCGCGGTAGACGATCCGGGCGTCGGGAGCCACGTGACGACTCCCGGCCACCGTAGACGCGGGTCTGTGGACGGTGAGCAATGGGTAGCTCACCGTCCGTACGTTCACTAGCGACAGACCGTGTCGACGGCGCGTTCGTGTTCCACGCGCGCCTCAAAGAGATGTCAGCAAAAATTGGATGGGGCCACTGAGGGCCGATGCCTGCCGGGGCTGCGGGTTGTTCGAAAGAGATACCGCGCCCCCGGAACGCAAAGGGCACATGAAGGAACATAGACGGGTTTTAGTCAGTAAAAGTCTGACACTCCCTCCCGCCCCGCCCAGGGCGGGGGAAGTTATTTGATGATTTCCCGTCTATAAAAAAAAAAAAAAAAAAAAAAAGGCTAGCCACGTACGCAGGAGATATAATAGTGCACAAGTGCGTGCGCAAATAAAGGTGCACTCCCTCTTCCCTAACTCTCATAGCCCGATGGGATGGCAATCCGACACGACCGGAGAGAGATCAGGCGCAGGACCAACGGCTTTACGTGCTATTCGAGGCACGGGGGTGTCACACCATCAGTTTCCAAACTCCGGGTTGTTATTGAGAAACTCTTAATGGGAAAGCCCAATATTTGCCCGACCTGCCGAACTTCAGACCACGCTCAAAGTCGCGCTTGCCACCACTAGACCAACGAGGCAGTTAGCGAAGTATATGGCTATACAATCACATACAAACTTCTGTAAACAAATGAGGATTAAGCAGGGTAGGTCCGCCCCTATTACATAGGACCTAAACATAACCGGCGAACTGGTATACATTCGTACACCACTGCCTAACCATACTGGATGGCGTGATGGTATGTTTTGTGTGTAACTGAGTATCATTGACGTACTATCAATTGGGTAGCGATCCGGTGGTAATGGAGCGGCTCCACGATGGGCATCGCGTCATCAATCATTTCTGTGCGCCTGCGCATGGGAAGCCGCCGCGGAAGCCGGCACCACCTGTCGCGCGGGATGGCGGTATGCAGCATGCGGCCAGTGCGGAAAAACAACAGTAATAAAATAAGTACCGGGTAAATCCATTCAGATACAAATTATTGTTATTCATCATCTGCCTAGCCTTTTCCCAACCATGTTGGGGTCGGCTTCCAGTCGAACCGGATGCAGCTGAATATCAGTATTTAGTATACAAATTATTGTTATTATATAAATAAAATAAAATAAAAGCGGGTTTCTTTAGCCCTGTGGGGAAACTTTGGCTCAAAACGGAATACACGTTTGAGTGGGACTTCACGCCTCATGAATGTCAAAAACCTTCTTGTTCGTAACATTTTTCGTTGTTAACATGTATACACTTGGCAAAAATGAAAAGCCATTTTCTCGTGAATTAACAATTGCAACGTTGAGATAAGATCGATTTCATAGTAATAAAGGATCCAGAATATGATATTCGTAACACCACTATATTTTAATCGATCCTTTGGGCAGAAACTGCTTTAGAATGTCGCTAAGTGTATACATGTTGATGCTCGTGACTGTACATTGTTGTTGCCGGCACAGGTCACGCCGATCTACTTGAAACTCGGCGGCCAAAATGACGGTGCTCGGGTGACGGACTTGCGGTGGACACGTGGCCATAGTAGTCTATGTATCAGTACTTCGGCGCCGTCATCTCGTTCTCGTTGACGTCCCGGTGACGGCGGCGGTGGACAAACGGCCTTACTTACTTATATTACTTTTTCTGTAATTTTTCAAGAGATGAGAAGATCAACCGCTTTTCCATCCCTATAGGGCTAAAGTGCATTGACGGTATACTTATTTATATATGGTTTGTATCGGGTCGAAAATATGTTAACTTTAAAAAAAGTTTGCGTCTTTTTTTGTAGCGAAAAATTAAATTAAGTTAAGTATTTATTTTTCTTTAATACAAAATATAACTATCATTATTTTAAAATTGATAAGTTCTTCTGAAAGATCGGGTGCGTAGTACTCGTAACCGGCGTGCTTGTGTGACCAGATGTATGAACGTGGACGAGGTGAAAGGAGTATGTAAGGATCGTAGCAGGTGGAGTTCTTTGGTTTCAGTCTAGCCCCATAGGGAAAAAGCTGCATTATGAGCAGCCTCATTACCTCATTGGTATTACTAACAACTGTTTAAATTCTATTATATTTTTTCATTGACGATGATATCATAATAACTACTTTTATTTATCCTTTATGTACGATGTGACACGAATGCCGTTGTGTTTAGTAAATATTAACTCGTTGGTGTATTACATTTATTGTTAGTGAAAATTGTTTTTTTTTTAATAAATAATAGTTCCGGTCATTGATGAATGATGAAATATGTGTTATTTTCTCTGAGCGTTTGCTTAAAATTAAATAGCTTTCACCACTTTAGAATAGGTAAAAAAAAATACAGTATTTCGATTTCATAAAAATTCGTCGGTTAGCTACCAAATAACATAACATACCATTACGCCTGTATTCCCCGAAGTTTTAGGCAGAAGTGTAACGTACTAATGTACATACACCCACACTTCGCCGGTATTTTTAGGTCCCGTGTGCCCATAGAGATGAATCTATTGTCATCAACCGGGCACAAATCCTAATTCCGAGTTGCGACTGAGAGTTTCATAGAAAAACCCAATAACACTTTCGGGAATCCAAGACCTCTAACCTAGCAGTCGCGCTTTCGAGAACTAGGTTAAGGAGGCAGTTATTTATTTTATTTTTTGAACAAAAATATTACGAGTATTATCACTGTCCGCTGATAATTACACGATACCAGCCAATAATGTTATTTATTAATTCGATATTGTTTATTCAACAACAGAATAAATTGTTCATTCTTACATGCCGCGCTCCGAAAGCTTTCTCGCGACGCATCTGTGCGCGCGGTAAGCTCGGCGCCACTCGTGTATCGACTCCCGCGCACGCAACACGCTCAGCTGTGTACCGCGTATTCACGACCATTTGAGCGATTTATTGAAACAAAATATTTTTGTTTTTTATTATTTGTTGACTGTGCACTGTGAACTGGACCCGAGTGTATTTGTGAATGGATTTTTAATATATTTTTTTTTTGTATTGGATTTGTCTCGTTTACTTGTTGTGAGTATGATTTTTTAATTATTTTTAATTTTTGATTATTACAACCTATAAAATTATATATTGAGTGTAACAACTATTTACCATCATCATACTACAATGCCTCTATTCTCCGAAGGGTTAGGCAGAGGAGTACCAATGTACACCCACAACTATTTACTTACAACTTATTATTTTAAGCTACGCCTATACACCTAATATATTTTCCTTATCTCTCAACTGCAAAGTTTTCACAGAACATAGCTACTGCTATACATAATTATAATTCTCGTAGGAATTTTCCGGAAAATCTCCGGCAGACATTAAACTTTCTTCTACACAATCTAAGAAGGCAATCAATTAACACTTAAAAGACGATTAATCTTACCTAGTTATAAGAACAATTGCCGCTCCATCGATTACAGTTTCGCCTCACTAGAGATCAAGGTCGCGAGTTCGATTCCCCGGCGGTGCCACATCGTCGGCATCTCACATCGCATCGATATGAAACTTAATTACTGGCTTTGTTTCAAATAGAGCGTTGATTTTCTTGTTTGAGACTTTAACAAGAGTTTCTAATTATCTGGCTGTTGGGACACTTTTCATTATTTAAATAAGTAGGAGAAGACTATATAAAAAAAAAAATATATATATGTCACCGGAAAATAACAAGATCCGTAAATTTATCAATTTACTAGGAAGTTTATAAACTTTCGTAAGATTCTAAACGGGAGATAAATTGTAATATTTTACGTCCACATTTTCGTAAATTTATCAATTTCCGACGTCATACGGTAAATTTATAAACTAACGAATATCTATTCGTACGATTTTATATGGTTCGACCAATCACAGAAACTCTTTTAAATATACGATCTTTGAAATACGTAAAATAACACACTGCTCTCTGATTGGTCAATGTTCATAGTGGCAATGCTTGTGTCCATAGGAGGAAGGAGAAGTGACACGTGACAGCCAACCAATCAGATCGCGCGTAGCGTTTGGTTACTGCTTACTTATTATTTTACGAGTGAGTTCAGTAAGTTTATCAATTTACGAAAATGTGGACGTAAAATATTACAATTTATCTCCCGTTTAGAATCTTACGAAAGTTTATAAACTTCCTAGTAAATTGATAAACTTACGGATCTTGTTATTTTCCGGTGACATATACACGGTGAATTTTAAAGCGTTGCAAAGCTGCAACGAAATGATTTTGTTTTGGTAGTAGAATCGATTAATAAATATCTTTTTTATGTAAATATAAAAATGGCAGATTTGCTATTGTGAAAAACTAAACTCGAAAGCTACCTCAATCCAATAGTAACCACTTCAAATAGGTACCTTGCGTAGCGGTCGAGACTCGAGCGGCAAGGGCGGCGCGGCGCGGCGCGAGCGCACGGTCGATACCCTTGCGCGTATCAACAGCTGATTTGCTGATTTTTAGTTAATTTAATGGAACACAACACTCAAGAAGTTAAACCAATTTTCCCTTCATAAACGGCAGCGCGGCGGCGCGGGCGCAAGGTCGATACCCTTGCGCGTATCAACAGCTGATTTGCTGATTTTTAGTTAATTTAATGGAACACAACACTCAAGAAGTTAAACCAATTTTCCCTTCATAAACGGCAGCGCGGCGCGGCGGCGCGCGCGCAAGGTCGATACCCTTGCGCGTATCAACAGCTGATTTGCTGATTTTTAGTTAATTTAATGGAACACAACACTCAAGAAGTTAAACCAATTTTCCCTTCATAAACGGCAGCTCGGCGGCGCGCGCGCAAGGTCGATACCCTTGCACGTATCAACAGCTGATTTGCTGATTTTTAGTTAATTTAATTGGAACACAACACTCAAGAAGTTAAACTAATTTTCCCTTCATCCTTTTACTGGTTTAGGACCGTCAAAATACTTTTTTACCTACAACCTACTGAACAAGAAATCAAAATAATTGTTTGTTATCTTAAAGAAAATAATTTCGTGATAAGAAGATAGTAACGTATCTTAGGCGTATTTAAAAAATTGGAATAAACTTATTTACAATGATTTCAATTACCTAACCTATTATTAATGTTTACTATTTACAAAGTACTTACCTACACTTCCCGGTGCTGCAGTAGGTAATTGTTCGAAGTGTAAGCCACTACGTTCCACACACAAACGAGCACGTTTTAGTGAATTTGGTTTTAGTTTTAATAATGTGTCTCTGTCACTTCTAATCACATCGAAAGCGTTCACTATCGCAGTCACTAACGCGTCCCGAGTTTCGTATTCATCGCGATATACCAGGCGTTTTAGCTCCGACCACAAGAAGGAGTCCAATGGAGTCAAGTCGGAGTAAAGTCGTCGAGCAGTAGACTCATTGTAATCCGCCCTACCGTACAGGTGCACCATGGCGACATACTCTAAATTACCGAAATTGTAGTTTCTGTCCATTTTTGTTTACTTGAACTTACAAGTACAAGGTTCGCGAGGCAACTGAGCGACGTGTGCGCGGCGCAACACAGCGCGGCGCGGCGCCGGCGCCGGCGCGGCTCGGCGCCTTTCTTCTTATCTTTTGTTGCGAATGGCGAGAGTGCAAGTAACGCGCAAGTTTACACCGTATCACGAGGCGCGAGAGCTTATTTTTCTCTGAACATTAAATTTTTCGCTTTTTCCTTTGTGGGCACCGCGCGGCTTCTAGTTTATACTGTATCACCAGACGCGAGAGCTTATTTTTCTCTGAACATTTATGATTAGGTTTTTCCTTTGTCGGCAGCTCGTGGCTGCGCACGAGTTTGGAATACTACCTACGTTACGTCTGTGTGTGTCTACCGTGTGTAACTATTGTAACTCACGCTTTCGAGTAAAAAAATCTTTTTTTTATTATTTTAAAATAAAAATATGTTTATTTTTTAAGTTTAACTCTATAATCCATTAATACTACTGAGGGCAAATCGATCTGCCGCGGCTTTGCAACGGTTTAAAAGTCGCCGTGTATATACCATCACGCCTGTATTCCCCGAAAGGTTAGGCAGAGGTGTACCAATGAACACCCACAGTTCGCCGGTATATTTAATAATAATTAAATATAATAAATAAATAAATAATAGTAATTTGTTTATGTGGGTGATGAAAGGGGTTGTAGACTGAAATCGCGGCTGATAGGGGTACATGCAAGAAGAACGCATGCCTGCTGAACAAAAATGAGTAGGTAAGGATATGATCAGAACGACGATAACGATCCCAAAAGTGTTCTTAGTAGACCATAAACCTCCTACTGCAACACTGAAAGTTCTTGGAAATATTGCCATAACCACCACCGGATTATATAAGGATGGCCAAAGGCGTTCTATCCACGTTTTATGGCAGCGTAGGAAAAAGACAATAGGATAATTAATTTCTGGGAACCACATAAGTAACTATTAAACACACGTACATAAACTCACGCCTGTTCCCATGGGGGTAGGCAGAAACCACAGAATGGCACCTGTTACGATCCTTATGTACTTTTACCAATCAACCACCAACCGATCAACCAACTAACAATCAACCACCAACCAACCAACTATTCAAAAACGATCTTTCCGTACATTTCCACATAATAATCAGGAATCAGGGTACCCAAACCAGGTCCTCATACTCAAAAATATCTGATCTGTTAATTGAAATGATCTTCCCAGAACAATGCTGTCTTTGGCGTGTAATGTCGTTACAACTAACAATTTTCATGCTTAGCAAACACCTGTCGAAATATTGGACAATTGTAACTGATTGAGCAAACAGATAGCTAGCCCATAGCTTGGCATAGCGATATCATTGCGGGATTACGAGTTTATTGATGTTGATGATGATGAAGATAACATAACATATCCTGTATGCGCCTGTATTCCCCGAACGGTTAGGCAGAGGTGTACGAAATGTGCATCTATAGTTCGCCAGTATGTTTAGGTCCTATTTGATAGGGGGCGAGCCTATTGCCATTAACCGGGCACAAATTCGAACTCCGAGTGGTACAGAGAATGTCATAGAAGAACCCAAAAACACTATGCTCGACCTGGTAATCGAACCCAAGACTCCTAACGTAGCATTCGCGCTAAGGGCCACTAGGCTAACGAGGCAGTTGCAGATGATAAAGATATGTATGTTTCTTCATACAAAGTTTCATAAATATGGCGCGTCAGTGTCGAAGCAAAACAGTATCTAGATTTCCATGTGTTAACTAGAAACGATTAATGTCCCACACTTGAGGCTCAAAACGAAAGCCCGTCCCGTCGGTCAGGTTGTAACATTTCACCGCTATATATACGAGTTAACGAGGGACCCGCGAGGCACTCCGAGCCAGCGAGAAAGTTGTGAGCTGCGGGCGGCGGGTGCTGGCGATCCGGGGGAGATATGTGGGATGATTTATGACGAAACATATGCAAAGCAAGAAGCTTATGGAT
Source organism: Caradrina clavipalpis (assembly GCA_932526535.1). Lineage (NCBI taxonomy): Eukaryota > Metazoa > Arthropoda > Insecta > Lepidoptera > Noctuidae > Caradrina > Caradrina clavipalpis. The sequence continues at coordinate 12,853,758 of OW052110.1, read as the reverse complement.
TGCAGCTACAAATTTAATTTCGTATAACGTTTAATTTGGATATGAATGTTAGGAACAACGAGCAGGTTGTTGTGCTCTGTGGTTAGGAAGCATCAAATCCTACTAATATTATAATTGCGAAAATTTGTGAGGATGGATGGACGCTTATTACTCTTTCACGCTTGAATGGCTGATGGGATCTAGGTGAAATTTCGCACTGATGTAGATAATAGTGTGGAATAACACATAGGATACTGTTTATCCCGGAAAAATGTAGGGTTCAGTACAGAAGCTAGTAGTCTATAATTTCAAGGTAAACATAGAGGTAGGAATTTTTGGAGGATTAATACAAAATGTGAGAACCTATTTTTGGAAAATATCCCAGCTAAAATATCCTTATCAGCCTCAAAACTAGACGATATTTACTCGAAGATTTGCTAAATACCACACTAATACTACAATTTGATTATTCAGTTAGTCAGTTGGATTACTAAAGTACTTAGCTATCGTATCTTTTTTGCAAATATAAGATCCTCCGACTCCTATCTTTCGGTCATTCTGTCCCGTTTACATATTTAGTCAGTATGGCTTTTCTACTACATTGCATTAATTTTTCTGCTCCGTCTTCCGAAGTCTTGATTATAGGGATTATAACCAGTGTTGTGGTGCCCTACTCTCGTCTGAATCACTCTCATTATGAATAATTATATTCCAATCATAATATATTTGATCTCGCTGTATGTCTTTAGCCAGTAATAACTCCGCCGTATATCTATCAAGGCTCAATTAGCTTTTACTTGGACGGGAAGGAAAGTTGTTGTACGTTTTCCCTTATTTTTAATGGTTTCTTCAACTTTTCATTAACTTGTTGAGCGGAAAGACGTATTTCATGATACCTTCAGTCAGTGTTTTGAGAGATTTGTTATTTTTTAGGGTTGCGATCAGTTGGGTCTATCCGTACTTACTAATATTATAAATGTGAAAGTAACTCTGTCTGTCTGTCTGCCTCTTCTTCACGCCTAAACCACTGAACCGATTTCAATGAAATTTGGTACAGATATAGTCTGGGACTCGAGAAAGGACATACGATAGTTTTCATTCCGGAAATCCCCCAGGAACGGGAACTATTAATCCACGCGGACGAAGTCGCGGGCAAAAGCTAGTGGTATATAAATTGTTCGTTGCAATGATCTGTGTGTGTTTGCATACACATGCATCTTAATCACAGTTTATTATACTCACTGTTTTAAATAAACATTATGAATTGAGGAATTTATCGTGTCTCCTTCGTAGGTTCACAAACATATTATAAACTCACAATTATTACCCATTAGGCAATCAAATCAATCAAACTATTTGTAGGCAAATATACAAATATTTATTCCGTGCGGAAACGAACCATACTCCTTATTCAATTGATTGTATTACATTGTCCCAACATCATCATCATCATTCTACAACAGTCCACTGCTGGACATTGGCCTTTCAAACTGGACGCCACTTAGCTCGATTGTTGGCAATTCTCATCCAGTTGCTATCAGCGGCAATTCGCGCGTATTCCATCCAATTGTCACTTATTTCAGCCGCACACTCATTATGCATGGCGTCACCTAGCACTAGAACATCATAGTGACACCTAGATCAGTCGCCTAAATACCACAACATATCGGTAACTGATTCACGTCGTCACTCGTCACCTACTTCCGAAGATCACGCATTTGTACGCGGCTGGCTCGCAATGGGTGCTTTAGAACATTGCACATCTGTCAATATTAATGTTTTCGTTATTATGTTGTTAGAAGTACCAGTTTGCCCTTATGCTTCATTCCACCTCGTAAAGCTCCTTGCTTCCTATAAAGCTCTTTAGTTCGGTAGATGATATTTTTAGAGACGCATTGGAATCTTTCCTTCATATACATAGCTCCTACCCGTAACTCCGTCAGCGTGTAAATCAAGTAGTTACCATGAAGCATCCTATGACACTCAGCATTCGTTCAGCCTTGTTTTTATAAAAGGACCAGTACTTCAAAAGATTACCTCTTGCAAACAAACAATTTTACCCCTTCACTATATTATTACTGTAGAAATGTAGTTAAGGTTATAAGGTTCAAAGTTTGAAACACGCTTGACATATCAGGGTGGCTTTTCCCAGTGCATTTACATTCAGAATCTGCATTGAAACTGGATCGCACCTTCCAGTGCTACGCTTTTAAACAGTTTAGTTCAAAGGAATAGAAAATAGTCGGCTTGTACCAGTTACATGGTTAACTGTGTTACCATCCTCATCTACATAATCTGTTCACACCACGCCACAGAAATGAGAATACGGAATTAATTCCGCACAAACACTAGAAGTGGCGACGATGTTGACAGTAATGTTAACTCGTATAGCTCAGCTTATCTGTAGAATTTTAATCTGTGTAGGTCGACTAGCTTTTGGAGTTTCTGTGTCAAGGCGGGTCAAGTATTATTGATTACCGTTTTTGGAAAATATTCGATATTTACTAAGAAGTTAATGCTTTTTCTTAATTTATTACATTTGTATATATTTTTTAAGTATGTTGTTAGTGATCGTGGCGCTAGACACACCATCATCATCATATCAACCGATCGTCCTCCACTGCTGGACATAGGCCTCCTGTAAAGATAGCCACAATGATCGGTCCTGCCCTGCCCTCTTTAGACACATACAAAACCCATAACTTATAAAGAAAACGTAAAAGATAAACAAAATGCTGTTTGAAAAATAAAATAGATACATGTTGATACTTAGCGTTATAAACAACAACCGTTACACATAGTCGACTAAGATAACTCATTGAAATATCGATGAACAAGTGATCGAGTTTATTTAATATTGATTTAACAGTTCCGTTCTCGATACACTCTCAAATTAACATAATTCCGGAAAAGGAAATGCTTCTAATTATAAGATATGAAGTACATATACGTATATCGATTGTGTAATCGGTGTGTATGACGAGGCTATTGGATGCTATAATAGTTGTTATAGTAAACAGATTAGTTCACTATTTGGTACTAGTATTGGATATCAAGTAGTAGTAGAGCTCTATGTGAAGGAGCTCGTCTGGGGAAGTACTATCACCATACCTATTAGTGCCGCAAAGCAGAGTGTTTCAGTTTGAAAGGTATGAGCGCCATTGTAATTACAGGCACATGAGACATTTTAACTTTGTCTCTGGACTGTCAATGCATTTGTAAGGCCTCTGGTATTGTAGATGTATAGACATCAAACAGCTGCATATAGATGCAGCGGTGACCACTTAACATCAGGTAGGCCGTCAGCTTGTTTGCCATATAATGGCATAAAAAACCCCCAACACAAAAACCTAAGTACCCTTTAAAAAAATTTAAAATGTATTTATTTATTTATTTATATTGCCGATTTTGCTAAGTTACCACTCGAGTATATTTACAGACATTCGGTTTTTCTTCCCTACTTTCACCCCCACAACTTTTAAACGGCTCAACCGATTTTCATCAAACATGTCTAAGAACACTCGTACGTAAGTTACCTTTAATACAAAAAAAAACTAAATTGAAATCGGTTCATCCGTTCGGCAGCTATGATGCCACAGACAGACAGACCGACAGACAGACAGACACGTCAAACTTAAAACACCCCTCTTTATGCGTCGGGGGTTAAAAAGATCAAAATAACCTCTAAGTATTTATGAGTTCGCCGTGATTCTATGCTCTTGTACTTGAATACATCTAACGAAACATTTCACAGGGACAAATTAAATGATTCACATAACTAATTCAAATTCAAGACAATTAAAAAACAGTTGCGTAATGTCAAAACAAACATGAGAATATATTCGCGTGAGTTTTTCACATTTGTATACAATTATTTTATAAATAACAATGTGAAGTGTAACAGAACGTGTTTTTTAGCATTTATCAATTGCTGCCATTTCGTAAAACTCTGTGATTGTGGTGCTATTGAGAATGAACTGTGGCAATAGTTGGGGTATCTCGCGCCGAGCCGATTGAGCTGTATTGTTGCTTACAATTAATTGTTCATATTCGCATAATTATATTTAATACTAGCTGATGCCCGCAGCTTCGCTCACGTGGACATAAGTGTAACTTAAGAAATTCGAATTCGATTTTGATGTCGTCAAAATCCTCCAAGCAGGCATGGTGGCAAAAGTGACTGCTAAAAGTTACGATAGTAGGTTTTCTATAAGTAATTTATCTGTATCTTCATGTGTCTGTGTCCCGAGTCTGGATTTGTATCTGGTTGGACTTGCTCCATACCAGGGACTAAAGCATTTATTACCCTTTTAGAAAACTGATTTCTAATACACTTCGTATAGATGCCATTTCTTTTTTCTGTTTGTTAAAATATATTCTATTATAGCTGTGCCCGAGGTTTCGCGCACGTGGACCTAACTGTAACTTAAGGAATTAAGTCTTGACTGCCATGTCATCAAAATCCTCCAAGGTGGTTAAATGGTTGCAAAGGTGACTGCAGAAAACTTAAGAGTCTGGAGTCTGGTTTTGGACCCGGTTAGTAATTGACTTGCGTCATACCTAGGTCATGAACAGGTATGGTGTATGTTATGACTTTATCCGCTGTCGAAAATAATATGATGTAAAGTCAAAATTTACTTATTTTTCGATCTTAAACCATTGAAACATCTTTAATAGATGCTTTTTTAATAAAGCACCTTACATTTTAATTTAGATATGTCTGGTCTGCTGCCAACAGAATCTGACCTTCATGTTAACACAACAATACATAATTATAATGTTTTAGAGGAAGGGCAAAAACAGAGAGTATAAAAAAAATAAGAGGTTAAGTAAAGTTTTACCTCACAAATCACGCAATTTCTCTTGCAAAATGGTGGTTATAGGTAACATAAATCTATACAATATAATTATTTCCATTTAAAGTTTATTTTAAAGCATGTAGAATATACGCGTAACAGTACCTTAGAGAAAAAATTCTGCATGCGCTTACAGTCGCGTCATGACACCATGTATCTTGAAAGCTAAAGTCTGTGACAGGGTACATACAACGATAGAAGACTGACTGCAACGGAATTGGCATTTGGGTAAAACAGATTTTTGGTATCTTCCTGTTGTTGTCATTTTTTTTCTGTTCAGCCATTGGAAAAGAAGTAGGCTTTTTGGTACCAATTCAATTTGGTGGGATCTTACACCGAGGTTTTCTTATAAAATAATCCTGAAGCCCCATTGAAAGAATACAACTTACTATTTAAAAAACTAAATTTGCTACTCCTGGTTGGCCGCGTAGCTAAACCCAGACTATAAAATATTGCACACAAAATGTTTGCTGATCATCAGTTGTATGAAGTGTTGAGGCCCACGGCACAGCGATCCATATAACTTGGTAACTCTTTAAGTTAAATTTTGTGGAGCAATCAGTCGCATTCTGTTCGGTTAGTGCTTTTCAGTTTTTAACGTTATGTTAAAGTGTGCCTAAACATTGTATCATTATAACCTGTCGAAAGAATGATATAAAATAACAATCAATTGTGATCGATATCACGCTAAATATTTTGCATGGCTTTCGTTATACCGCGAAGCTATGCACTTTATTGACACGACAAATAAAGTAACCATTCCCACATATGTCACGATTAACTGTTTAACTCCTCCACCCAAAGAGAGAAGTAGATTGTGGGAAGGAAGACATTCACCACCTCACTACAACTTGACGCCCTGTGAATACCTGCCTCCCGGTAGTGAACTGCAGTGATCTATCTGGAAGGCAATAAATCGTTTGGTGAGCACCCAAGTTGGTCATTGCAAACATAATTTAGAGAAATAGGGCATCATAGACCTGTTTAACACCCAGCGCAATTGCAGTGCACCTGATCAGACTATGCCCCATATACTTTTTTTTTCGTTAGTGAATGTTTTGTCGTTAGTGAACGTACGGACGGTGAGCTACCCATTGCTCACCGCCGACAGACCCGCGTCTACGGTGGCCGGGAGTCGTCTCGTGGCTGCCGACGCCCGGAGCGTCTACCGCGGCGGCCGCTGGGACGGGGGACTCTTCTCTCCCTCTCCCGTTCCGCCGCCTCCTTCTCCAGCATTACAGCTTCGCAAAAGGAGGAGACTGCTTCCCATTCCCTCTCGCTCCGGACCATGGCCTGAACCAGTGCCGGACGCGAGAGTTCGCCGCCGCCGATGGCCGCCACGAGGACTCGGCGGTGCTCCGCCCAAGCGGGGCACACCGCCAATGTCCACCGTGTCCTAGGGGCGATCCTCGCAATGGTGACACCCGGGGGTTTCCTCCCGCCCGATGAGGTGCAGGAACCTCCCGAAACTTCCGTGTCCGGTGAGGACCTGCGTCAGGCGGTAGGTGAGGGCGCCGTGGCGCCGCTCTAGCCACTCCTCAAAGAGGGGACTTACCGCCTCAATTAAGGCGAGCCCTATGCCCCATATACTGGAGTGTCTCAATTGTCTGGTCACTTGCACCCTTTAAAATCTGAATAACACCTCTTACACGGCCATAATCGCGGCCTGCTTGGCTCTAGTGACATACATTATTATTATCGACGATGTGAAAAGAAGAATTCAAATAGCTTAATAATGTAAAGCCATGTCATGGTGGTCAGACCTCTAAATACTACGTTATTTTGTAAAAATTGAGTCACATGAACAATATTTTATTATTTATCGTTTCCACACCTATATATTTTTTTTAAATGTACTATTTTGACTTCGCTGCTGTTTTAAATGTAACTATGTAGAAATAGACATTATTTACAACAGAAATAGAAAAAAAACTAAACAAATCAATGTTATGGTAGAAAATGTGCATACTGCTTTTTATTATTATTGGGAATCTCGTAGCATAACAAAAAACAATAAAAAGTACACAAAAAGTAAAACAGTTTTAGGGGACCGAACTCAGGATCAGCGATTCGCAAGGCGTCCGTCGAACCATTTGACTAATTATTTCGCTGACAATTACTCCAAAATAGCCGTTCTAGTTTAACATGATTGACTGCTTCGCTCCTTAAAGATATGGCGTGATGATATCATTTTAGAAATTCAATCTGCAGCTATCTACAACATTTTCTTACATAATATCTCGTCTATTTCAATACCTTGAGAATTTGTAAAAGAATACGAACATAATGCAACATTGCTCATCCCTCAAAGCAAATAGCGTGATAATTTATAGCCTAAGTTTTAAGTTAAGCCTACCACTATATATTAGTGAAAACCGCATTCAAATCGGTTGAGCCGTGTCTGAGATTAGCGTGCACAAACGCACAGACAAACAGACAAACAGACAAACAGACAAAAATTCTAAAAACTATATTTTCGGCATTAGAATCATTCCCCGACCTCATAGCAATTACTTTTTTTCAAAAATATTGAATGTACAGTTTTGACTTCGCTACGATTTTATTATATGTATAGATTTAATTCTCTAGAGTATTTCATGCTTCGCTTTGCTCTAGAGATATATAGCAACCGGTTAGTACTGTAAAAAATCTTCCTTTGGTGAATTTTGGTAAAGTAAGCTATCCTGCAGTGCTTTTATGTAAAACTCTCCGTCGCTGTCATCTCGGCTGGCAAACTAGCTAGGTATTGACAACTGCGATCACTTCACATAAATTCACCGAGGGACATTTTATTTACAGAATAGCACTGCAGTATTAAGTTTAGGTTACACAAGTAATTTTGTACAATCAAACAGTTTACTGTCACCTTTAGCTGCCGGCTGCCAAGTTACATTACCTATAAGTTTTGCTATTATCACTCAATCATATTAACATTAACATACTAATTTTAATTATATTTCATCAGTATTTTACCTTTACGTTTCAAGATAACTTATTGTTAATAAAATATTAAATGAGTAACTCTAATAAACCATTCCTAAAGTATAATGAGTGTAACTAGAGAAACCATTATTACAGTGCAGGTTGTGAGTCGTGAGTTCGAGTCGTGATTGAGACAGAAACCTAGTTGTAGAAATAGCACTACAACTTATGGACGCTGCCGGGATAACTTATGTTTCAGGACGCAGAGGCACGAGCGAGACTCCGCACGAGCGAGTTTTGTTTAAAAAGTATTCGATTCGGGTCCGTTTTCCGATTTAAAATAATATTACGTGTTTTCTATATACAATTTCTTAAAATTGAATTAAAAAGGCACAATAAGTATCGCCCACCGACAGGACTTATCATTTATCATCATCATATCAGCCGCAGGACGTCCACTGCTGGACATAGACCTCCCCATAGATTTCCAAATGGATAAGACTAAACTAAATAAATATAAAGTGCAAAACGGGAACTTCCAATGTTAAAAAATCGATCGAATTAACAAATTGCCTAGGAGCCGAGGAGACAGGCCTAGGAGGAGACGCAAAGGCTGGATAACTTGAAATGCAACTATCAATGGCGGATTTACCCATTCCCCAAGTATAGGCTTTGTCATTTTTGCTGCCCTTACTTTTACAATTGTCAGAACAAGACTTCAATTTATGAAAGTTTCTCATAAAAGTTTTATGCAAAGTGTAGGCAGGGGCCTATTACAGGGGGTAGGCCATGTACTGGGCGTTTACCATTAAATATAAAAGGTTGCGGCACCGCTATGTACAATGAAAGGAAAGAGGGAAAAGTCATGGGGAAGATGTCTCATAGACTTCTTCAAGATATCAGAAAAATGTATATAAAAAGGACAATATCCTGCTCTAAATATAGCCGCCTCTGAAATCTGCCGCCTTAGGCTCTAGCTTACTCAGCCTGCTGGTAAATCCGCCACTAGTAATTAAAGACCAGTTTACTATAAACATAGAGCAGATGTCATTATTTCTGTACATATTACTCGGTAGGTACCTAATGCTCGCTTTAGCGGAAATCCGTCAAAATACTTTCACATATGTTTTTCCTTGTAAGTCGGAACTGTAAATAGACTAAGAGGTACCCACTGTTAGTTCTTCATAAACAAATAATGTTTTAGAAGAAGGACTGGTTACTTAAAGCTATTACGAAAATAACACAAAAACCTTGCAGTTTGTTCACCTCTTGCCATCACAGAAATTGACAGACATTGTTAAGAAACGCCAAGTGCGAGTTGGACTCGTGCACGAAGGGTTCGGTACTATTATCTATAATATAAAAATGAATCGCAAAATGTGTTGGTAAGCGCATAACTCGAGAACGGGTGGACCGATTTCGCTAATTCTTTTTTTAAAATATTCCTTGAAGTACGAGGATGGTTCTTACGGGGAGAAATATGGTAAAAAAAAAACCTGAAAAAGTCTAAAAACAACAATTTTCTATACTCCCATACAAAAGATTTGTGATAATACTTATAATGTCGGTAGGGGTAGGGTAGGGGTTGGATAGGGGTAGGGTAGGGGTAGGGTAGGGGTAGGGTAGGGTAGGGGTAGGGTAGGGTATGGGTAGGGTAGGTGTAGGGTAGGGGTAGGGTAGGGGTAGGGTAGGGGTAGGGTAGGGGTAGGGTAGGGGTAGGGTAGGGGTAGGGGTAGGGTAGGGGTAGGGTAGGGGTAGGGTAGGGGTAGGGTAGGGGTAGGGTAGGGGTAGGGTAGGGTAGGGGTAGGGTAGGGGTAGGGTACGGGTAAGGTAGGGGTAGGGTAGGGTAGGGTAGGGGTAGGATACCACGCGAACGAAGTCGTGGCGGGTCAGCTAGTTATCTATAAAAACGGCAAAAAAAACACGTTTGTTGTATGGGAGCCGCCTTAAATATTTATTCTATTCTGTTTTTTTTTGTATTTTTTGTTATAGCGGCAACAGAAATAAATTAACTGTAAAAATTTCATCTGTCCAACTATCACGGGATACAGCCTGGTGACAGACGGACAGACAGACAGCAAAGTCTTAGTATTAAGGGTCCCATTGTACCCTTTGGGTACGGAACCCTAAAAACCACAAATACTTGCAACTGCTTCACACGTACAACTTTTCTCATAAAAGTCACACTTTAATTTTGGACACAACGGATTCCGTTACCATAGCAACGCATAACAACTAACGGAACCGCGTAGTGTTGTCGCACCGTCGATGAACGTCACGTGAAACAGCTGTACCATGAGACGGTACTTGAGCCATTATGATCATGACCAGCTTGTGAATGGCTTGCGGTATTCCCACTTGATAAGTGGGTAACGGATGGAGACAGCTTACAGACACACGGCTGATGCCATGGCTACTCAGGTCTTCAGGTAAATGCAACGGTCTGAATAATAGTCTCTGGACTGACTTTAGGTTACTGTGACCAACCTGAATAGAGACTAGCTAAGTATACAACCTTAATGTTCGTTTATGCGAAACCTTATAACGGGTCATTATTTTTATTACCTATTCATCAATATAAATAAATGTGAAAAATTAAACAGCTGATCCATATATTAATGTCCGCAAATGTATGGATCAGCTGGTTTTTTTTACCCGATGTCAAGGTTGGACCCATAGTAAAAGTTGTATATATTGATAAGTACAAACCAAAAGTGAGGTTGTAATAGATATTAAAGTGCATATTGTGTGCGTAAACAACCTGTGTTTCCCGTTTTCCCGACTACTCACTCGATCTTCTCAAACTCTCAAAATACCATATAGCAGACAAAGGTTTTCCCTAAATCTTTCCTGGTATTCTTTTTTTTTGCACCATCTCGAACTCGCCTTCTCGGTATAGCGCGACTTTCCTTAAGGCAGAAAACTGTTTCAGAACAGGTGTAACAGCTAACAGTCTTGTCTTGCCATGATTTAAAAGATTGCAAGAAATACAGAATATCGACCATTTCCATAATAATTGAAGTACTAGTTACCTGCACAGCCTGTCTTTTAAAAAGAGAGTTCTAAGGTATTGTAGGACGAGCGCGTCAAGCGGTTTTTACCCGACTACGGCGAAGCAAAAAGGAGGGTTATGAGGTTGACCGGTATGTATGTATGTATGTATGTATGTATGTATGTATGTATGTATGTATGTATGTATGTATGTATGTATGTATGGATGTTCATCTGTTCCCTCATAACTTCTAAACCGTCTAACGTAAATTGACAAATGAGGTGTCATTAGAAGCGTCTTGATCGTCCGCTGGTTATAGGCTACATTATGTTGCAATAAATTGTATGTGGCGCCCTCTGGGGCTCAAGAAGATGTGAAAAAAAAATTTTTTTCTTCCAAATATGGTCGTGTTGCATATCAAACTAAAGGGCTTAATTAGCACATTTCATATATATATATATATATATATATATATATATTATATAAGTAAATTGTACATAGCACCCTTTAGAACGCATCATAAACCTATCTAACTAACCAATATTTCGTTTGGGAGACTTAATAGATTATTATTTCATATATTGTGTATATATGTTGCAGTTCCAATAATATTACGCATATAAATGTCTAAATTTAAACCCCAAAATATTTTAAATAAAAAAGAAGTTTAAAAAACTAAAACCCGACTACAAAAAATTCACGTTCTAAAAAGTATGAAACAAGAAAACATTCTCATCTGAAAGCCGTGGTCGTATGCCACCTAATTCAGGTAAAACTGTATGTATGTAGTTATAGAACATGAATCTTTAGCACTAAAGTTTAGGGTAAAGTGGCATACGACCACGGCTTTCAGATGAGAATGTTTTCTTGTTTCATACTTTTTAGAACGTGAATTTTTTGTAGTCGGGTTTTAGTTTTTTAAACTTCTTTTTTTTCTTATACTTTCTCATCGCTCCGAGCCTTGTACAGTATCAATTTGCCAAGCCTTAAAATAGGAGCTATTTGATCCACTAACAGTGTCTCTATAATCTATGAGCATAGTAACCTCCTTGCCTCGATAGAATCACTTTCGCGACTCGACTTATGTCATTAAGATTTTGATTATTCCACTATTTTTGCATGACAACAAGTTCTGTTAATGGCAAGCCAATTTGACAGGGTCGAGATGTGCGAAATGTTAAAAAAGGTCAGAAACTTATGTGATTAAGTTTGACTTATTACAACATTGGTAATTAATGTAATTACCGCTTATCTATCGTTTATGCATAAGTAATATTATTCACGTCCACGCGCCATGTTGCACGCAAGGAAAAGCCCAAAATAATTATCGATTTTCTACAAGTTCTTTAAACCTTTGACAAATACACAGAAAGATTAATGTGACCAATTATTTAAAGCAACCAATTAATTATGATGAATTAATTAAACCTTCCCCAATACAGGAAAAGTTAAATCATTAAAGTTAATTACACTCGTTGACCCAAAAATTATAAAAATGGTGCTAGAAATAAAAGACAATCGTAGAAATAGTGAGGTGTCGATAGAATGCTCGATTGTCGACTGTCATCGTGGTACAGTTACGCCATTGTTGAGTGGTACAAGATTGAAGAAATACTTTTTATTGCACTAGAGTATACAGAGGGTTTCGTTTTGCACCTAACAATAAAAAGTATGTTTAGCGAAATTTACTCCCAGTTTTTGAAACGAAAAGTTGTCAAGAACGCGAAATCTTCTGTGATTGGTTGGCTGAATTACCAACAACCAATCACTGTAGCTTACGGGTGCTTAACAATTTATTACAATCATTTTGTGTCGAGAATTCGCATTAGCATTTACCCATTTGTACGAGTATACATAGAGTAGAGACACATAGGTATCAGTTTGTTTCCATTATCCTAATAATTGTTATGCGACTGCTACTCTAGAGGTCCTGGGTTTGATTCCCAGGTCGAGCAAAAAGTGTTATTGAGTTTTTCTATGAAATTCTCAGTAGCAGCTCGGAGTTTGGGTTCAATTGGGTCGCCCCCTATTACATGGGACCTAAATATACAGTCGAACTGTGGGTGAAAATTGGTACATATCTGCCTAACCCTTTGAGGAAAACCGGCGTGATGGTATATATAATAATTGTTATATATACATGAAATGGAAAATGGTTAAATACAAGAAGAAAAAGGATAGTCTAGATTTATATCCGTTAAGTGTTTTTTTGTCGAAGTTAAAAGAGATTGAGTATTACACAATACTTTCATTTTACATTCAGATTGTGGTGCGGTGCAATGAACTGTTTAGGCAATGGAAACAAGAATTGCCACTCTAATTAAAACAGATCTAACTCGTCATTATACTGACGCGTATGATGCAATGTTTATTGATCAGTTAGTTGATTTATGCCTGTATTATATTCGATCATACATATTTAAATATCAACGTAGTAAAGAAAAACAAATTACAGGTTTTTCCTTGTACTTTTTAATTCATGTGGTTCTTTGTATGTAACTAGGTTTCGAAGAATCAAATTCAAAATATTATGGAAAGGGAACGTCTCGCAGTCAAAGTCAAAGAGGGCTTTTGAATTGTCGAGCAGTCAGTTAGGCCATTAAGTTGAAGTTATCCATTCAAAAACATAGATGGAAACTTCACGGACACACTTATCAATCAAATTACGAAGTCCTGGTTACAAGATTCTTGTAAAGTGAACTCATCATACGCTGTCCTGCAATTACGTTATCGCTAACTTCTTTAGATATCTTTGATACAGTTGAAATTACTAGTGGGTTACTAGACACTAGTAATTGCTCCAGTTTCCTAAATGCTTTTACAAACATACAAACTCAGATACAAACTCACATACAAAAACAGCCAGACCCGAAACTACTATCAGTAGGCTATTTAAATATTTCTTCCGTACGGGAATCGAAGCCGCGACTCGCAGAGCGGCAGCGAATCGCTAAGCCAGTGCGCGAACTGTTTCTTCAAACTCGCTACCTCTTATCACTGACGCCCGTATACCCCAGCAGCCGTCTATTACGTGTGGCCACGTGACGTCGGCAGTGCCTCTCTGTAATTCCTCACAAATCGAACAGACTACTTTTTGCAGCTCATTGTCTGGTCAACGGTATATTACAAGTTGGTGACTATTTGCCGACGACTGTTAGGTGCGTAAAAACTGGTATCTTTCTCTGTGGGTCATCGCGTTACTAGACTGGTCTGCTTACTCTCTTTTTAACGGAAATATGATTAAGTTGGTATAACGTGAAAAAGGAGTTGAAAATTTTGGTGTTTGGATGTTGGTCATTTTTAAACGTTGGTTATTTTAAGAATTGTAATGTACTCGTACTTACATCACTAATTTTCTTTATTTATTTAAACTTTATGCAACAATTAACAATTAATTAATTATGCCCGGTTAATGGCAATAGGCTCGCCTTCGAATATAAAGTTAGGCAGAGGTGTACCTCTGTCTAACTTTTTGGGGAATACAGGCATGATGGTATGTTTATGCAACAAAATAGTCTAAAGGCGGACTTAATGGCATTCTCCACCAATCGACCTAAGGTGGAGAAGAGATAACTGGCAGGCAACAAAATTAGAGATATAAAAAACACTAAGAATTATTCCATACATAAATTGAAATGAATTACATATATTATGTTCATTACATTTACATGTAATTCGCTATTCTATATGTGTATTTATTTTGTCTTAAGTTTCTGGAAAGAGTCTGTTCTCACTAGATATACTACATGTTTGAAGTTTTTACTGATAAAGGTATTGCAGTCTTTCTAATTGACGAGTAGGTGTTTGGAATCAATTCTGTCGCAACATGTAACTAGTCACCTCCTGAAACGTATGTGCGAAAATATACACTGACCAAAAGAAGGTTAATTAAATTAGATAGCCTACCCACATAAGTTTGTTTCGATATTTTGTTAACATAGTTAAGGAAATCTAATAAATTAGCCGAACAAATATATGATATAATATTGATATTGCACTATGGATTGGTTAATAGCAGTATGCAGGTCAGAAAAAAGATAGTACACATAGATAGCAGTAGAATAGTATTAGTAGTGTGGTAGTAGTAATAGGTATAGTAGTGGTAGTAGGTAGTGTAGTAGCAGTGTGGATAGTATCTTATAATCAGGAAGATACCTATTGTTCTTTAAGACATGGTTCGAATTTCATTGAAAGAAGAAGGTAAACGATTTCCTCTAGTCGTATCAGCTATGCAGGTTCTTATCTCATATAATAATAAACATACTACCGGTATCGAAGAAACAACGGAAGTACTTCTCAATACTCTTATACCCGATGATTCAGCGGTAAACGACAGCGATTACCACCAGCAGATCAGGGCGTGGGCTGCTGTGCCACCTGAATCACCAGCGTCAGATTTACCATCCACTGACGAGTTCTTAAATGTGGTGAAGAGGCTACCACTCAATAAGTCATCGGGTGAAGATAAAATCTATACATATAATAAAATCGTAGCGAAGTCAAAACTGTACATTCAATATTTTTGAAAAAAAGTAATTGCTATGAGGTCGGGGAATGATTCTAATGCCGAAAATATAGTTTTTAGAATTTTTGTCTGTTTGTCTGTTTGTCTGTTTGTCTGTGCGTTTGTGCACGCTAATCTCAGACACGGCTCAACCGATTTGAATGCGGTTTTCACTAATATATAGTGGTAGGCTTAACTTAAAACTTAGGCTATAAATTATCACGCTATTTGCTTTGAGGGATGAGCAATGTTGCATTATGTTCGTATTCTTTTACAAATTCTCAAGGTATTGAAATAGACGAGATATTATGTAAGAAAATGTTGTAGATAGCTGCAGATTGAATTTCTAAAATGATATCATCACGCCATATCTTTAAGGAGCGAAGCAGTCAATCATGTTAAACTAGAACGGCTATTTTGGAGTAATTGTCAGCGAAATAATTAGTCAAATGGTTCGACGGACGCCTTGCGAATCGCTGATCCTGAGTTCGGTCCCCTAAAACTGTTTTACTTTTTGTGTACTTTTTATTGTTTTTTGTTATGCTACGAGATTCCCAATAATAATAAAAAGCAGTATGCACATTTTCTACCATAACATTGATTTGTTTAGTTTTTTTTCTATTTCTGTTGTAAATAATGTCTATTTCTACATAGTTACATTTAAAACAGCAGCGAAGTCAAAATAGTACATTTAAAAAAAATATATAGGTGTGGAAACGATAAATAATAAAATATTGTTCATGTGACTCAATTTTTACAAAATAACGTAGTATTTAGAGGTCTGACCACCATGACATGGCTTTACATTATTAAGCTATTTGAATTCTTCTTTTCACATCGTCGATAATAATAATGTATGTCACTAGAGCCAAGCAGGCCGCGATTATGGCCGTGTAAGAGGTGTTATTCAGATTTTAAAGGGTGCAAGTGACCAGACAATTGAGACACTCCAGTATATGGGGCATAGGGCTCGCCTTAATTGAGGCGGTAAGTCCCCTCTTTGAGGAGTGGCTAGAGCGGCGCCACGGCGCCCTCACCTACCGCCTGACGCAGGTCCTCACCGGACACGGAAGTTTCGGGAGGTTCCTGCACCTCATCGGGCGGGAGGAAACCCCCGGGTGTCACCATTGCGAGGATCGCCCCTAGGACACGGTGGACATTGGCGGTGTGCCCCGCTTGGGCGGAGCACCGCCGAGTCCTCGTGGCGGCCATCGGCGGCGGCGAACTCTCGCGTCCGGCACTGGTTCAGGCCATGGTCCGGAGCGAGAGGGAATGGGAAGCAGTCTCCTCCTTTTGCGAAGCTGTAATGCTGGAGAAGGAGGCGGCGGAACGGGAGAGGGAGAGAAGAGTCCCCCGTCCCAGCGGCCGCCGCGGTAGACGCTCCGGGCGTCGGCAGCCACGAGACGACTCCCGGCCACCGTAGACGCGGGTCTGTCGGCGGTGAGCAATGGGTAGCTCACCGTCCGTACGTTCACTAACGACAAAACATTCACTAACGAAAAAAAAAGTATATGGGGCATAGTCTGATCAGGTGCACTGCAATTGCGCTGGGTGTTAAACAGGTCTATGATGCCCTATTTCTCTAAATTATGTTTGCAATGACCAACTTGGGTGCTCACCAAACGATTTATTGCCTTCCAGATAGATCACTGCAGTTCACTACCGGGAGGCAGGTATTCACAGGGCGTCAAGTTGTAGTGAGGTGGTGAATGTCTTCCTTCCCACAATCTACTTCTCTCTTTGGGTGGAGGAGTTAAACAGTTAATCGTGACATATGTGGGAATGGTTACTTTATTTGTCGTGTCAATAAAGTGCATAGCTTCGCGGTATAACGAAAGCCATGCAAAATATTTAGCGTGATATCGATCACAATTGATTGTTATTTTATATCATTCTTTCGACAGGTTATAATGATACAATGTTTAGGCACACTTTAACATAACGTTAAAAACTGAAAAGCACTAACCGAACAGAATGCGACTGATTGCTCCACAAAATTTAACTTAAAGAGTTACCAAGTTATATGGATCGCTGTGCCGTGGGCCTCAACACTTCATACAACTGATGATCAGCAAACATTTTGTGTGCAATATTTTATAGTCTGGGTTTAGCTACGCGGCCAACCAGGAGTAGCAAATTTAGTTTTTTAAATAGTAAGTTGTATTCTTTCAATGGGGCTTCAGGATTATTTTATAAGAAAACCTCGGTGTAAGATCCCACCAAATTGAATTGGTACCAAAAAGCCTACTTCTTTTCCAATGGCTGAACAGAAAAAAAATGACAACAACAGGAAGATACCAAAAATCTGTTTTACCCAAATGCCAATTCCGTTGCAGTCAGTCTTCTATCGTTGTATGTACCCTGTCACAGACTTTAGCTTTCAAGATACATGGTGTCATGACGCGACTGTAAGCGCATGCAGAATTTTTTCTCTAAGGTACTGTTACGCGTATATTCTACATGCTTTAAAATAAACTTTAAATGGAAATAATTATATTGTATAGATTTATGTTACCTATAACCACCATTTTGCAAGAGAAATTGCGTGATTTGTGAGGTAAAACTTTACTTAACCTCTTATTTTTTTTATACTCTCTGTTTTTGCCCTTCCTCTAAAACATTATAATTATGTATTGTTGTGTTAACATGAAGGTCAGATTCTGTTGGCAGCAGACCAGACATATCTAAATTAAAATGTAAGGTGCTTTATTAAAAAAGCATCTATTAAAGATGTTTCAATGGTTTAAGATCGAAAAATAAGTAAATTTTGACTTTACATCATATTATTTTCGACAGCGGATAAAGTCATAACATACACCATACCTGTTCATGACCTAGGTATGACGCAAGTCAATTACTAACCGGGTCCAAAACCAGACTCCAGACTCTTAAGTTTTCTGCAGTCACCTTTGCAACCATTTAACCACCTTGGAGGATTTTGATGACATGGCAGTCAAGACTTAATTCCTTAAGTTACAGTTAGGTCCACGTGCGCGAAACCTCGGGCACAGCTATAATAGAATATATTTTAACAAACAGAAAAAAGAAATGGCATCTATACGAAGTGTATTAGAAATCAGTTTTCTAAAAGGGTAATAAATGCTTTAGTCCCTGGTATGGAGCAAGTCCAACCAGATACAAATCCAGACTCGGGACACAGACACATGAAGATACAGATAAATTACTTATAGAAAACCTACTATCGTAACTTTTAGCAGTCACTTTTGCCACCATGCCTGCTTGGAGGATTTTGACGACATCAAAATCGAATTCGAATTTCTTAAGTTACACTTATGTCCACGTGAGCGAAGCTGCGGGCATCAGCTAGTATCTAATAAAATGATTATAGAGGCGTGTAAAACCGCGAGTGACGCAATTTTAACAGTGTATAACCGATGCATTGCGGACGGCGTTTTTCCTGAAATTTGGCGACGTGGCTTTATACGAATAATTCCAAAGAGTGGCGACAAGCCCCCGGACGATCCAAAGTCGTATCGACCTATAACCCTACTACCATCTTTGGGGAAACTGCTTGAGCGCCTTATCGTACCACGCTTGCTGCCAGACGGGCCGAAATTTCACAGCAATCAATTCGGTTTCACAATAGGTAAATCTACCGTCGACGCGGTACTTTCTGTAAGGGAAACTGTAACCTCATCCGAACATAAATATGTACTTGGGATCTTCCTCGATATTTCTGGGGCTTTTGATAACGCATGGTGGCCTATGCTACTACTTAAAATAAAAACCCGTGGTTGCTATAAAAACATCTATTCTCTTGTTTCCTCTTACTTTCTCAATGGCTCCGCGAAGCTCAAACTTGGACACTATTCCGCATCGAAGTCATTAACCATGGGATGTCCTCAAGGTTCGGTTCTCGGTCCTTATTTATGGAATTTAGGTTTTGACGATTTTCTTGCGATTCCGCTACCATGCGGCTGTTCTTTAACCGGTTACGCGGACGACGGCCTTCTGCTCATTCAGTCGAGTACTCGGGCTGGACTTGAGAATTTAGCTGACACATGCCTACGTTTAATATCACAGTGGGGCGATCGGAACCGTTTAACCTTTGCACCGCAAAAAACGTATCAACTTATGTTAAAAGGTGATCTTAAATCATGGCCTAGTATTAAATTTAATAACGTTCCCGTTAAACGAAAACAATCCGTATGCTACCTTGGTATGGTCTTAGAAAAGAACTTTTCTTTTATTGACCACATTAACACAGTCGGAGAAAAAGCTAAAAAGAATTTTTATGCCCTAACGAGAATATCTAAAGCTACTTGGGGTCTGTCTTTCTTAACTCTGAAAACTATTTATGCAGCTACCTACCTAGGTTGTATGTGCTACGGTGCACCTGTTTGGGCCGATAGGGCCACCATAGGGGCGGTACGACGTAAATTGCTTCAAAGCCAACGGTTAGCTTTAATATTTTTATGCAAAGCGTATAGGACCGTTAGTACTGAAGCACTACCAGTACTTGCAGGTGTACTTCCAGTCGATCTCGAGGTGCAGCGACGTGCTGCAATGTACTATTCCGCGCGAGAGACCATGGACGCAAACTTTCTAACTCAACGTGACCGTGCTAAGATCTCTAGATTATTTAAACCGCAGACTGATGTCTGGGAGGAACTTTTATCTGAATGGCAATGTAGGTGGGATAATTCCATCAAGGGCCGGCACCTCCATCAGTTCTTTCCTTCAGTTCGCGAACGGCTGGCCAGAACATGGCTGGAGGTGGACCACTGTGTTGCCCAATTTCTCACAGGTCATGGCAACTTTAAGAGTAAATTATTCTCTTTTAAGCTTGTTGCCTCTCCTTTGTGTCAATGTTCTACATCTGACTGTGAATATGAACAATCTGCTCATCACATCTTATGGGAGTGTATTCTTTGGCAGAATGAGCGAAATATTATGTTAGATAGTGTACAGGTTACATCCGGTGTTGTTAATTATGCGGACCTTGTAGAAACTAGAACTAATTTCCGTGCGTTCAAGCGTTTTTGCCATACCTATTACTGGAATCAAATGTAACAGTTCACATTAGGACCCATTAAAGTTAATGATAATTGCAATCCGTGGTGCTTGGCAATCTGGGCTTCTCCCAGTTGTAAATAATCCCTTTGTGCCTATTGGCCTAATTCCGTTCTGTCTCCTGCTTGTTTGGAGGGAAGTGGAAATTATATTTTTCTTACTCCTCCGCTAATCTTTTCTGATTAATTTCGTTGCGGGATCCAAGACAGTTAAATCGTTTCTCTGGGACTCGTCGAGCTTCAATGTCTCGGCGCTTTTCTTGTGGTCGCCACTGTTGATTCTGGCTTACAGGAGTTGCAGTGGTTTGGGAACAGTGTGGCGGGCTTGTCCCAAAAAAAAAAAAAAAAAAGGTTCTTATCTCCTATCTATCTCTTACTATTTCCATCTAAACATTGTCCCTACTCATAACTTAATTTTCTTCCACAGACCGAGACGTAACTACTAAAATAACATAAAACAATGGGCTAGCGTTACCTCTGGAACTCGAAGTCTCGAAGCAAATATGAACGAAAGCCGAGAGCGAATTCGTCGGGAGCGAGAGAGGGAGAAGAACACATACACCTCTCCCCGTCTCGCGCTGCGTCGCGTGCTGCTATTGGCTGAGGGCCGGCAGTTCCGGGAGGCGGCGGCCATTTTGTCCAGGCTTGGGCCTGGAGTACTGCAGAGCGTAGCCTCGGAGCTGCCCATTGATCTGCTGGTGGAGGCGCTGCCACACTCGGCGCATCTTATTGAGACTCTGTTGAACAGGTGAGTGATGGTGCTTTTACGGATTATGTTAGTCTGCTTCTGTCAAACAATTACGATGTATGGCGTTCTTAATATCGTACATACCATGTATGCGCCCGCATACGAGACCACCTGGTCCCGCATGCTACTTGCTATGTCGCCACCTCGCGTCTTGCTAAACTTAAGAGGTACAGTAGATTGTTGAAATGTAATTTAAGTATGTTTCAATCTAAACCTTCAAATACTAATTTCACCCACGGCCCACGTTAAAAAAGGCCCACGTTTACAAAGTTCTTCAAAAATGTACTTATACCTTGGTACTTATAGAGTATATTTTTGAGGATCTTTGTAAACGTGGGCCTTTTTCGTAAGCTTTCAACCTAGGAAAAAATAATGAAAGTGATTGGAGTACTCATATACTTTCTCACATACCTTCTAATTATATAATCAAATATTATTAGAGGTAATCTTCGTAACTTGATCAACACAATAAGTAAATTAAGCGCCCACTCTATGATTAGCGCAGGTCTTGCCTACATACTATTACTACTAGAAAGCTGCATTATAACCGATATGACGAATTTCTAAACAATAAGTAAAACTACATATATTGAGCACTAGCTGTTACCCACGACTTCATTCGCGTTCACTATTTCATTGGTTTTAATTTTGTCTTTGAGTAACCCTCTTTTTTTTAATTTATTTTATTTTAATAAAATAAATAATAAAATATCTGCCAATATAAGCCATATAAGCAATAGCAATATAAGCCTGTAAAAGTAGCCTTATAACATTAGCTATCTGCGAGTAAAAGTCCCGTCAAAATCAGTCCAGCCGTTTCAGAGATTTTCCAGAACAAACAGAAAGATATACAAACAATAAAAATATTGGTTTTTTTTATGTAAGTATCATATTATTATGCATTTAGTGAAAAGCTGTTAATTTGAAATTACAACCAGACACTTCAATTTTATTTATTTGTATAAATGTACAGATTGTAGTGTCATTCTGTTTCGAGAGATTCGTTTGAGTAGTTGCCGTGAACGTTTCCGAAGTCCGTTATGTTTGCGCCGCGGTTTCGCTTGAGGACCGACAGCGGTCAGCTGCGGCGGGGTTACTGTAAATGTAGTATACCATTCATGTGTGAGGTTAGTATCGTTTGGAATTGTGTGCGGTAAGACTTGGATCATAATGGTGATAAGGCTCAACCAGTTCTGGGAATCATTTGAGAATGGGCGAGGAGAGCAAAGGAATACAGATTTGGTTTACCTTTTAATATTTCGAGTATTGTTTTTTTTATGTGATATAAACAAAGGTAGGCAGACTGGTAGAAAATGCCCAAGGCATTAAATCCGCCTTTGTACGGTGTATTTTTCCATTTGTGCATAAAGTTTTAATAAGTAAATAAACATAAAATACTGTCACGCCCGTAATCCCCGAAGGGTTAGGCAGAGTTGTATCATTGTACACCCACCGTTCGTCGGTATGTTTAGGTCCCATGTAATAGGGGGCGAGCCTATTGCCATTAACTGGGCACAAATCACAATTTTAGATATGATATCTATGTGTGTATTTATTTATTTATGTATGTATCTATTTATTTAAACTTTATGCAACAAAAAAGGACAAAGGCGGACTTGATGCCTTAGGCATGCTCTACCATAAATTGTTACTTATTAAAAATCATCAATGTAATTCAACTCGATATAAAAATATAGTGGACTAAGACTAGTGATGACAGCTAATGCAGACATAATGTCTGTTCCGGAAAATGATTATGTAAACGTTATGAAATGCATGCAAAAAATATACGATATATTTAAAAATGCTACTAAGTTTGATTCCAATGCTTCTAATTTGTGATGATAATGATCAATGAATATGAATATTACTGCATGCTAATTCAAAACATCATTGTATTAAATTACGATGAACGATTTATTACGTATCAAATAGAAAATGAGAATGGAGATTTGATAAAGTTAAAGTTATTTATAAGATCGTTAAACTTGCGTCTGTTATTAATATGGCTAATCGATTATTCAAACAAAACATGAATTCGACAGTGAAACAAATCTGTGAGGTTGCACAATCGAAGCAACTTTTAAAAATAATTGTTGAGAATTCAAATAATTGTATGGAATATCTCGATTTGTTATGGTTTCAATTTTTAAATACTTCACGCCAATCCATTGTAGATTTCATTGCAAGTGCAAAATAAATTTCGACATTTTCTATTTATATAAAGATGTGTATTATGTGAGTTATATTGATGACTAGTGAACTGCCCGCGACTGTTTTCGCCCACGTGGCTTATTTCACCCATGTTAAGTAACGTCTTTGGGTACTGCTCCGCCCCCGTGTGTCTTAGCGTGATGATAACATCACGTTAGCCTATATTATTCAGGCCTATATAGCTTATGTTACTCAGGAATATTGAAACGATCTATTGGTGAAAAATTGATAAAATCGGTCTAGCTGCTTTGGAGCTTATTCGCTACAAACAAAAAAATCCTCTTTATTATATCAGTATAGATTTGTCTGCCACTTCGTTCGCGTGTACATGAATTCTTGTATTAGGGCAGACAATTTGATATTTTCTGACTTCTAGCTTTTGCTTTTGACTTTGTCCGCAAGAATTTTCTTAGGGCTCCCATTTTTTAAATAATGTAGCCCTAGTGTGTAGTCTTTTAGTAGGGTTACCTAACGTAGCTTTTAGTCAGCGAAAGAATTTTCAGATTTGAACCAGTAGTATCGGAGATAAGCGCGTTCAAACAAACGAACTCCTCAGCTTTATATTATAAGCTACCTATAGAAAGCTAAAGATAGATAGAGATGCATATTCAATTAATAAATTGCGCTAGACAAAACGCGAGATGCCATTTATCTTTTTGAGTTGCCTGATTATTATCTGAAATTGTTTCATTAATCCTCTAATTAATATTAATGAGTCTAATCTGTCACGTTAATGGATAACTACAAATCCTGCACGATGAACTAAAATACTTCAATTTCTAAATTCCTCGTGTCAGTAAGATTATACGCCAATACAGCTCACCTACTATCTTCGATCTAAGATTACATGCAAGCCTCTATAAGCTACTCTATCCCCAAACAATAATCAACTCTAAAATTTGGTAGATAAAGTCCAAAATAGAAATCCTTTACCACTTAATGTGTTCATTACAATATTATTAAGACTTACTCATTCAAAAACAATCCTTAAGTCCTTGGTTTAAGGCCTAAGGATACCATACAAGTTAATTTACGGGATTCTCAATGAAAGTGCCAGGCGACCGGTTTTTGGTATTTAGTGTTCAGACTACTTTCACATGATTTATAACGATGATGACCTTCAAAATGGAGACTTGAAGGAAACTGGAGCTAAAGGGGCAGGTTTTGTGTCCATTGCGCGGATTGCAAGAAACGAGTAATCGAGTCTTGTAAAGTTGCTGTTAAAAGGTGCAATGGAATAAAAAGCAGCTTTAGAACAGACATGATTAAGCTTATATATGGTTCTTGGAGTTTCTTGCTCATTATAAGCAGGTAACAGATTCTATGGATATCATAGGAATACCTACGGTTTGAAACGACCAACTAGCTTCAACTTTCTGACTGACTTTTCCCCAAATCATTCAAGGAATGATTTGGGTATGACTTGAAATCCGACAGTAACAGAATGCCATGTGTATATAACCACCATTATCATCTCCTCAAAAAACGTTGCGATGAATATAATGAATCATACGTTGATTCAGCGACTAATCTTAATGCAGACTAGCTAAAAACGTAGGAGATGTTATAGTGCATACGTGTGTGCGCAAACACAGATGCACTTCCTCTTCCCTAACTCTCATAGTCCGATGGGGCAGCAATCTGATACGACCGGGAAGAAATCAGGCGCAGGACCAACGGCTTTACATGCTTTCCGAAGCACAGGGGTGTCACACCACCAACTGTCAAACTCCGGGCTGTTACTGAGAACTTCCTAATGGAAAAACCCAATTACATTTTTTGCAAACATATTACATAGAACATGATTAAGTAATAACTTGTGTGCTTCACGCTCCGTGAGTGAATATTATGGCATCACACCTCCCATTACACCGAGCCGATTGTTACCTATATTGAATAACATTAGTTACGTCTAATGATTCAGCGAGTTCAGAGGTTACAAGCAGATGACTTGCACACAAAGGAACGCTGACGTGCACATGAGTTATGAAGGCTTTTGAATCTGAATGGTGTATGTAGGTTGCTTACTAGCAGCAAACCGCAAAG
Source organism: Caradrina clavipalpis (assembly GCA_932526535.1). Taxonomy (NCBI): domain Eukaryota; kingdom Metazoa; phylum Arthropoda; class Insecta; order Lepidoptera; family Noctuidae; genus Caradrina; species Caradrina clavipalpis. The sequence continues at coordinate 12,828,464 of OW052110.1, read as the reverse complement.
CACATCTCACTATAGAAGGTAGAAAATTTAAGGTTTCGTAAGTTCTGCCAGACTTGCTGAATTTGTTTATTAGAGTCATAGCGGCACTGGAACGCAAAGAGCATTAGGAGGAACATGGATGGGTTTGAGTCAGCAAGAGTCTGACACTCCCTTCCGGTCCGCACAGAGCGGAAGAAGTCGTTTGATGATTTCCCATCCTTAGAAAAAGTTATAGTAAGTTAAAAGCACAAAAGTTAGTTATTCCTTAAGAAAAGTAAATCAGGGAGGATGAGTCTTCAAAAGTGCCATAAGAATAAAGAGAATTAGATAAATGCCAATCATGGAGTTTAAATTAAATCGTCTAGTCGTTGGTACATACAATACCAACTCGTTTATCTCTCAAGATGCATTGTTCTAGTGATTTGTTGCAGAGTATCAAATAACAATTGTTTCACATGGTCAAGTGTATTTGTAAATTAGGAGATATGAGGGAACATCTGAACAGACAAGCATACATAGCTAATCAAAATCATTACTCTCCTTTTGACTTTTGAGGGTAATCGGGTAAATCATTCATTTATTCACCCCATCACGCCCAAGTTCTTTGAAATGTTAGGCTGAGGTGTGACAAATCCACACCCACAGTTCGCTGTTATGTTTTTAGGTCTCATGTAATAGGGGGCTAGCCTGTTGCCATTAATCCGCACAAATCCTAACTCCCAATAGTAGAAGGGTATCGAATACTATCGAACCCAATACCTCTATCGTAGCAGCTTAGGACCACTACACTAGCGAGGCAGTTTTAGCAGTCGGGTAGACATATAAATCAAGTACTACTTTATTCATCTGTGTGAATGTGGCTTGCACAGATTCATTAATCAACGTGAGTATCTTCTGCCGTAGCACTGAATAGAAAGGATAATTTAATTTAATAACAGAGTAACGAAATATAACCCACATTACTCCGCCATGGGATTGGAAAGCTCAAATATATTCGCGACAACGATTAATTATACGGTCACGCTCCGATGATGTCGGATTACCAATATAACAATTTGTTACATCTCCCGCCAAAACCGCCATCTTGTTCTGTACCTGTAGAGGCCAAGGCATTCACTTTTACTGCCTAGATTTTTGACAGTTCATGAAGTTTCACTTTCGAGAAAGGTCCTTGGTGCAGATGATCCGTTTACTGTCAGTTTTACTTGACTGCGTGCGTCAGTTATGCATGATGTGTTTGATGAAATTTTTATATGTAATTGGTGTATCGGGTGTATTGCAGTTTCGCAATTTATAGTTGTCAGATCTTTTTATCTGTCTGTTTAGTGTTTTATATTCATTTCTGCAAGTTTACGGAGATTGTCCTCTCTGGCAAGTTCTATAGGGAGGAATTATTTTAAGTAGGCACTATTTACGATCATACATCTCAATCATCACCAACATCATATTAGACGTAGGACGTCCACAGCTGGATACAGGCCTCCCCCATACATTCCCAAAAGTAAATTGAGCATTTATTCTCAATCATCTCAACATTGAGTTTGACTTTATCACCCAAAATACAGTGATTACTGTCCAAACCGCTAATCAAAGGGCACACTAACACCTAACAATCAACTAATACTCTTTAAAAGACCACATTACACCTAACATTCGCAAATACCGATCATTATAAACAAAACTCCCCAAGCCTTGCCGCCTGTTCGTCTACCAATACTTACGTGAACGGTGTTTAAGTTCGTAATCGTATAATTATAGTACACCGGGTCTGGGTGAAAGTGCACCGGTCGGACCTGTTGCCCAGACCCTCAAATTTGGTGATACAGTGAAATTTATGAACCTGTATTGATTGGTTCTTGTAGTATGTTGCTTTATTCTGTGTGGAGAATGTGGGAGTGTTGTGGGCATGTAAAGTGGAGATTAAAATAATGGAGCTTTAAGGAATGTTGCACCAACGAAAAATACATTCAATATAATAAGACAAATGTTTAAATATGTACCTTTTGTTCAAAGATTTTATATAGAATTCATCCACTTGAAAGTCATATGTCCCCTTAATTCGGCCCTGTTGCGACAGGGTCGAATTACGGGGGTATTTGACTATCTCTAATTATTTCTTAGCTAACGTGTGTAGCTGCGCGTATGCTACCGAGGGTGACTGGACTGAGGTCGGTAAAAAATGACTCGATGACTCTTGAACTCCTTTTAATGAATAAATATAAATTACACTTTTACATTTTACGAACATGTGCAATGGCGGTCGGTAATTCTGTTGTGTCAAATTGTCGATGTCGCGTACGGGGTTCTCACGAAGTCTTCTCGCAGCGCAGCCAATTGCAGCCGTCGAGTAGTGTTGTGGTGTTTAGTAAGTTTTAGTGCGGCAACACGTGTCTTACCTATAAACTACCTATCTGCCTTTCAGCTTCGAAACTCACGTAGTACCTATGTTAAGTCAGTGACTGAATAAATGAGAGATCTTTTCCCTTTTATAAATATAGACGAGCTTCTGCCTGCGATTCCGTTCGCCTGGAAATCAAGTGTACCTTAAAACATAACCAAAAGTATTCGGCAGTAATCTAACTTTCTATTAGTTTTTTTTTGTACCTAATCATCTCCGTTCTTTCAGGGATTATTTCTTAAAAAAATACAAGTTTAGATTTAACTCTAAGAATATAAAATCTATGCAACACCAAAAGAAAACGTATGTCATTTAATTTGTTTGTTGCTTTCTCATTTATTAGTAACATGTTCCTCCACGTTGTATTACATCGGAACACGCAACCTCTCGCGCGTGAATATAATATTATCTGAAGCGTGGAGAGATTACCTGCAAGTTTGCTAAACACTTTTGAAGATCTTGCTTTAGATTAATATTTCTAAGCAAATTGAATATGTTTCTTTAGGTAGATTATATTGAAGCTCGTGCTATTGATTAGTCTTATTGGTAATTTATATAATGGCTTGTTAATAAAATATATGGATGTAGCTTTTAGCATCATCATTGTCAAATAACCTCTCTTTATCACCTTTGGTTGTCTAGTAGAGAATGCCTAAGGTATTAATTACGTCCATCTACGCACCTGTTATTGCATAAATAAAATTTTCAATAGATGATTATTTTTGAGCATGAAGCTAAAATTAACATCATTATGCAAATCATCATTATAAATAACATGTAAACAAAACAGATATACACTTCTGTGTACAACATCATCTAGTAACCTAACAGATTATTTAAATCGATTCGGTTAAGTTATATGAACTAAACCGAATCGATATAATTAATCTGTTAAAATTAGAAGAGTCAATACTCCAAGAAGTTAACATACAGACAGACAGACAACGATTATTGTTAAATTAAAATAGTAGAAATAACAGACAATGCCGTGAAACAGTCGTGATGTCTGACTCGAAGCAATTTCACTCACAGTTGAAAACTGAAAGGTATTCACGAACGTAAGAGTTAGCAATTAGTAATTAGACGATTGCATTCGGATTGTTTTAATTACAAAAATAAGTGGAATTCTGAAGTTACATATTTGTAAACTCATTAATATGAGCATAATACGTAAACAATAGAAGCGTGAAGAACAACCATTGTTGATAAAATATTAACATAATCAAGCTGCTGCAACAGCAGGAATCTTTAACATACTCTGAATTAATAACACCAGCCTAATATTGCCCCACTACAGGGCATAGGCTTCTTCTCAAACAGAGAAGGCATTAGCATTGATCACTGACCTTGCTTAAGACGAGTTATTTCCTTGTGATGTTTTCCTTTACCCAAGATAACCTTAGAAACTTGAAGAAGTGTGACTTTTCTTAGTCATTATTTTGTACTTTTGAAGTTGGTATATGCCCGGTATCGTACCCATAATTTCATGCATAAGAGGCAGACACTAACCACTGAGACATCACGATCAGTCTGACAATCTTTCTGACTTTAATAGAACACACAACATATCTCACACCGTCATCTAAACAATTTCCACAGAAGAACCATTTCCACCAACGAACAATAGAATTAAATTGAACAAAATCAAGCACTAACCAGAAATTCTGATAAAAACCGTTTCAATAACTTCAAGCGCTGGTTATCTCTGAACGGTCTCGTCGCCATCTTTGTGTACTCTCATTGTTGACTCATGGAATATATGATGTGAGAATAGGAACGACTTTAATGATGTGCATCTGGATCGCGGACCGTTATGCTCACGCGCAGTTATGATGGTGGCATATTCTGATGGCGTTTGGTCAATGTTAAAAGTCAAAACATTTATTTCAATGAAACCATTCACAGGCACTTTTGGATTGTCAAGACGTTGACAAAAAGTTGAAGTTGTTGCTCGTTCTAAAACGTAGATCTCTTTGGAGAAGAACGAGCAGGAAACTATACGGACACTCTTTTTAATTTGGTTGTTACAAAAACCTGGGTACAATATTCTTGTTGTGTATATGTGAAAAAAATGAAGATGTAGTGAAATTAAATACATAGTATTGCTGGAGTACCCATGGTTGTTATAAAAGCATGTAAACGGCGATGGGACATATGTAAGTGGTGATATAAATATAGCTGTTACTAAAGGACGGTAACGATTGATTAAGTATGTGGATGATGATTTATATTTTTGGAAGAACTCGTTGATATCCTATGTTGTTGAACACATACTTTTTCTCACTTCTGTTGTAAATTATAAATACATATAATCAGTTGATGGTATTAGTGCAAATGATACATAATCCCCATATAGGTTAATGGCAATAGTCTTGCCCCTTATAACATGGGACTCAATAATACCGGTGAACTGTGGGTGTACGTTAGTACATCCCTGACTACAGGGGTAGTCAGGGATGTACTAACGTACACCCCTCGCATCACGCCCGTATTCCGCGAAGGGTCGCGGAATACGGGCGTGATGTGTTATGATACATAATTACAATAAGTATACCCAACATCAGAATTGCGTTTGCATATCATTTAGGTTAAACGTTTTGATTATTATCAATGTCCTTTATTTTAATTCCAGAGTAGTTGACAACTAAACGGTTATAAAAACAACCGTCTAAAGAATAATCTAGTACGATGAACATTAATTTAATTACATAATTAAAATAAAAACAAAATCGGAGGTCATCGTAGTCAGTGGCGCGTTCGTCCTTGCAACAGCACGGAATATGCAACATTTATAACAAAATAAGTAGCCATTAAGATGTTAGGAATGGGAGCAGTTATTATAATGATATTACGAAGAATGTTAATGAAGTAGGCGCAATGGCTGCACAGGTATCGATACGCCATCTTTTAATTAAAGGATGCCCTTAATGTGGAGTTATTTGTAATTGCTTGTGATGCAATGCCGACTGTAACATTAGTTATGCCTACAAATCCATTATTTGTTATGAAACCTAGGCACCGTATCGTTTTAATACTAACTGCTTCGTTGGCGCTGCCTTTAATAATGAATGCGTTTATCGATTTCTCTGCGAGAATTCTAAAGCTTGTTGTATTGATTTTTAGCCGGTTCTTACAACTTAGTGTTTGTTTCGCGCTTACAAAACGTTACCTAAATGCTTTTCAGAGCGAATGGAATTGTCATTTATTAATTAGTGTTAATGCCTTTCGATTCCAATGTCTTGGAAAACGGTATGGGCTTCTTTCTGAAAAAGATCCTCGAGTTTTAACCTGAATCATGTGAATTTTAAATGACTATTTTTCAAAACGCATGTTTTATAGGTACTCTACGCCTGAATTTCTTTCATTTAGTACTATACATATACTTACCCTACTTACTAACCTAACACTTCCTAACCTCATCTTTTGTTCACAGACTAATATCTCTGGAGGTGACTCCTCGTCCGGACGTGCAGTGCGAGACGATAGCATGGCGCCTGGTGGGCCTGCTGGGAGTAGACCAGGGGTCGGGCCTGAGGGCCAGGACGGCGCGGCTGGCATCCTCGCTCGTGCACTACACGCCAGACACGAGGGATGCCATCGATGCCAGGAGGCGGCAGTTAGATGCTGCTGTGCAGGGTAAGAGCTTTGCCTTGGTAGAATTAATTTGTTTAATAATATGTAAATTTAACCTAAAAATGACAAGCTGTACCGCAATTCAAATTGATAAAGCAAGGCTAGAGACAAGTTGAAATCAAAAAGGGACACCCAAAGTAGATACAAAATATGTATATAGCTGGAACTTACGAGAAGAACAACAAATTACGTTCATTAGTTAACCCTAAGTTCATACTACATAGTTTTATAAAAGTGTAATTAAAATTTAATAGTTAGTCAACTGATAGTTTTTTAACGGATGTTAGTGTTAGCAGTAATAGCTTTTTTACTTCTGAAAACTTCTTCCGCTCTTGGCGGAGCGGAAGGGAGTGTCAGTCTCTTATTAACTAAAACCCATTCGTGTTCCTCCTAATGCCCTTTGCGTTTCAGGGCCGCTTTGACTCTTTCGAACAAATTCCGCAACCTTGGCATGTGTTAGACAACCCATAACGTGTGATTACGAACATTGAAGCATTGAGAAAAAAAATAGTTTTACTCACCTTCATTTAAATCTCATGTAATATAACAAAAATAATCTCAAATTGCTCATCGAAAGCAGAACATAAACATCTAAATAAACTAACAAACCGTGAAAGATATCCATCATAATATTTAGTTACCACTTCCATGTGTTCCCGCCGAGGGTCGATCTGAAACCGATTAGCGATGAATCAGAGTCTGGAACAAGATGGCCGGATGAGTGGCATCCTCCAGCGGATGCCATAATTTAGTACAACGAGGAAATATTACGCTAATTACGTTTAGTTTCCTTTACCTTAGCTTGATGTTTTCTTATCGTCCGTGCGTTTTGGTGCGGAACTGTTAATGTACTGTTTGTTTTAGTATTGTGGGTAGAGTCGTGCTGGCCAGGGTTGCGGAATTTGTGATAAAGAGTCACCGCGGCCCTGGAAGGTAATGGGTATTAGGAGGAATACTGATGGATTTTAGTCAGTAAGATTCTGACACTCCCTTCCGCTACGCCTAAAACGGAAGAAGACAGTTGATGATTTCACATCCTTAGAAAAAGGGTATAGATTTTAGGTTAATAGTCATATAAGGCCATCAAGGTTTTGATCTAAATTGTAAATAGTGACGGAATGTAAAAAATAATCAGAAATCATTTCCCTGTTAGGCTACATTAGGATTTTCAGAGGGTCATGTATTTTTCCATACTTCACGATCCAGTCTTCAGTTCCTAAACATCCCTATACCCCCAGGTCTGGGCACGCACGGCCTGACGGCGGACGCGACCGGCTCACTGATCTCGCTGCACGTGGCCATGAAGAACGAGCTGCAGCGACACGTGGACGTCTACAAGCAAGCGCTGCATAAGTTGGAAGAACTGGTAACATATGTCTATTTATTTCACTTTCACATAAAGCACTGGAGCAGTTGAATGAATGTTCCTTACTAGATATTTGAAATTCTTTGTCTTTCACTTAGGCTTTATCAGACTAGGCACCAGAAAATAGTAGACATACGTGTATTGTAGTTACGAAAAACTGCTAAAATAATCCCAACTTGACGTAATACCTTAGATGCATATCTATCTGCCGCAAAGCTGCGTTGTTGTGTTCCGGTTTGAAGGGTATGGGTGCCAGTGTAATTATTGGCACATGAAGCATTTCAATTTTGTCTCTAGGGTGGCAATGTATTTGCAAGGCCATTGGTATTGCAGAGGTCTATAGGCAGAGGTGATCACTTAACATCAGGTTGGGCGTACGTTTATTTGCCATCCAAAGAAAAAAGAAGGCCGCTTTGTTCACCTGCATTAAACAATCTATAAAAACTCATCTCATCCATCTATTTCTTCTCTCTAGTCACCAGTCACCATAACCCAAGACCCAGCGGCCTCCTCCCACCAGCGGCTCCTGGCTCTGTGCCACGCGGACGTGGAGAGGCGGCTGATCGACAACAAGTCGCTGCTCACCATCGTGGACAAGCCGGCGCTGAGGCAGCTGCCGACCCTCGTGGACGCCCTCGCCGCCAGGGTCGAGAGCGACAAGGCGGTGCTGGCCTGCATCGGGCAGATCAAGCGTAGCGATCCCTCGCTGGACTTGACTGATACGAGGTTAGATTCTTTGGATATTAAGGCCCACTTTCATCAACATCACTAAACATATTTAGCGCTAAATGTGTTTAAATTATCATTCTGTCACTGTCACTTTCTAACAAGGATACAATGATGTTCTAAATACGTTAATACGTTTAGACACTAATTGTATTTAGGATTTTGGCGAAGTAGGCCTTATTGCTTATTTAAACTTTAGAATTTTGGTAGGTTAAGCTTCGTGTTTATCATTACTAGTTGCAATGCATGTCTTTCTCAACTTATCTCTCTGATTGAATTAGAATTGGAATATTATCAATGCATGCAGATCATTTGTGTGACGGTATTCTCAATGTGTGGGTGGGTCTCATATTGTGGAGTTCATGGTTGTACAAAATGTCATTGTCCTTTTTCATTTACAAACTGAATCACTAGCCCAAAAACTTATTCATAATTGTTACAATAGAAATGCAACGTCCTAGATTCGATCCTTAATAGGCGTTTACCCAATTTAAATTTGAACTGCTTTTTAAGATACAGCCTGCTCGAACTCATTATTTGGAATAAAATTACTAGCTTCTCAAAAACACGAGGAAAATAATAATAAAACACCAAAATCAGTCTCAAAAGTCGATTTAAATCTTAAATCGTAATTATTTTAGAAAGTGGTCGCTCGACTTTCTGCCAGTATATCATTTAAGTCATAAATTAAATGCTGTTCACTTTTGATTAAGATTCGATTGATTTATCGATTAATTAGATTACTTTCTTCTCTTGACGTTGTGTCATCGGTTAATGATGTTACGTGACGTTAACGTCATCGAGATGTTCTTAGATAACTGGTTTTTTGGTGACAGGTTGTTGATATTCACTGATTAGGATTCTGAAGCGGCTCGACTAAACATACACGGCAAAATACACCTGATTGTTAGTGAAAGATTAAGATATTTTGAGCTTTCTGAATTGGTACTAAAAAAACAGTAAGTGGGCACTTGGGCAGTATGAGTTTAAACGACTTGGCGTGACTTTAAGGTGAAAATATGAGACGAATTACTGTTAATATGAGACGGATTGCTGGAACATGTCAATAATTTCCTCTCATTCAAAGTCAAACTCATCACCATACCAGTCGCAAGACGTCCACAGCTGGACATCCACTGCGGCTTTATCCTTAGATTTCTAAAAGGACCGATTGGGAGCAGCCTGCATGCTAAAGTCAAGTCATTTACTTTAATTAAACCATTTAGGGCACATTTGAATGTTATATGTATAAAAAAAACGAACGGAATCTAGTAGCCCCTTGTAAAGGTTGAAGAGAATGGGCAAGAAACTCAATAAGTAAATTAAATAAATATATAGAGTTGTATTAATAAAATAAATCACCAATATCTTTAAACAGGTGTTAATACCACCATAATGATGTCGTTCAGCAGATAGTAATGCAATTAAACAAAGTAAGTGCCTTCCATTTTATTTTCATAAAACTACATGGAAGTTAAACGTTATTTGTGTTCCTATAACAATTACAATAAATGTTAATGCTCTGCTCATTGCGGAACATTTTAATTGCTGGACCTTAAAAGGATGTTTATTTATGTACTTAAAATTAGGTGTGAGTTTTATGCGTTGATTCGTTTCTTCCTTGTCATGTCTTGTGAAGGTACTATTATATTAAAATTAGACGGAAAATTATTGTAGGTAGATAATAACCCTTACATTGTAAGTATTAAGATTCAAAATAATAATTAGCTGTTTTGAGGTGGCGCAGGAAAAGAATATTTGGAAGGACATTGGGGAGGCTTTTGCCCAGCAGTGGGACATTATAGGTTAGATAAAAAAAGAAATAAATTTTAAGGCACTTTTGAATACTTAAAGGGCGCATTGAATACAGAATAATAGATCATAAAATAATGACCTACACATATCCAAAGATAGTCATAATTTTCTCCGTAGAAGCACGTTATTAACTTGATACCATCAAGGAAAAGGAAGGCTACTTATACATAATAATATATCTTGCATGAAAATGTGTGCGTGTGTGTGTGATCTCGAATGAGTTTGTGTTTAACAATCGCTCATATGTAATTATAATTATACACGAGTACGTGTGTGTTTTGCGTTTAATGTTTGTGTGTAGTAAACAATTTCACATTATTTTATTTCTAAAGTAATGTTGGTGTGCAGTTATTTGTTCTTTTGTTTTTAGCTACTGTTATTACAGTTAAGGAGCTAAACATGACGTATACTACAGCTTTGATGTTAAAAATACATAAAACATCTTCTAGATAGGTGACGAATATAAATAATAGGTATTTTAATAAAAGATGACTAGTTTCAGTAGTCGCTACTATAGGCGTGTTGGTACACCAACACGCCTGTATTCCCCGAAGGGTTAGGCAGAGAAGTACCGTATACCTCCAACTCACCTTTATGTTTAGATCCCATGTAATAGAGGGCGAGCCTATTGCCATTAACCGGCCACAAATCCTAACTCCGAGCCGCTACTAAGAATCTCATAGAAAAACCCAATAACACTTTTTGCTTGGCCAGGGAATCGAACCCAAGACCTCTAGCGTAGCAGTCGCGGTAAGGACCACTAGGCTAATGAGGCAGTGAGGTAGTATCGCTACTTATGTAATATTAAGTAAATTATGAGATAGGAGTAAGGTTTTTCTCAAATATTCCAGTAATGTTCAGCACTGTATAATGACGCAGCTAGAAGGACTAAAATCCTACTAATATTATAAATGCGAAAGTTTGTATGTTTGTCTCTTCTTCACCCTCAAACGGCTGAACGGATCTGAATGAAATTTGGCACTGAGATAGGTAATAGTGCGCAATAATACATAGGCTACTTTGTATCCCGAAAGAATGTACGGTTCCCGAGCGTTAATATGTCAACACTCACGCGGACGAAGTCGCGGGCAGAAGCTAGTAATGTATAATTTGACATTTGAAAGACGAAGTGATACCTAGTTTCGATGCAACCAATTGAACCAATAGCGGGTAAATTCTGACTGGAAGATAGCTTACTTCTAACATTCGTTTTCGTAAAAAGTTTCTCTTTTACGATCAACCTCTAATTACGATGGGTGATGAAAACTTACGAGAAGTATTCGAGTTACAATCAGCTGTCCGTGAGAATATCGAATTGAAACAATATAATGGCGTAATAGCCATGAAAAGTAATAGTCGTTAATTTGGTACATTACCCAGTTATTTAGAATAGCGATGTGATTTATATAGGTGTTGTAGTGTGGCATTGAATGGGGCTTTTATGTAATCTTTGTTGATGTTTTTGCCGAATACTTATTTTAATTTTAATATTAAAACACACACAGCCTAGCGGTCTTTAGCGCGACTGCTACGATAGAGGTGTTGGGTTGGATTCCCAAGTCGAGCAAAGTGTTATTATTCTACGAAATTCTCAGTAGCAGCTTGGAGTTAGGATTTGTGCCCAGTTAATGGCAATAGGCTTGCCCTCTATTACATGGAATTTAAACATACCATCAAACACTAGGTGGGTGTACATTGGTACACCTCTGCCTAACCCTTCGAAGAATACAGGCGTGATGATGGACGGTGGTTCGATTTTCAGGAAAAAAATAGTACAATTACATGGACTACTGTAATATTACCTATAATTTTCTTTATAATGACAATATTTGATGACTTACAGTCGTTTATGGGAGATAGGGTAGATAGGGCAACGCGTAGGGATGAGTGGAAGGCAATAGGAGATCTTGGCCCAGCAGTTGTCGGTGCCCAGGAGCATTTTGAATTAATTTTAAAGAACACAAGTCATATTAACTTTGGATGAAGTTAGTGCTCCGAAATCTGGTCAGATAAACTCCGCCGCACCACCATATTTAAATAAACATAATACCGTTGTATTTGAGTACCAATTACTGAGACAAGTGCAAATTGTATGAAACGTTACATGACGATCATTGTCTCATCATAAAAACTGATTCCCATACAAACTCCGCTGAACAACGACCGTTCTTCATTACACTCTCATACATTATAAATGAGAGCTACTTATTAAACGTATCATACATATCACATGCGTCTGCGCAACTGACTGTAATTACTTTAAACGCAGCGTTTATCAACACTTAAACTCATCATTCGATAACCAACTTTATTTCGAATGTTCTAAAGTAGATTCTTTAAAAAACGATGAGAACGTTCCGAATATTATGAGTGATGATATATTTAATAACAGGTATCATCAGTGAATAATTATTATCAGCAAGTATCAACACTGATTAGTGCGTAGCACGCCGGAATAAATAATGGTTCCGTACAAACTTGATACACTTCTTCAATGGAGATTCATAAAGCCTAAAAAAAAACATTCCGCACTAATTAATTGTTTAAAAGTCTCATAACTTATTTATTTTATTTAAAATCACGTTCGGTATATTGGAGGTTAACAGTCATTAATATGTAATATAGATACAGACAAACAAGCCAGGGGTTTGTCATTAGCGAATGGAACCCTAAATTATTATTTAACAGTGATATAACAGAGAAAGCGCGCTTTCGCGTACCGTGTGACACATTACGTCACATTATTTATGTGAATTATTTTGTGCGTTTAGTGAAATCTTTCTCAGAAACGCAAATCATTGATGCATGTAAACTTATGCATGTAAGCAGTTATTTTGAATAATTCATGTACCAGGTTTAGGCCCATTGGTGTGGTGGTAGTATTTGTATTGCTTGCGGTTCATAGGTACTGAAGTATCTGGTTCGATTTTTGGGTGAAAATTACTGTTATTTTTTTTTCCCTGAATAGATATGCTTCGTTGCCTCGTTGGCTTAGTGGTCCTAAACGCGACTGCTACGTCTGGTCTTGGGTTCGATTCCCAGGTCGAACAAAAAGTGTTATGGGGTTTTTCTACGAAATTCTCAGTAGCAGCTCAGAGTTAGGATTTGTGCCCGATTAATGGCAATAGGCTCGTCCCCTATTACATGGGGCTTAAACATACTGGTGAACTGTGGGTGTACATTGTTACACCGCTGCCTAACCCTTCGGGGAATACAGGCGTGATGGTGTGTGTGAGATATGTCTGTTTATCTTCTCTTTTGACAAACAGTCGTGACAAATTTTATATGTGAAGTTATTTACCCCAGCTCGGCGGAATCGGGCACCAAGGGCGGCACCACACTGAGAAGAAGAAGAAAGTTGCCCGTAGTGCACTGTGACTATGACGAGGGGTGAGTCTTCCGCCACACTGGGCGTGTTATCTAGCACCGCTACTGTACGGGGCTTTTTTTTTAAAGATGGGAAATCATCAAATGACTTCCCCCATCCATGTTCCTTCTTGTGCCCTTTGCGTTCCGGGGGCGCGGTATCTCTTTCGAACAACCCGCAGCCCCGGCAGGCATCGGCCCTTAGTGGCCCCTCCAAACTGTACGGGGGGGGGGGTCTATTGTTTTAAATATCTTTTGACGTGAAACGTGAACGTCTTTCAAAACAGTATAGGGGTAATTTGCTAAAACCGATGAAACGAAAACACGTCGCCTCGGCGAGGGCTATAGCTCCGTGCCTTCTTGTCATACGCAATTAATTTATATGCCGTTGGATAGAGAAAAGTAGCCAGTACTCAGATCAAGTATATGTGTATATGATACATAGACGTTTCACGTTAAACCAACGGCTGTGTACCACGACACAGCCTCACCTGTTTTTATTTTTCTGTTTCTGTTCTGTAGTAGATTTGTAGATGTGGTAACTGCCTCTCATTGCGCAAAAGCTTATCATTGTTGTTGTAGTTTATTAATTTTCTGTTTCTGGCGCCTACTAAGTTTTGTCTTGTATCACCCTAAGGTAGATTGGTAGAAATTGCCCAAGACTTTAAGTCCGACTTTGTACGGCGTATTTTTTTTTCACATTACGTGCATAAAGTTTAAATAAATAAATTAGTATATTAAATGGGAAGTAAACTTAGCTTCCAACCGGTCCTTTTGATCCTTTTGGGTACGCCTATCTCCAGCATTGGAAGTCTGCGGCTGATATGATGATAATGATAATGAACTTAGAACCTTTAACTGAACTTCCAATTTGCTGCCACTACACCAATGCACAGTAAATATATGCTCATAGCTTTTCTCATAAGTGAGAGCTTTTCTATTAGTGAGCTAATAGTGATTTACTATTCAAATATGAATGTATTGTAGACTCGTTCTAGTGTTTTACTTACGCTGACAATATTCTAAGTGCTTTAAGACAAATATTTATATACTACGCGTTTTCGTCCTTTCAGTTGGTGTAAATAGATAGGTCCTTAGGTACACATTCAGTTTTAAAATAGATGATTTAGTTTACCTTATAGTAAAAAGAAAATACAATTACTACTGTTTCATAATGTTTAGCAATGATTAGAGACACCAGATTATAAATATTCTCAAGATTTGAGAAATATTAGCTTAGGTAGGAAGGGATTAATATTTTAGTACTACGTGTAGAAAACGAATTTTCTTTACAAGGATTGTTATAATATTGTTTCATCTTGTTACGTTCACTTAGTAGTAAGTACTAAATTGTTATGAAAGCTACCTACCGTGTTGACTGGCTTGTATTTTCACCAAACATGTGCTATTCAGACATAGCTCGATTCGACACTACAGTATAATCTGTAAATGCATTACATATAAATCTCACCAAATGTATTGTCAATTGCTTTTAAAACTTTCCACTATAAAAACCGTTGAACTATCGGAGAACTATGCCATTTAAAACCGAACCTTACACTCCACATTATTGAAGCGAATATTCAATGAAAACAGAAACGTAAAGACAAGTAAAAGATGAATTTATAGTACCATACGTCGTATTGTTCGAACAGAAACATGGAAAGTCAGTTTCCACTTTCCAAACTGGTTAGGAAACCAATAGCGGAGTTAGATAAGCTCACACAAACGTCAATTTACTTTGAATGAGAAAACCTTTTGTTTAAGTCAATCGTTACTTGGGAGTTTTATAACTTAAGGGTCTGTAAGACGATCGCGTGAACTGTTGCAGAGATGCGAATTCATTGTGAACTCAGTTTACGTAGTAAAGTCACTCGTAAAATGGTAATAGATAAGTGACAATTTTTTATGATCGAGAGCATTCTTAATTAGTAATAAATTAAGCTGTAACTAACCTGCAGTAACGCTTTTCTTTTCGTGATTAAAGGTAGATTAAATAACTTTAGGTAGAAATAAGTATGCTTTTTATTATAGCGGGGTTGCTTTCAAAAGAATACAAAAATACTGCAACCGTCTGATTTTATATTTTCTTATAAAAAAATAATGCATCTTGTTGAGTATGCTTTGCTTTGAACATTATTATAATTAGAAGTTCTACGATGTTTTGGTAATTGTAGTTAGACTTTAATAAATTGTGGTTCTTAGGTACCGAGAGACTTTGATTTGAAAACAAGCATTTGAACACCGCTGTCAATATCTGTCACAGGATAGGTAGATTATTAGATTAAAGAGACGTCTGACGCCCTTTAACTGAAGTGAAAGACGTGTTAAGAATATAACGCTAGACGAGTTATCGACAATGATAATTGTCAAAAGGAGACGCATGCACGACACATTAGCCTAAACCAGACCAACTCAATAATAAAACCCCGTTACCACCAACGGAACCACCAAATCAAATTAAGATTCCTCACCTCTTATGAAACTAGCTCTTTAACAATAGTTTCTCATACATTTCTCCGTTGTATAAGTTTTTACACTCGCCTTAGAACTTACCATTGTTTGGAATAAGTTTACGATCAGCAGACGTGGGAATCGGAGTTATGTCACAACACAGATAGGCACAAAAGGTTGGCTCCTTACAGGGAACGAGAAGCAGGTGCTCGCACATAGATGCGTACGCACGGCAACCTCAATCAAATGCCAATCAAGTGTGCGACTTGGATAGACCTGGCCTTCTGCCCCATCCATTTTGTAGTCATCTACTTGTGATTAATGTTAGGGTTAAACTCAGGTTATGTGAAGTCTCGGAGAACAGGCGTGTAAAATGTACCATGACATAACTGTAAGTTATGGTTACAGCTGACTGCTGAGGTCTCGGGTTCGATTCCCAGGTCGAGCAAAAAGTGTTATTGGGTTTTTCTGTCAAATTCTCAGTAACAGCTCGGAGTTTGGATTTGTGCACGGTTAATGGCAATAGGCTCGCCACCTATTACATGGGACCTAAATATACCGGCGAACTGTGAAATTACGTTGGTACACCTCTGCCTACAGGTCAGCTTGTAGTGTAGGCAGTGGATGTACGTAGCTGCCAATTCAATCAGACAATAATAGGGCAAATTCGAACGTAGAGACGCAAATACATGTCATAAACATAAGGTTAATAAAGACCATTTTCCCTTACAGGCCGGTAGCAGGCGTGCTGATGACGTACTCCCGCGGATGCGCCGCCGTGCTCAGCCAGATGGCGGAGGAGGAGCGCAGCAGTAACAGCGACCCGGCCACTCCCCGCTCCACGGACTCCGCCAGCGACGGCTACCATTCCGACAGCGATGACTCGCAGCAGCATCCTGACAGGTATGCCTTGAACTTTCCTCTACTAATACCTGATTTGTATAAAAGGTAAATCAATGATACTAATATTAGAATACAGATTGTCAAGCATATTTTAAGTTTGATCAACAGTGACTATGAAATTGGCAGTTCTTGTGTTTATTACCGTATCCAAAACCAATTGTTAGATTTTAATAGAATTTTGGCTCTCTCTATGTTTATGTAAATGTATGTAAATTCAATGTTTTTTATTTAAAAATAAACGTTGCCCCAAACTAGGAATTTCAAATAACATAAACTTACATACATATACTGCCAGACCCGGAACAGCTATTTGCTGGCCAAATTTGTTCCATATGGGAATTAAACTAGCAACAACTACGCTAACAGTTTGCTGATTCATGTAGAGCTACTACGAAAAAGAACTGGAACAATTTGAAATGTCTACATGCTGTTAAATCTGGATGTGACAGAACTAATTTAAAATCACGTAAACGATTTCAAACACATGACATTCAAATAGAACGAGTACTTATCCAGACAAATATTCTAACATTTCTCTCCAATATTTGCAGGAGTAAGCTAATCTCGCAGTACGCGGCGGTGTGGTCCCGCGCCGCAGACGAGGCCATCCCGGCCCTGGCGGCACTCGAGCAGCTGCGACACACGCCACACCTCAAGTACAAGATCGTCTTCTCTGTCGTTGTTGTGAGTATTGTTCTGTACAACCTGTTCTAAAGTGTATTTGGATTTCCTCGGAGTTACGATTTGTGCCCGGTTAATGGCAATAGGTTCGCCCCCTTTTACATGGGACCTAAATATATCGGTGAACTGTGGGTATACATTGGTATACCTCTGCCTAACCCTTTGGGAAATACAGGCGTGATGGTGTTATGTTATTTACTTGCCTTAATAAATTAATACTCGTCATTTTTACACCACGTTGTTATAGTTGCAGTTGATAATACATTAATCAGACCCTTACACTCATGTTACGGTAGCTTCGTCAGTCAGAAATCATACTGCTAGGGAGTATAGACCAATAGGCGAATCAATCGCTGAAGGTTTCTTAAGTCCCATTTTTGCGTAATCTTATTTTCCGTGTCGTGTGTCATATTGTGATTACTAAGGCTAATTATAATAGTAGAATAATCAAAACAAGTGGATGATTCATACTGTTTCAGTACTTATCAATATAACACGGATGCAAATAGATTATCGGAAACCTGTCATAATACTATTCTTTGGGGTTTCGACATTTATAAAATATAGGGTAGTTTTAATTCTTAAAAGACATAATGATACATACGCCTATATTTACCGAAAGGTTACGCATAGGTGTACCAATGACACCCACAGTTCGCCGGTATGTGTTTAGGTCCCATGTAATAGGGGCGAGAATAAATTAAATCAAATGAATTGTTAATTTCGTTTTTACTTTTTCCATAATTTCCAGACATACTAATCTTTTCTCAGCACTGTGATAGTTTATGTCTGCTTGAGGGACAGTAAACCTGTTATTAATCAAAATATTGTGTTATTCTATCCAACCATTCACCATCTACCCCATCTTCTGGCAGCTCTCGTTCCGCGCAGTCATCAGCCTCCGCGACCGGCGCCTGAGCGAGATGAAGGCGCTGCTGGGCGTGGTGGACTCCGACAGCAGCGCTAGCGAGCCCAGCGTGGCGCGCCTAGTGGGAGCTGCCACCAGAGTACTGCACTCGACGGCACACAGCTTCCCTCTCGGCGAAGCTGAGCGGACTGTCATCAACCAGGTACAGATCATTATCTAGCTTGTGTAAGCGAGATGAAGGCGCTGCTGGGCGTGGTGCAGGCCGACAGCACACAGCTTCCCGCTGGGCAAAGCTGAGCGGACTGTCAACAACCAGGTATTAATCATTATGTACCTAGCCCCATATTGGTTTAGTGATCGCAAGTACAACTACTGACCTGCAGCCCAATTCTGTTAAGTTTTAAGAACAATATCAAATTTAATCTATCAAAAATGCTTCTAATTTATTGCGATGTATTGTTATTGTATTGTGACTAGATTTTTAACGTTTTCAATGGGTAGATTTGGTTGCAACTCCCAGGTCGAGGGATACCGCTTGTGGCTTTTCTACAATAATTTCTAAGTAGACAGTGTTGGTTCTACATATATGAGCAGCTCCACTTCACATATCACTCTTCCCTCTTCTGCCTCTCATAAACTCCTTCTCTGATCTGTTCTTGCAGGTGGTGAGCACACTCCGCGAGTACCCGTGCCTGTCGTCGTGCGCCGCGCTGCACGCGCTGGTGGCCGCCGCCTGCCGCGCCGCCTGGACCATCAGCCTGCACTCTCCGCCGCTCAGGATCGATACTGACTTTACACCAGGTAACATACTAAACATCAGCTCGGAGTTAGGATTTGTGCCCGGTTAATGGCAATAGGCTCGCTCCCTATTACATGGGACCTAAACATACCAGCTAGCTGTGGGTGTACATTGGTACACCTCTGCCTAACCCTTCGGGGAATACAGGCGTGATAGTATATTATTACATATTAAACCGATACGATTTTGGTCGTGATTGCTCAGTCAAAGTCTAGTCAAAGTCAAAGTCAAAGCATTTATTTCAATTAGATCATTTACAGGCACCTTCGAAATTATCAGGAAGTAGAAGCTAGTTGCTCGTTCCAAAACGTAGGTCTCTATGGAGAAGAATGAGCAAGAAACTCCATGGCCACTCTATTTAATTAGGTTTTAACAAAATCTTGGTTACAATATCATTGTTGCTTTTTACTTCTTCGTTCAGTGGTTAAAGTCCCGTCTCTCACGCTACAATCTAGAAGAACATTACAAATTATATTTTCTAAACTTTTCTAAATTAAGACAAGGTAATATGGATCCATACCTAAAACACTTTTCTTTTTATCTTCCAGTGGTGATGAATCCAGAAAAACACGTGCGTTTCTCGACGGAGAGCCGCGACGGTCGCGACCGACGCTCCGACCTCATCAAGTCCTTCGTTTGGCCTGCACTGATGGATGGCAACCGCTGCGTCTTTAGGGCAGTAGTACTTACCTGAGGACTTGGAAGACTATGGACACCCGAACTGCATAAAACCTAATATAATTTATTATTCTTCTTCCGAAAGCACGAGTGATCCTCGTAGCGTGTTCAGAAGATTTGTCTGCTAGATCAACGCATTGCTCAGCGTGCGCCTGATGTAGAGATGTCTTATTTTAGATTTGCACTTCTTTCCACTGCTTGTTCCATATTAATTCAATTGATTGTTGGATAATTTGGTGGAAGGGAGTGCATCTTTAAAATCTCTATTAAGGTGTTGTAAGTTCTCACACACCCGCCACAGTTTTTTCAGGTCTATAAAACTTGCATCATATCAAACCTCTTACAAAAATACACGATTGCAATTTCTTAGGTGGTCATTTACAATGGTCAAACAAATTAAATGCCCGCTATGTGATTAAATGAATATTTATACGAACAAAAATGTTTGGTCCTTGTGGCATTTTTACTGTTGAAGTCTCCAAGGACCACTTTTTAATTAAATCAAATCTGAGTTGAGGACTCATATTAAGTACCTACATTTTATTTGAAATATTAACATGACGTTATTCTTGCGTACGTGTGAATATTGTTATTGGACGGTGTGTAGCGGGCATAACAGTTAGAACATTTACCAGTGACGCATACAAAATATTGGTACACGTTGAAATATACGTCATTCTCTTTAGTACGAATATACGTCGACCAATTATAAAGATTTTTTATTTGTTATCAGTAACAATAAAAATAAAAAGTATGACGATTATATTAACAATCTTATTCGTCATAGGTATATTTATGGATGGAACTTTCTTGTACAAAATCTCTTCTAACTTTCTTAAGCATAGTAATATATTACGTAGAATAGTAATAAAACTAGATTTAATAAATTATTATTATGTAACATTAACACTGAACAATAAATAATAATTTAAGGAAATGTTATTTTGTTTCATTGTGAGTAACGCACAACACATGAATCATCGACATATCAGTCTGATAAGATATAGGTACAGCAGTATCTGATATAAACCGTTCCCTTTATCGAATACTTCAGTATTGTGTGAGATACAGTGCAATCATGAGTTATTCTGGTAATCACCCCTATGGCCACTACGGAGGGCCTCCGCCCGGTGGCTGGCCGCCGCCGTACCAGCCAGGACCGACGCATCACTCGATGTACCCGCCACCGCCGCCAGATTACGGGTACCCGCCGGCTCAGTACCCACAGCCGTACTACGTGCCGGGGACCATGATGATCCCCGTCGCGGTACCTCCACCAGCTCAACCACCACCACCACCAGAATCTAACTCCACGTACATCACCAACTACATCTACCACGGAGAGACCACAGTCACAGGCGACAACCAAGTACAAGTAGTGGAGTCTTCTGGAGAGTACGACTGGGTGCCTACCACCGCCATGATGGCGAGCTCCTTGACTGGGCGAGCAGTTGTGGGTGGACACGAAGGCTGGGACGGGAGCCCCCTGTGGGTGATACGAGCGTGGCACAACGGAGACCTGATGCCGGGCAAGTTGTCAGTGAGACACAACTCGGCATCGGTTGTGTATGAAGGGAAGGAGGTATCAGTGCAGAATATCGAAGTGTTATGCGCCAAGCCTGAAGATCTACGTTGGGTTCCTGCTTCCAACGGGAATGTTCCTCCAGGGGCTGTGCCAGGTGGGAGAACGGCGACTGGAGAGACTTTGTACGTCGGCAGGGCGAGGTACCAGCTGTCTGTGACTCCTGGGAAGATCCACCCGAGCCACAACTCCTGCTACATCGCGTTTGCTGGGCAGGAGGTGGCTCACAAGATGTACGACGTATTATGCAGGATCAGCTGATTTGTGAGAAATGGTGAACAAATGTGGTTGTTAGACTGTAACGTTTAAGTGAAGAGAACTTGTACTTATTTCTATCGGGGGCTTATTTTTTATCAAAGTGTCGCTAATCAGGTGATGTCGATAAGGATGACGACACCACATAATATTGCGTCGTTGGCTGGTTGGTTACTAAGCCCAGAATGTAATCTATGCCATTGAAGGGTGATTGACAGAAAGCTCGACTTCATACTTTCATTGATTTAATTTATGTTCATTTTTGACCTTATGTTCATGTAAGTACCTAAATTATTGTTAAAAGTCGTCACCTGGAGTGTGTCTATTCAATATCAAAACGGTATACTTTGAAGACTGATTTGTATGTGTGTAAAAGGAATATGTGTAAAAATCAGGTACCTACCTATTAAAAATAAATGAGATTATGTTTCATACCATATTGAATTTTCTTTGTATTCCATAGCTATCTTATCGATTGGCACTAAAAGATTAGGTGCCTATGACACAAGCAACAATGATAAAGAACGATCACCTACATGCCAATCCACAGGTACTAGTGCGTTGAATCTATATCTATACTAATAACGAGAAAAGATTTATTTGTTTGTTTGTTTGTACCGAATAGGCTCCGAAACTATTGGACCGATTGTAACCATTTGGTCACCAATAGATAGCTACATTATTTCTGAGTAACATATGCTATATAACATCACGCCACGACACATGGCAGCGAAGCAGTAACCACAGACGTAACTTAACCCAGGACAAATAAGTCACCAGGACCAATTCGCGGCCAGTTTGCTAGTAATATTATAATTAGATTATCATAGGATTTTCTATTTGGGGTAGACATATTTATTATGGGTACATTTTATTATGTTGAGTTCCTGCTACCCATAGTAAGTTATTCTCGGTATTCCAATTCCCAGTCACTGAACAACTCCTAAAATAATCTACAGTGGAGACCGCAAGAAAAGCATCGAGGCAATAAAGCTCAGAGCACGGAGAAACGACACAACTTCCTTGGATTTCGCAACGAAATTAATTAGAAAAGATAAGCGGAGGAGTGAGAAAAAACATAATTACCACTTCCACGAACTGGTGCCACTAGCTGACATGGCGTAATATGTTCAACATACTGTCAATCCTATTGAATAAGAGTAGGACCAATTATGTTCTCTTCTCTTGTACAATGTGCAAAAATAGATTATAAGAATATTAAATACTTAGATACTGATTTGTGGAGTTATTTTACAGGTCGAAGTAATTTATTTAGGATGATCATCAGCCAACCAAAATAAACCCGAAGCAGTCAGAAACAATCAAACATAATGACCTCACTTCGCCAATTGACTCTCATTCTTCATCACAGCATTAATACAAACCTGGAACACGCAATTATCAGCCTTAAGTCTACCATCTAAGGTCTAATGAACCTGAACAGATGACTGCATTTCGTCAGCTAGTGTACAAAGTTAATGCTGCACTAGTGTCAGGCGATTGTTGACTTTAACGCGTTGTGTTAAGTTGTATCGTGGGTGAAGGAGTGTTGGTGTATGGACAGGTATACATGTAGTGTCTAATGACTCTATTAACCTCGGTAAGTATGCGTGTGAGAGTTTTAGCGAGATGTTAAAGAGAGCAGAAGATAGTTATTAACAGCCCTACTTATAAAGCAGTCTCAAATATTTGAGAAACAGTTAAACATAAATCAGTGACTGATCAGCAAAAATCTCACTTATAAACGTTAATCAGCGTTGAGAAGTTGTTGAGCATCAGCTCAAATCTAAACAGCGGCGACCCGTTGTTTAAGTCTGGTTCAAGATGGCGGATTTCAATCAGCTGAGACGATTACATTGACATGTCGATTTGACGTTATGTTATTGTGACGAGGTTGACATTAGTGTCTATAATATAATTTGTGAAATTTATTTAATATTATAAATAAATAAGCAATAATGGAGTTGTACAGTATACCCCGCGATTTTCAAAATGACGTGGCAGAGCTGAGATACTTTGCGACTCCACGAAGACGAAGGAGGAAAATTTATAAAGTGCGGTTTAATCCTCTGCTAGATCTTTCCGACTCTGAATTTCGGCTGCGATACCGCTTCTCGAAAGCAAACATGAGCCGAATTGTCAGTAT
The DNA here is from genome assembly GCA_932526535.1 of Caradrina clavipalpis. NCBI lineage: Eukaryota > Metazoa > Arthropoda > Insecta > Lepidoptera > Noctuidae > Caradrina > Caradrina clavipalpis. The sequence goes on along the minus strand of OW052110.1, from coordinate 12,804,815 downwards.
TGTGGGGAGGGATTTGCAGGTGGACACCCGAGGTGGTGGTATACCCGTGGAGCTGCAAGTCATGGCCGTGTTACGATACTGGGGCCGTCACGAGGTACGTACTAATATTTTGATACATTTTTAAGCATGTATGTGCCATGCCAGTTAGTAACAGATTCATTTACTTACAGATTCAGGAGGATTGTGCCGACATACATGGTATGAGCCAACAGACTCTGTCACGTTTGTGTCGCAAAGTGGCGATTGCGCTGGCATCCAAAAGTCCACGTTACATAAAAATGCCAGCCAACTTAAATGAGGAAAGCAAGGCGATTCAAGCCTTCCAACAGATTTGTGGCTTTCGGCACATAAGTGGTGCCATTGACTGTACACACATTAAAATTAGAAAGGTTGGTGGTGATGTGGGTCAGTATCACATCAACAGAAAGGGGCATTTTTCTATAAACACCCAAGTAAGTTTCTTGATACTTTTTTATATCAACTGAAATATGTAGGCCTTAACATAGACAGGGTCAAAAATCAAACATGCAATTTTAAACCCTTTCATGCCCTGACTTTCACATACATATTAAAGACATATTATAGTGCTTCCATACTATTCCTTAGCTTAGCCGATCAACACAAAGCTATTTAAATAAATATTAACTATAATAATATAAAAAATTGCTTTAAGGTGGTGTGTGATGCTGACCTTAAAATCTGTGACATTGTGGCACACTGGAGAGGCAGTACACACGATGCCAGGATTTTTCGGGAAAGCTCCATCAAACGACGGTTTGAAGAAAATGAGTTTGTGGGGAAGCTGATTGGTGACAGTGGCTACCCCTGCACCCCTTATTTATTGACACCAGTGCTAAGGCCCCAGACTGAAGCAGAGCGACGCTACAACAACAGCCATATTATTACTCGGAACGTTGTGGAAAGATGTTTTGGGGTGTGGAAACAACGGTTTCGCATTCTTCAGGGGATCATGAGGGGTTCTTACACGACAATAAAAATCACCATTATCGCTTGTGCTGTTCTGCATAATTTAGCGATTCTTTTTAATGAAGAACAAGGTATGTACCAGTGCTAGTTTAATTAAAAATACAATATTTTCTCTATAACATATATTTTTATTTATTTATTTAAACCAGTCAACCAAAGGTGGTGAAGAGTTGATATGGCAGGTTCGACAAGAGTAATACAACAAAATTTGATACTTAAAACGAAAGTAATTGTATTAAAAGTAATTGTAAACAAGCAACATTTTTACAGTTTAGCTTCATATTATGCTGTGTGTACAATTAAAATTAAAAGATACGGCTTTCTTCTTTACAGATGCAGCACAAGAACCAGCGTTGGTAATTGAGCAACCAGAAGAAGAAACTCACGCAATCCAAGACGATAATGTCGCACACATCTCTAGAGACGCCTTCATTCAAACCTATTTTAATAATTAATCTACATTGTTTTTTACATTAAAGCCTATACATATAAATCACAGCCTTTAATTTAATTGACTTAAAAAATAAATAAATAGTTTAAAAAACACAAAAAAAACACGCTTTAGCTTTTTATCGTGGTCAAAGTTCATTACAAGACCTTTCTAACAAGTCCAAACACGGCTATGATACGATATTTCATCATGGAATGCTAGTGCCTATCTTCCGGCTTCATCATCGGATCTTGAAACCTAATCATGATCAACGTTCATTACAAGACCTTTCTAACAAGTCCAAACACGGCTGTGATACGATCATCCATCATGAAGTTCCAGTTGCAGTGGCGGACTTGGAGGCGGTAGCCCGCCTCAGTCATATTTCTGGCTCTTCTATAAGAAAACTCAGTTCTTTTTGCACGATTTTTCATATTACGCCATTGCGTTAGCAGTAATTGTGGCATGTCCCGTTTGGTGGGGCTGACTGCATTAAAGCTGAAAGTAATAAGTACATATGAGATACGTATGCAAATGAAGAACTTTACAAAAATAAAAACAGCCAAAACCACCCTAGACAAAACCTCCTCCCAAGCAACTTTTTTGGCGCTATTGGCAATCGTCGTGGTCCCTTTATTTTCAATAATTGCCACCCGCTCGAGAAATAGCTTCCTGAACATAATCTAAAACAGCCTTTCATGTTAAACGTGCAATATTGAAATATAATTTATGTACTTACAGAATAATTTTATTGACCACTTCACAATTAATTATTGATGTATTAGTAACCTTTTCCTGTTCACACCAGTTGATGGAGCGCGCTCTTTTTGTTGGGGGCTCCATCTGCTCCATGTTTATGTATGTTGTTATTTAATAAATACTTTAAACTTTAATATTATTTTAAGATTGTTGAAAATTTTTGAACACAAGGCGGCAAATGACACCAAACAAATGTCATTTGTTAAAGTCAACTTCAAAATTTTGACACTTGACCATGATCAGTTCCACAGAGTACATCATATATATACGGGATCAGTTCGTTCGATTTCGTTCTTTAGTCGGATAATTTGGTCATGCTCTATGCTGACCGTCTAAGTGTTGACAGATTAAAATAGTGTTTCATCTTTCAACGACCGTTCACCTGAGATACAATTGAAAGTGGTTTATAAGTAAAAAAAAGTTGATCATTACTTAAGGACTTAAGAGTTACTCAATTGAGAGGTAGCTGATTAGTAATCAGCGGTATTTTTATAAGTAAGGCTGTTAGAGTTCATCAATCTGGGTGAACTTAGGCATACTTTCTCGAAAGAAAAATTAAACATACATAACATACCATCAAGCCGAACTACATTCCCCAAAAGGTTGGGCAGAGTTAGAGTTTAGGTCCCATGTAACAGGGGGCGAGTCTATTGCCACTAACCGGGCACAAATCCTAACTCAAAGCTCAGAGAATTTCATGGAAGAACCCAATTACACTTTGCTGGACTAGTATTTAGATAGCTTATTAAAAACAAAACTTAATTATTTAAAGGAACCATGTCATGTTTCGATGTTTTTATTAGAATCTAGAATATAAAAATAAATAATTTTAACAAAAAGTTTCTCATTCGTTTCTTCATATGCGTAAAACCGTATCATTCGCAGGCATTCAAACGTGTTATTTTCCTGCAATATTATTCTGTATATCACAGGTAAACACAACACTATCTTCAGGAATGTTCCGATTCATTATAATATCATTCAGCACAACGGTATCTAATCTGCCTATATCAGTTCATTATTCATCAGTGATAACTAACGGTGTGCATATTAGAGCATGAAGCCACATCACTAAAAATATTGGTAAATATGTCAATCCTGGCATACCGTACTATACAAAACATGAACATGTTTTGTTAAGAAATTAGATACAACGGAAAAGAGTTTAAAACAGAAATAGGATGACATTGCGTACCGGTAACATTCATCATAGAAACAACGAAACAAACATTAATGAATCACAGGTCTTGAATTTTATAGGTTTAGGTATTCTTTTCTTGCACCACCTCGAACCAACTCTCTTGGTGCATTTCCAACTTAAATAAGGGCTAAATAAGGGCCTAAGCACACATGCTACTTTTAGTAGCGGCGATCGGCGTTTTTGCAACTGTATCGATACTGCATCGCGTTTTGGCGACTCTCTGCGATCGATCGCAGCTTCCAAATCGCGCATTTTAGCGATGCTGTATCGCGTTTTGGCGACTAACTGCGTTCGGACGCAGTATCGGAATCCCGAACTGTTCCGATGTTAGATCGGGTCGGCTGTAGTGTTGCTGATCCATTGTCGATTATCGATAGTTTGCCGATTTGCAATGGTATTGTTTATCCCACTAATTTTATAAATGCGCATATTTTAGGTTAGTTAGGTGGTAGGTTAAGTGTTAGGTGGATGATGGATGGAAACATTCATCGATCCATGCTCAAAATGCATAAGTTTGTGAGGTCAGAAACTTCGCATTTTTTACATTACAATTACAATAAATGGATGGATGGATGTTTTCATCCATCCATTCATCATCCATCCATCCCTCCTCACAAACTTTCGCATTTAAAGTCCTATTAATATTATAAATGCGAAAGTTTGTGCGGTTGGATTAATGGATGGATGTTTGCGTAATGTAAGACGTGAACTGGTTATAGGATGTAACCAATACCACCTCCGGAGCGATTGACATTTTCGGTTTATCAATATTGCAGGCAGCAGTGCAGCTTCATTAGAATCTATCGTAAGTGTGTAGCTTCGTCAAAATCACAACACAACACTAGTCGCATTATGTTCCACATAAAGGTCTGCCCCCACGACCGATAATCGGGCCGATTTTTGAAAGTTTTTTTAAGTACATACACCCTGACACACCCTCACACACACACGGAACTGTGGGTAATGTCGTACCTTATAGTTCCGAGACAGCGACACGCCGGCTGACGCTGAAAACTAGCGCTGTGGTTCCGTGTCTCGTGCACGGGCCACGGCTTTATGCTGAGCGTCAGCCTTTTCGCGCGGTAGTGGCGCATTATAGATTATTGTTTTTGTTATTTTTATTTTTGTGTTGTGCGTCGCTTTCGCGAGAATAAATGGTTTTTCTTTCTTTCTTTTTTACACACAGACAGCACAGACAGATTTTCAGTTTTTCAGTGGGACAGTTTTTTGTTAGTTTTGATTATCGGTCGTGGGGGCAGACCCTAATTATGTCAAAACGCTGCGATCGGCATCTTACAGTGTGCGGGGGGTAGCGATTAGTCGCTGAATCGCGCTTCCGAAAAGCGACTAAATCGCTGCGATTGGCGATTTCAAGTGTGCGGGGTCGAATGCTTAGTCGTCGCTTTTTAACCCCCGACGCAAAAAGAGGGGTGTTATAAGTTTGACGTGTCTGTCTGTCTGTCTGTCTGTCTGTCTGTGGCATCATAGCTGCCGAACGGATGAAGCGATTTCAATTTAGTTTTTTTTGTAATAAAGGTGACCTATGTACGAGTGTTCTTAGACATGTTTGATGAAAATCGGTTGAGCCGTTTAAAAGTTGTGGGGGTGAAAGTAGGGAAGAAAAACCGAATGTCTCTAAATATACTCGAGTGGGGTCTCAAACTTAACAAAATCGACATTATAATAAATAGGTACCTATAAAAAGTATAAAATAAAAAATTAAATAAAAAATTTAAAAAACCCCCAACACAAAAACCTAAGTTCCCTTTAAAAAGTAAAAAAATAACAAAAAAAATACGTCACGTTGGGGGACCGATGTTGCATTTAGGATACGATCGTCCCGAGCGGTCCCCCAACGTGACGTATTTTTTTTGTTATTTTTTTACTTTTTAAAGGGAACTTAGGTTTTTGTGTTGGGGGTTTTTTAAATTTTTTATTTAATTTTTTTAGCTACTAAAAAGCGGCTGATCGCCGATTCGCGCTACTAAAAGTAGCGTGTGTGCTGTGTCCCTTAGAATGAATATTAATTATTTACGAAAACTATGACAAAATTACGGCAAGAAAGGACCAAACCTTATTGGTGAGGTTCTTCGCTAAGGTCGGGTGCACAGTTCTCGTAACCGGCGTGCTTGTATGACCATATTTATGAAAGTGACGAGGCGAAAGGAGTATGTAAGGAGCAGGTGGCGTTTTGTGGTTTTTGCCTACCGCCTTGCCTTGGGAAAAAGGCGTAAGTCTATGTATGTATGCAGTATGCCAAAATTATACCACTTGATACAACGAAGAAGAAAAAAATGAGAATGATAGCAGAATTGTGCTCATATTATTTTTAATACAAGGAAAACAATTGTAGATTTTTTACTGTTATCTATTGCCAAACCATTTGATGGGACTAATATTTTATCTAAAATCGAGCAACCTATTTTATTATGGGAACAAAAATGACCTAACCAGAATCGAACCGCACATTCCCGCGACGCATCACACCTCCACCATGGCTGAGGACCAATTAAGCTAATTGTGTCCAATCCAGTGCCTCACTCACGACTCTGTCGCACGAGGCCCGGCAGAGAGGTTGGTTGCGTTGACTTGTATTGTTAGAGAGACGGATTTATTTGTTTTTGTGAGTGTAATTTTAAAGATAACAGTGTAGTGGAAGTTTTTGTATTTTGGTGAATATAATAATAAATGTGCTGTGTTTGTAATTAAGTGTTTTGTTTTTCTTTGTAAGTAACTAGTTATATGCTTTTTATTTATATTAAATGCTAATAATATATTTATAAATCAAAATGTTTGTAAAATTTCGTTAGTATCAGTTTTTAACACAGTTTTGTATAAAGAAAAGGTTTTCATATCAATATTCATGTTACTAACCACAAATAATTATTCTTTAATTGTTGCCGAACTATTACTTTGCCTAATTTACATCAATTAAAAAATCACGTATTATACCGTCGGATTATAAATCGACTTTTCTCTTTAAATCAATACAATTCTAATTGACAGACAATGGATAAACACGAGAAGAAGTACAGGAGACTGGAGGAGTTAGATGAAGAAGGAGTAGTGACTCTTCTAGAACGATGGGATTTAGAAGAGTTTGTGGAGTTCGCCAGAGAGAGGCGACTGGATGGATGGAAGTTATTAGTAAGTAAGGTTTTATTATTTTAAGAAGGATGGAAGGGGTGGAGGGAGGCCTTTGCCTAGGAGTGGAACAGAATAGGCTAATTAAAAAAAAAGATTTTATGAAAACACTAGCGAACTACCGCGTGGCTTATTTCACCCATGTTAAGTTACGTCGTGGTAACTGCTCCGCTCTCATGAGTTGTAGTATGATGTTATATAGCCTATGATATTCACAAATAACGTGCCATAAATAATTTTCAAAATCGGTTCAGTTGATCCAGAGATTACACCCTACACCTCTTATACCTTTTTATAATATTAGTAAAGAAAATTGTATCTAGATATAATTGCTAATAATCATTAGAAATATATAGGAGTTATTTTCATTTTATTATGCCTGTAGTATTCCTCTGCATTTCAAAGGCCTCCCTTTTCATAAGAGGTATCAGCTAGATGATAACTTTGAAGCCTTCTCACTGACTTTCTGGTGAACTTTGTCGAAAACTGGATAAACCATACTAGGTCTAGGCTAGACTGTCTCGTTAGCCTAGTGCTCCTAAGCGCGACTGCTACGCTACTAGAGGTCTTGGGTTCGATCCCCAGGTCGAGCAAAACGCTATTGGGTGTTTCTATGAAATTCTTAGTAGCAGCTCGGAGTTAGGATTTGTGCCGGGTTGAAAGCAATAGGCTCGCTCCCTATTACATGGGACTTAAAAACATACCATAAAGCAAATATAAGACCGTGGCTACCGAGGCAGTAACTATATTGTTACATTATATTATTTTTGACACCAGAATCACAAGTTGTCAAAAACTCCCAAAGACTTCGTGCCCTAGTCACGAAGTCTTTGGACCTTTGGACCTTTAGACCTGTAATGGTAGTGAAAATTTAAATTTATGATAATACTACATGTTATGTAGTAACAGAGATACTAATGAGTGCGCCGACCGCGCATGCCACGTGTAAAACAATACGAAATGGTAATTAACCTTTTGCAATTTAGGTAGGCTAATTAGACCACAAAGACTAGACTGCCCCTTAATCTGAATTAGCGTTATACATATACAACGTATAATAATAATACCACATTGTAAACTAGCTTTGTCATATTCATATTCTACGTATGGATTAATAAATGCTATAATAATGATATCACTATCTTTTGTCTATTGTATCTTAACTTTTATGACGCTTATAACATCCTTTCTCTTGTACAAATTGTCGTCACACAAATTTTCAGGACGTCAGCGAAGGAATTGTCAAACTGTGGCGGCCGAAAGCAAACGCTAAGAAATTCATGACATTCATCGAAGATATGAAATTGAATCCCAAGAAATATTTAGAAAACAAAGACTGTAACACAACAATGGAAAAATTTGATTTCAAAGTAAACACAATAACAGTCGACAATCAAACAAACACTATGAATACTGAAAACGATGATATCGAGAGTCAGTACCAAACTGTCACTCATAGGAGAAAGGAAGACAATATACACACGACACAATCCATGAGCACGGTGGAAGAGCTGATCCGGAGGATAGTGCCAGCCAAGAGCTTTCTGTACAGAAACCAACAAAAAGCTGAAAGAACACCATCGTATTTGCCTATGGACGCTGGCACTCCTAAGAAAAAGAAGTTATTCAGACTAAGCTCTTACGAATACCCATTCTTCGATTTAAGAGCCAGATTCTCAAGACAAGACAGCTCAAACGACAGAGGGTATTACGCCATGAAGAGAAACAGTAGATACTACATAGCTAGGACATACAAGAAACCTGATTCTAGACCTAAATATAAAACACTTTTAACTCCTGAGGAGATGAGTGAGAAATGTCCCGAAGACCATTTTTATGAAGATTTATGTTACAATGAAGTTGAAAATGGTATAGAAAAGCCTGTGGAGCCAAGAGTACCTAGTGTGAAACCTTGTATTGTGAAGATTCAAGAACTGTTCCAATCGTTCAAAGTGCCATTCTTTAAGAAACATGAAATGTTAGAGGATACTAAGATGGACACTATAGAGAATGAGAAATCATCCAATATTTATGAGAATAGTGACAGTGTCGTCAATATGTATGACTCAGTACATGTGAATACACAATCTGTTGATGGCAGCGAAAAGAAAGATCAAGTAAGTATGAACTGTTATTTTTTAATAGGTGCTGGTCTATGAGGCTTGAACTGTTAACGTGATTACTATGAATGTCTAATTAGCACGTAATTATGAAAATGATATGAAACGTAAAGAAACAATCAGTCATAAAAAATACCAATGGTAATATAAAAATAGATTTTTCTATTTTCTTATTTAACTTTCCATTATAAGTATGAATAGTTTCAAACCTGGCGCATAATTCACTAAAATGGTTATTATAAAATAATTATCTGCTTGTATAAGCTAAAATATTTCGTTTCCATCAGACCAAGTTACCAGTGGAGGAGTACCTGGAGCCAGTGCAGCTCAACAAGGACTACTGCGACGTGAACTACCGACAGAAGGACGACTCACTGTTAGGGTACATTTTAAGCATCTTCGAGAATCGATTCGGAATTCGAAGAGGTATGTTTTCGATCAAGATTACTTACTTATACGATAGTATTCTAACAATGGTTGCGAGAGAGAAAAAAATACCGCTCCGACTATCGCCCGCACGCACGCGGTATTTGGAAAGTAATAAATACTCTATTAAAGCAGCATTAAAGTTCCATCGTATACGAACAAATATGTGAATTTTCCCTTCGCACATCCATGTGCACTCCACCATAGTTGCTACGCTGTGAATTTATTAAGCACATATACTCGTACATTGAACTATATTTCTGCATGAATAAAGTATTTAGTACTTACAGACATTTTAACCCCCACTCATTCAAAATCTCACTCTTCATCTTACCGGTGTGAAAGCACCTTACTTCAGATTTTAATAGCTATATGAGTGCTGGAATCGACCATAATTATGCTCTTAGACAAGTTGGAAATGATAACAAAGTGTTTCTTATATTAAGGACTAACGAACTGTCGCCATAAGTTACATCTTTGGCTCGGCCCTCGTTGGTCGTAGCGTGATATTATATACTCCATGACACTCACAAATAAGGTGGGTTTCTATGGGTAAAAGAATTTTCAAAATCGGTCCAGTCGACCCAGACATTACCCCCTACAACCTCTCAAACTTTACCTCTTTATAATAATAGTATAGATTACTAATCATGATAGCTCCAACACATATATTATAATACACAAAAACACATACATTACATAATATCGGATGTTAGTGATAATAATTATTCAAATGGCAATTTCGTCAATTAACCTTGCGCGGCGATGCAGCTGTTGCTTATTTGTCACAAACGAAAACACAATTAAGCCATCGAAGGGCCTAATTTAAAATGAAATTGCGAAAGCACCTTGTACTGTGGGTAGATGATGTTGATATTGTTTTGCTTTTATTGAAGTCTGATGTATCATGATCTTCCCGCCGTTATGCCATGTTACTTGGGATCGGTGAAACACGTTTTATTCTTCCATGCCGTCCTGTCAACCGTCATGATATCACAGACTCTTTTCTCTTTCATATCATTCTTCACACAATCCATCCATCTTTTACTTGGTCTCCATCTTCCTCTCTGTCCATCAAAATGTTTTTATTTAAGTCTGATATGTACAGACCTATATTAATTTCAAACAGTATCTCTGTTAGTAGGTAGACAATTAATATTAATGACAATACTGCTAGCTTGGACTTTCTCATCACATTTTTGTTCTTTTATATCGTGAACAACATATGTGTCGTGTGTGTGTCATGTGTTGGGATGGGGCGCAGTGGCGGTGTATCGACAGTGAACGTTTGGTTTTTTTAGGTGAATTTGATCATTTTTGCGTTCGATTCCCGCACGGAACAAATATTTGTATGACCTTTAGATACTTGTTCCGCGTCTGGCTGTTTGTGTATGTGAGTTTATGTGTTTGTTCACGCGCCCACGATACAGGCGAAATTCTTTAAGAAGGGCAAAATTTATATTTAAAAAGGAAATAAAAAACAGCGTACGAAACTCCTAGCTCTTCTCTTCTTTTCTCTTCCGTAACGTTTCAAAGATCTTCACTTGATCTCTTTAAATTATTTGGTTAACGCCAGATACTTTTTACAGTCAAATAAAAATTGTATCGACAAGAATTACGAAGACTCGATAGCATCGCGATGCATTGTACAAATATTGTCACTTGCATAGCGTACCTATGTATAATACGTTCAATTTTTATTCTGTCTGTTTGTTGTAACAATATTTTGGAAATAGCAGTAGCAGTTGTGGACAATTGTATGTAGTAATGGCTTCCTTTATATTTTTTTAGTGTTTTACTAGGAATGATAGCCGACATAGTTCATTGATGACATTAATTGTATAAAGAAATCTACAAGAAGAGACACCAGGATAGCCAGGACAAAACCCAAAACTCACTATAAAATTTACAGTCCGTAAAATATGTTCCTTTGCCAAGCATCACCGCGGCTGCAAGCTAGTCGTTAATATGAAAGAAAATAAAAAAGTGATTGTGGCGTGGAACAATTATTTGTTTACTCCTTATTAGTACGGCGGGAGTGACACCCGGGCCTCCCGACCACCATACGTGTTGTGTACTTTCAGCTACTAACATTTGTAGTGAAATTAATTGAAGTGTAGCTTTTTAATTAGTAGTGGTTACATAGTGCAGGTGCATGTGTGGTTTACAAATCGTATGTGTCAATAATTTGAGCTTTTATGCTGGTTTATCGTAAGGCATAATTGAAGATCAATATTTGTTAGTATGCTAATATTATAAAGCTGAAGAGCTTGTTTGGTGGAACGCGCTAATGTCAGCAACTGCTTATTCGAATGGGAAAAGTATTTTTGTGTTAGATAGTCAATTTATTGAGCAAGGCTATAGGCTATAAAACATCACGCCACGAGGTATAGGAGCGAAGCACTAACCAAAGACGTAACTAAACGCAGGCAAAATAAGCCACGCGGACGAAGTCGGGGATCGTTCGCTAGTTTTTTATATCAGCCGTGCGATTCTCTAACATATTTCAGCGCTGCGCTCGACGTCGAGCTGGTTGACGAAACTTCGGTAAAATCAACTCTATGCGTTGTGCGTAAAGTTGATTTGACAGTAGTGTCGTCCACGAGCTCGACGTCGAGCGCAGCGTTGAAATATGTTAGAGAATCGCACGGCTGTACTGTTACTTCTACTCTTGTGACAACGCGGTATATTTGTGACCTGATTATAATATCTGTTTTATCGTTGCCTGTGCCCAGTCTCTCAATCCGTGTGTTTGGTCCGCGCTTAACGCCGTCTTAGACGCCTGACTGATTTGTTCGGGGATGAATAGGAGACGATCATGTCAGTATGTTTAGAGTATTGAAGGACGAGCGTGTGAATGCCGTTCAATATTATGTTTTACGTGTCACTATTGTTTTAAGCCGAAGCAATCGCATCATTGTTTTATGTTAAAGTAAAATAAATGTTCAGGAAAACGATTACGTGATCAGCACGGTTGGTTCGGTTGCTAGCGGTAGATTCGATTTCCAATACAATAGTTGGATTGAGCACGGCAAACTAACATAAATATGAGCAATAAGCTATTCCTTATCATCATCACCATCGTTATCCACAGCCTGACTTCACTCATTGTTGCGTACAGACCCCTTTTTTATTTGTGCATTATAGGCTTACCTTATACTACGCCAAAGGCCAGCATCCGTCGTCTTTCCTTTTATAAGCCATATCATCAGAACAACAGTGTTTATTGCAGTATCTTCCAATCTTTTACGACTCCGCCGTAGATCTGTATATTCAGATAACTTGATACTACTAATTGAATAGTGACAAGTGGCTCTTAAATGTCGGAGACTGTGAGTCACATCTGATTCACGTGTCCGGATCATTGTGATTGTGTTTAATTGAATGCCACACGTTAAGTCATACACTCTTTTAGAAATTATGTCTAGATTTGTAAAGGCATTAAAAAGTGAAGATCAAGATCAAGGCTATCTACTAATATTGTAAATGCAAAAGTTTCGATGGATGGATGTTACTCTTTCACGCTTAAACAGCTGAGCGGATCTGGATGAGTACTGAGATAGATTGTAGTGTGGAACAACACTTAGGCTACTTTTAATTTCGAAAAAATGTACGGTTCCCGTGGGATAATAAATCAAATTAGACGCGGAGGAAGTCGAGGGTAGACGCTAGTATAATATTATTAAACCATTGTAGCACAACCAACATAGGTCAATGAAATACTTCATTCAATGCCCAAACTATTGACACAGGTAACAGATAATTTTATACAAAAACCTTGTTAGATGATAATAATGCTATCAGCGCTGGCGGCGTGAAAGCCTCACAGAGTAAAACTGCTAGTGTTGTGATAATGTGCTGGTGGGTGAAAGTGAGCGTGCCTTTGATGTACAACCTGGGAGCGCGGCTCGGGAACACAGTCGTGGACATGTTCTACCATATAGTGCACTGCTTTACCGATGTGGTCGCAGGTACGGTACTGTATTACAGATTATTTTAGTTTTTCACCGATTTGAACATCTAAACCAAATGAATCATCAATCTTGTGAATAATTTCTTTATGTTGCTCATTCTCCACCATGAATATTAAGAGACGCTGATTCAGGATGCTGGTATTATTTAGGGATTAAATACACTTATTCAGCTTCATTCAGCTTTTGTCCAAAACACTATTCTAGTATGGAGACGCGTCTGCCGGGGCTGCGGGTTGTTCGAAAGAGATACCGCGCCCCCGGAACGCAAAGGGCACACGAAGGAACATAGATGGTTTTTAGTCAGTAAAAGTCTGACACTCCCTCCCGCCCCGCCCAGGAAGGGGGGGGGGGGGGGTCATTTGATGATTTTACCATCTCAAAAAAAAAAAAAAGTATGGAGACGCGTATGCATGCGTTCAACTTTCCGCGTCTAAACAGATGTGATGCAAAACTGACGGTTTCTAAAGACAAAAACTAAATGGAGCTGAATAAAATGTATTTAGTCCCTAAATAATACCAGCATAATATTATTGTCAAACTGCTGAACAAAGGCCTTTTATTCAGGTGAGCCTGAGCATTTTTTAAATTTACTTTGATGCACTACGCTTGAACAAGGTGGATTAGTGATTTAATACTTGCAGATATATTTAGTGACACAGTTCACACAGGCTGCGTACTGATCCACGGTCAACTTAGCTCTCAACGCTCCACACTCACTAACTCTCCATCTTAATTTCCAGAAACAAATGACGATCTTCCATCAGAGGACTCGGAAGCAGATTCTCACAAGGCGGCTAGCACGCCGAGCGATGACGCCGCTCGCAAGTGGCCCGAGAGCCGCAAGTCCGGCTGCACCAGCATGGCGGACCGGCCGCTGCCCGTGCCGGTGGAAAATGAGCCGTATTACATGAACATAGACCGGGGGGAGGCGCAGAACCTGCTGAGGGGGCAACCGGACGGAACGTTTATATTGAGGCCGTCGAGTCAGGTGAGGATCACATTTTTGGCGGCTTTGTGATACAAATGTCCTTTATAAATCCTGTTTGTCTGTCTGTTATGCAATTACACCTAAAGTACTGAACCGATTTAAATGAAATTTGGTACAGAGATAGTCTAGAGCCTGAGAGAGGATAGATTTTGATGAGAAAAAAAGGCTGTAAAGGGTTGAAACCGGAGATGAAAGTTTATATTGAAATTACGACATTTAAAAGCTAGAAGCTTAAAACTTATTTATTAGGCTTTTGATTAAATATAAATAAATACGACATTCAAAGTTTGTAAAAAAATTACCTTAAAGGGGGTTAAAATAGGGGATGAAAGTTTACATGTAATAACGTCGGAAAAAATATGATGTTCCCATTGGCAACACTAGCGCATGTCCACGTGTATCTAACCCGCAAAATCTTTATGTTTTGGGAAAAGATGGAAAAAACCAAAAACGTGCATAAAAATGTACTTTTAAAAAAATAATTTATTCAACATTTCAGCCTGACCACGCGTACACTCTAAGCGTGGCGTGCGCAGCCGCAGTCCACAACGTGGGCGTGCGCCGGCGGCCGGACGGTCGGCTCGCGCTCGGCTTTCCTCGGCGCGGCGAGCAGAGCTTCGCGAGCGTGACGTCACTGCTGCGCCATCACCGCAAGAGGAGGCTGCTGCTGGTCGCCGGAGGAGATGTCATCGGGGCCACCACACTGAATGACACTCCACATTACTACCAGAGTCCGAGCAGCATTCCTGTGCCTGTTGCTATTTAGATTCAATGAACATTTTGAATCTGATAGAAGTTGCTGGATACAGACACAGCTTGTAGACCTATTGGGTACAATCACAATCCCATTAATACTTGGCAAGGTGCTGAGAAATTATGTATTGTGAATCGTGACAATCGAATTCCCATGCTTCAGCGCTGACAAAGTTGATCGATAATTCGGCGAAACGTTGACACAGATAACGATAACGATAGTTTATATGTATAAGTGAGCCAGTAGAAAATTTAATACCGGAAAGAGCCATTGCGCAGCCAAACAGCTTGCTTCAGGACTGCCAAGATACGTCTGCCGTAATGTAATTGCCTTTTGTTTTCGGTGTGAAAATTCACGATTTACAGTAAGTAGTGTAATGTAATGCACGCTAAATATTTTTTTTTCGGATACAGGCAACAGTGCGTAAGTCGCGAGGGTATTAAAAGTTTAGGTAACTATACATTTCAAATTGGTTCTTTGTAAATAGTCACAAAAAAAAATTGACCTTCAATAACTCCTAATCCCGTAATCAGAAGTTTCTAAGGTCAAGAAAAGAAAAAGTGATCGTAATGACGGGTCTAAAGGGAAAATATGCAACTCTCGGTTCAGTGTCTTTTTACATTCATTATTGGACGCTAATCCAGAAGAATTGTTGTTGTTGTAGTTCAAGTTAAAACATGCCCAGATGTAAAGATCTAATAGTGAGAAAATTGAGCTTCATTGGAACTTGGACTTTGTTCACAGATATTACCGTCACCGCTTTCCATTAGATATCTCTCAAGAATAAGGGCCATAACGGCATACAATATTTTACGACTACAAATGTTTTGATTCTCGTCCTGAGTTCCACTATTGTAGATAGAAAGAAAAAAAAACATGTTTTTTTCTAACATAGACACACCAAAATAATAACAAAATAAGGTTTCTTAATAAAAATAAAAGAGATTACATTAAAGTTGTATGATATAACTTTTTTACGTGGTTTCTATCTTTTCTATTGTTATATAGTGTTAATTATTTTTTATTGACCTGCCATTATTTCTGTGCCACCAATATGTTTAAAAAATAAGCATTAAAATAGAATAACAATATTAAGTTATAATAATATACAACTTGCCCACCATATTGAAATGTTTTATTATGCTTCTACAAAAAACTTAAAAGAGAAAGTTTTTTACCTTATAAGGGCACTGACTGACTGCGCGTCGCGTTACGGCATGGTGAAGGACTTTATTTCTAATCAAGTTCTTTTTATCCTTCAGATGAATCTAGGTAAGCCTTGGACTGCGGGTCTGTGGACGGTGAGCAATGCTCACCACTCGCAAAGCTCACCGTCCGTACGTTAGATAAGGACAGACCTTGTCGGGCGACGTTGCGCTCGTGTTCCACGCGCGCCTCAAAGAGATGTCAGCAAAAATTCAAAGGGGCCACTAAAGGCCGATGCCTACCGTGGTTGCGGGTAGTTCGAAAGAGATACCGCGCCCCCGGAACGCAAAAGGCACAAGAAGGAATTAAGGGATTATTAAGGGTTTTAGTCAGTAAAAGTCTGACACTCCCTCCGCCCCGCTCAGGGCGGGGAAAGTCATTTGATGATTTCCCATCAGTAAAAAAAAAAGCCTTGGGCTAAATTCTGACTAATCACGTCTTGTTTCAGACCATTCGCGACGGGCATCATAATTGAATACGACTTCAGACATGTTAGTACCTATTATAGTTCTGCCGTGCTTGTGATATATACAGTAAGTGCGTTGGAGACACTTTCGAGAAAAAGGCGGTTAAAGTTTTTTTTTTTAATTTTGACATTATTCCTAAACTATAAATTAAACCTAAGTTTTCTAAAATATTTAAGATAAGTAAAGGTTTGTTTAACAATTTCTATATTTTAATTTTTAATTAGGAATAATATTTTAATTGTAAAGTTTAAAAAAATATTTATGTTAAGGAACGAACAATTAAAAAAAATATGTATTTTTAGTATTGGTACAGTAAGTGTGTGACTTACTGTAACAATCTTTAATTTGAAGTACATACTGCAACAATGATTACAAAATGAGGTAAATGTTTAAATAGAATAACAAAAATTACACAATTTGCCTAATGTAACTTAATCACTTACTGTAATTATAGCTAGGAGCAATATGTAAAATTAATTATCTGCCACAAAACACCGGAACCATAATTAATTACTATTCCTTAATATTATTTGTAGATAATGAAACAAAAAAAAACTTATGAAATCACAGTTTATTGTAGAAAGTACACAGCTTTATTAATAGTACAAAGTTGTATAATCAGTTCCGTTTTTTTTTATTTTTTAAGCATTTTAAAATCTGATTATAAACTAACTAAAAAAAACAATTCGTGTTTGTACAACCTGCTCCGTACATGAAACAATCGTAAACCAAATAAAATAAGCATTGTTTCTAAAATAACACCTTTACAGTTTTTCCCCTAAAACTTTTTATAAATTCGTGTTTGTACTTCTTCATACAAAACAAAAAAAAAATTAAAATAAACACTTAGTTTCTCAAAAAAAAAGCACAGTTTTTTCTTTGGAATTCTTCATAATAAAAATATTAATACACACATTGACAGAACGCAGCACAACTCTGATCTTTCAAGGCACTTTAAATTCTTCAATAAGACTTTTATCCTCTTAGAACAATTATAATTATTAACACTTTACTATTGTATAAATTTTGAGATCTTCGTTATACGAACTTAATCGAATCAGCCTTACAAATTAATTAGTACCTATGTAGCAATTTATGGTAAAATAGTAAAATGTCCTTTATGTGACTAGTAAAATGTAGGCTTATCTTAACAGACTAATATTTTACTACACATAAAGGACATTTTACTATTTTACCATAAATTACGGTACTAATTAATTTGTAAGGCTGATTCGATTAAGTTCGTATAACGAGGATCTCATAATTTATACAATAGTAAAGTGTTAATAATTATAATTGTTCTAAGAGGATAAAAGTCTTATTGAAGAATTTAAAGTGCCTTGAAAGATCAGAGTTGTGCTGCGTTCTGTCAATCTGCGTATTATTATTTTTATTATGAAGAATTCCAAAGAAAAATCTGTGCTTTTTGTTTGAGAAACTAAGTGTTTTTTTTTGTTTTGTATGAAGAAGTACAAACACGAATTTATAAAAAGTTTTAGGGGAAAAACTGTAAAGGTGTTATTTTAGAAACAGTGCTTATTTTATTTGGTTTACGATTGTTTCATGTACGGAGCAGGTTGTACAAACACGAATTGTTTTTTTTAGTTAGTTTATAATCAGATTTTAAAATGCTTAAAAAATAAAAAAAAACGGAACTGATTATACAACTTTGTACTATTAATAAAGCTGTGTACTTTCTACATTAAACTGTGATTTCATAAGATTTTTTTTGTTTCATTATCTACAAATAATATTAAGGAATCACCCCGCACTACCCGGCTGGATCCTAAACGCCTTAGAATATTTGCAGTAAGTAACGTATTTACCTAATTTGTTCCAGGCAAGTCTACGCATAAATTTAAGCATTCCTAAACATAATTACAGTAGTGAATCTTGCTGTTATTACGTCTATGCGTACAAATATATATTTTAATTCGCTGACTTATCATATATACACAGTAAGTTCCACTTACTGTACTTATGCTAAGATAATACATTAATATGTTGCGAAACTCTTAAGCATTAATATAATATATGCTGTTACTGTAAATATGTTAAGGTTTAGTATGATAATGATTTATTTCCAACACTTAATATAATAACAACAAGTGTCACTTACTGTAGCATTACCTAGGAAATGGGTTTAACTTTATGAAAAAATCAACCGTATGTGCCCATACTGCAATCATAATAAGTATGCATTGTCGCAAAACGTATCTTACTGTAATTATGCTTAAGCTTATTTCATGTTCTACGCCACATTTTTAAATTTCAAATATACAGAAATGTAGATCTCAATCTCTACATTCCAAATATATATACAACTCAATATCGTCAAAAATGTGACTTACTGTAATTATCATAAGCGCGGCAGAGTTGCCTTCTTGTGTTGGACTAACTACGACTACTAGTCACGTCAATGTCTCCTGGCGTACCTAAAGAAACAATAGGATTTTTTCGATCCCCTTCCTTTAGCATCGAGTTAAACTAGCTGCAAAAGATCGGATTCGGCAAGGATTTAGTACACTTAAAGAATTGAGTTCGTGTGTTTATTCTGATAAACCAAGTCCACCTACCGTTTAACCAGTCGATTTATAGTACGTCATAGTAACTCAATATGCCAAATGTGTGCCATTATAGCTATAAGAGATCAATGTAGGTACGTTCCCAAACTTATGCTTAGAATGGATTCCAAATTAATCAGCGTCAAATATCCAAAGTCCTTACCAATTACTCCAAAAAAAAAAGATGAAATTTTGACGTGGATTTTTGCAGATTTTTTGGCATATTTTATTTACTATTCGAGTCAAAAGTTTCGACATCATTAGAAACGTGATCAAACTGTTTAAAATTGCATTGATAGTAATAAAAGGCATTCTACAATTAAGTATTATGACCATAATGCATTTATTTATCTGCCTGCTGTTGATTAAATGTGCCTTTATTATATGACTAGCATGTCGCAATTAGAATGACATCGGAGGCAGGCGCCAGGCGTAAAGTAGAAAAGGGTAACTGTCCCTGCGTTTGCCAGCAAAAAAGAAATTCCTTTCCTCTATTACAATTTTCAAATACCTATAACTAGCGGAGCTGACAGACGTCGTTCCCGAGTGTTGAGTTACAGCGCTAAACACATAAAAAAACTTGAGACCACGATACCCACCGAGCTTCTACACAAATATAATAAAGAGGGAAAGTTTATTTAATATTGTTTTTTTCTTCTTTGTTTCATATTGCAAAAAATATTTTAACGATAGAAACCTATACTATTGCCAAAATCCTTTGGTTATTTTATGGTATACTAGTACCATATACCATATAAAATATAACTAATTAACTTCCACACTGATCAAGTCGCGGGATAGAGCTAGCCTATAAAGTAAATGTGTTTTTACTTACTACGCATTTTTTTACACAGCTGTTCACCTACCTTATACGAATATCCAAATAAATAATAAGTTTTTCTTTATTAGATAACTATCATAATATCTACATACTACTATCCTTTATGAAAATAAATAACATGAAAATAGTATAGACCTAATATCGGCTAGCCAACCAGGTAACCTATGACGTAGTGCATGATCACAGCACGCCACATTACACGCACTGATACACACGAGAAACAAACAGGCGTTAGTAAGCAAAGGAAGTGTGGACATTGTTGTAATTAAGTTTGGGAAACTTAAAAAAATGTTGGGGCATATATTACACGTGTCGCAAGTGTAGTAAGGCTGGTAGGGCTGGCGAATGTTGGGAAGAATAAAAATAACAATATAAGATAAGTAAATTGTTGTAGAAAACGTTTACATAAATCTAATGGCTAGATATTATAGAACAATTATTTTAAACTAGCAGCTACTGCTGAATTAGTTTAAAACCTGTAATTCAACACAAAATACACAAAGCATAAATGTTAATATTCTTCAGTAATTTAGCGGTTTCCTGGCGTGACGGCTACCGCTGATAAAAATGCAATAGACTCAAATATTTGCAGCGAATTTGTTAAAAATTATATAATTTTTGAAGTTACGTCATCTTGCTTTCATCCTTTTAATTCGTTTGTATTCGGATATTTTTTCTTTTTCTTGGATATATACACTTCAGCCTGGTTGCCCACATAAGGACGCCCATAAAGAGGTGGCGTGATAACCCAGATGCACACTGCGACAAATAAGAATATCTCTCCAAAGTTAAAGTGAACAGGCTTCTTCTAGGTAAGCTCACTCCATCGTTGACTTTGACGTCTTTGACGTCCACCTACAAGATGGACAGACAACCTGATTAACACTGCAGGAAATCGCTGGATGTACGCCGCTTTAAACCAGTTCCTTTTGAAAACAAAAAATATATGGAAAATTATGGGGCGGTCCTTTGCCCAGTATTGAGACATTATAGGGTACTAAAAACCTAACAGTCATACTCTACCACCCTTTAAGCGCTTGTTACAACCACATCTGGGAAGTCATTGGAGCATGAAATGAACCACGTGGTGAATCATGACTCAAAGCATTGTTGGTTTACTTAAACGACAGTCAGCAACCCTAGCGTACTGGCAGCCTTTCGGATATATAGCAGGACTTAGGCAATGCTTGTGCAGTCGGATTGTTCTTGTCGGTGAATTAGGGATAGTAAATTAATTAAAAACTAATTGGAAGTGTTGAAACACAGGATCAAGAGGTAAGCTTGAGGGTTGCGGGAGTTAAGCGTGATGCAAGTATTGGCAATGTAGGTGTTTATGAAAATAATTGGCAATCAGTTCTAGATTATTCATTTGTCTGTTTGCTATCATGATTGATGGTAGTTCGGGGGTGTGCTATGAGAAACATATTTTCATTTGATATTGATAGGTAGGTATAAGTGATTATTTATTGTTGGACTATGTGGAAAGTGAAGGAAATATTTTTTTATAAATATTATTAGATGGCAAACAAGCGGATGCCCAACTGATTTTAATTCTAGTTTCTAGTTCTAGTTTATTTCTAGCATAACTGGAGTAATTGATAAATGTGAGATGGGATTTCGATGATTTGTGCTGACCCTGAAAAGTGTCTAAAATTGCTTCACCAGTGCACCGTGTTTGCGCACATACTTGTGCACTATGATATTATTATCTTCTACGTACTTTATTTGTCTCTGTGAGATTTGCCGCAGGGAGCGAAATTCGCTCGGGAGAATATTATTGGTGCTAGGTTAAACTAAATGACTGAAGCTATACCTTTGTTTAAGCTAGGACACGGTGCAAGTTATCAGCGGAACGAATGGGTCGTACATACGACCTAAGGTACTAATTACCTTAAAGTATAATTTATCTTTCAGCAACTGAGCAGAAGTTTAGCAATGTTCGCCGTAGCGCTATTCTGCATCGCTTGCGTAGCGTACTGGGCGTGGCGGCAGAAACGCACCAAGACCACGGAACCTCCGGACTTCCCGGGAGGGTGGCCCATCGTGGGACACGCACCGAACCTGATGGGGGATAGCTGCAGTATGTATGTTTACCTTCATGTGGTGCTGGTACAAATGAGGATAGCTTTAAACAGCCCTTGATCTCTTGCTGAGGTATTTATCAGGTCTTCATCAAAGAATATTCCTGTAATGATTTGAGTGGTACTTTAATAATGTAATGATTGTAGAATTTTGATTTTAAACCTAAAGAAGTTTAAAGTCATGCTTTTCAAGAATAACTTGAGGCTTTTATAGTAAGAACCAGATATCTAAACTCTTGAAGTGTTTGGTTTTCTACACATAACCTTTCTTTCTAGAACTATGGGACAGTATCAACGACCTAGCCAGACAGAGTTACGACATCGGAGGGGTTGTGTCAGTTAGCTTCGGACCACGGAATGTTTATAGTAAGTATCTTTATGTTAGAAGCCCAACACTGTTATAATAGCCTGGCCACAGATTTTGTATTTTTCTGTGAGCCTGGCGGATTTCGACTAGTAGGCTAAGGTACACGGACGAGCTTTATAACCACCACATTTATTTGAATCTAAGAAAAAGTTCTGAGGTTCTAGCAATCTCATCTTGTGTACGACAATGATCTTCGTCAGTGATCTTTCATCATCATCATCATCATATTAGCCGAACGACGTCCACTGCTGGACATAGGTGTTACCCAAAGTTAGCTCGTAGAGCAGATGGCTAGTGGGGTGGTAAGGCTCGCGAGTGGCGACCACACACGTTTGAAGGCCCACACGAGGTGGACCGACTACCCGGTAAAGGTCGCAGGAATAATCATTGCTTACTTGAAAAACCTGAAAATCAAAAGATTGTTCTACTCGTTACAAACTCAATACTCAATACTCAATACTCAATTACAACTATTGATAATGAAGATGATTTGACCGATTTCCTCTAAGTTATTGTTATTATTATGCTAGCTGCAGAACTATTCTAATAAACTGTTTGACTTCTAGTTGTAACCGATCCGGATGACAGCTTCACGGTAGCGAACACGTGCCTCGAAAAGGACGGGTTTTATGACTTCGCTAAACCATGGCTAGGCGAAGGTTTAGTCACTGGAAAATGTGAGTTCTTAGCAAGTACCTAAAGTAGAATTTATTGCGGCTGCTGCTTTAAGTATGACAAAGTAAACAATAGGAGAAAGATGTTACCATAAATTGCCAAGCTCTGTGGTCAATCCTAGATGCAGTTTCCCCTCTTAAAATATTATTTATGTGTTTTTTATATGCAAAGACAATAAAAACAAATTAATAGTAGGTATCCTAAGTCTGTACCTGATGTATTTTCTCAGATTCAATATGGAAGAACCACCGCAAGCTTCTAAATCCAGCTTTCAGCCAGATACTCCTGGACACGTTCATGGGCGTCTTTAACAGTCAGTCCAGGAAGCTGGTGAAAGACCTTGAGAAAGAGGTCGGGAAAGGACTCTTTGACCACTGGACGTACACACGACATAATGCTTTGGAGACTATTTGCTGTAAGTCTGCAGGTTCATCAGCTATACCAATGCTTCAGGAAATAACTATTAATGGCATGTTTTCATCACTTTCAGTGACAGCATTAGGAGTAGATTTCACAGACTCGAACCTGAACAGCAAGTACGTGGAAGCAACAGAGCTAATCTTCAACACGATGGTGGAACGGTTCATGAAGTTCTGGTGGCACAGTCCCTACACCTTCGCGTGGAGTTTCCTCAAAAAGAAGCAGGACGCTTGTCTGAAGATACTGCACAATATGTCGTACACGGTGAGGTGACATAGATTTGTTTGGATTATTCATATTTTAGCGTCTTCCTTTTTTATGTATTAAGAAGGGATGCTCCTGAGCTAAATGTTTCATTTTGGGTGATTTTAAATATGGTAAAAGGATTTAGTATATGACTTAAATTAGCGATATATAAAATTGATTGCAGGTTCTACAAAAGAGGAAGTCTGAGTTTAATGGGAATATTTGCGCTGAGAGGAGCATAATACCAGGTAAGGCCTGCCCAGTATTCATACTGCAATTGTTGTGGCCGATCAGTACAGTTCCACTTACTAAACAACTTTCAACTCTTCCTAGGAACAAGATTTAAAGCCTTTATGGACCTTCTGCTGGAGTTGTCAGTTGAAAAGGGAGTATTGAACGACAAAGAGATCAGGGAGCATGTGGATACAATGATCGTCGGCGGCCATGACACCTCAGCGAATGTACTCATGTTTACCATGATATTGCTTGGATCACATCCTGAAGCTCAAGAGAAAGTGTATGCGGAGTAAGTAGAAATCTTAGGAACATGTCCGAAGAAGTACTATTCCACACCTATTTCGGCCGCAAAACAGCGTTGCTGTATTCTGGTTTGAAGGGCATAGATAGATAATGTGTGTGTAATAACAGGTCCATAAGACATTTCAACTTTTTCTGGGATGGCAATGCATTTGCAAGGCCTCTGGTATTTCAAAAGTCCACAGGCGTCGGTGACCACTTAACATAACGGTGGGGTATGTTTGCCATATATGGCAAAAAGAAAAAAAAAACTAGAGTAAAGGTCCCGAGAGAAGTCCTTTCAGGTCTTTTAAAGTCGAGAATCAAATGCTCTAAAATACTGTATGTACTTAAATGCAACATTGACCCTTTGTTTTGTGTAATTTATAAATCTGAGTATTAGACCCTGGTTTTTTCTTTAAAAAGATAATTCTTTCTTAGGATTCAAGAGGTCTTAGGTCCAGACAGAGATGTGGAGAAGACGGACTTGTCGAAGATGGTGTACTTGGAGGCTGTTCTGAAGGAGAGCATGAGAGTGTTCACCATCGTGCCGGTGCTCGCCAGGAACCTTGACAGAGATGTTAAACTAAGTGAGTTATTCGGCACCCGACCATCAAAACCCCGGCCATGACTCTGGTTTTTATGTCGGATTAAATAAACTTTAAGTGGAAAGAAATAAGATTTCTAAAATATTACGGAGAAGCGAGGATATCGTCGTACGCCGGGGACTAATACATGCTACTGATATTTTTTGGTTGGAAGTAAATGTGTCACTGACATAGGATTGCTTGCTTGGTTCACATGCTGACAACTTTTATTAATTTCTTGTCTTTATCCCTTTCTGTGTGTGGATATAACGCTCGCTGATAATTTTGCAAGTATGTAATACCAAGGTTTTTAGATCATCCATCCATTGACCGTAATGTTCTTTACTTATTGCAGAAAACTACACTCTCTCAGCCGGTCGCACCTGCTTCCTATTCGTGTTTGGACTCCACAAGCACCCGGTGTGGGGTCCAGATGTGCACGAGTTCAAGCCTGAGCGCTGGCTAGAGCCTGGCAGACTGCCAGATAACCCCAACGCGTTTGCTGCTTTCAGTGTGGGCAGACGACAGTGTATAGGTGAGGATTAGACTAAACTATAGATCTAAGAGTATTGTAATATCAGGGTCACGCGTTTTGAAATTTCAAGGAAGGAGAAGTCTTTACTATCATAAATACAATCATGTGTTTAAGTGTCGGTCACTTGTTATCATTCATCGAATATCTATACCGCAGTCAAAACACAAATATTTATGGTGTGGTGGTACGGTGGTTTTGGTTCTGATAGTGTTTGTTTTGCCACCGACTTTCGCAACTAAAGACACTCACAATTTGTCGTTCGTCTTTTCAGTTAATTTTTATTACGTTTTGTGAGATATTTTTTTTTATAATCCTTTTTTTTCCAACATTAAAAATCAAAAGATTGCGTCGCCATCATTTGGAAAAGTGCCCAAAAGACGTTCGGCTTTGCTACGTTGGATGTTAATTTTCTGGCGAAGGTAAAAGCTTTTGCATCATTTTTTCCTTGTTCTGCAGGCAAAGCTTACGCCCTGATGTCAATGAAGACGACCTTGGCGCACGTGGTGCGGAGGTACAAGATCAAGGCTGACCACACCAAGGTGCGGCTGAAGATCGACGTGATGCTGAAGCCTGACGCAGGACACTATGTCAGCATCGAGAAGAGGACGTAGACCTGCGTGCTGTGCTGTGTGAGACTGTAGTAACAATAAGTAGTGATGTTCGGTAATACAGCACTAAAATCAGTTTTGAATGCACGAAGGTAGCAAAAATTACGAGTACTTTTCAAAACTGTTTACAGATAAGTCAACCGCCTTAAAATAACGTACAAAGCGAAAAATAACTTTTGTTCCGGAAATCGGTGGCCTTGGTTCTGTGTTTTTGTATAGACACCGACTTTCTGGTTTTTTTTTCTACTTTGTACGTAACCTCCTTTTTGAAGTCGGATAAAGATATGTAAAGTTTTGCAGCAAATAACTACAACTCCTATTAATATTTTAATGATATCCGACAAGAGCACAAATGTTTTAGATTATTATATTCTGTATAAAGTAATAATATTATGTTTAATTACTGATAATAAATGTTTGTAAAATATTTGAGTTCTTGCATTTATGTGCCACAATCTCTGATCTCCAAATGCAGATAAATTCCATAAAAAAACCTGCTATCATTACTTTTAGCAAGCGTGCATATGACCATTATGCCAAATAGGTTCAACGGGAGGGTCATGTCATACTTTTCAATACTCTATTCCGACCAGATGGATGAACGTGGACGAGGGGAAAGGAGTATGTAAGGATCGTAGCAGGTTTGTAGAGTTCTATGGTTTCTGCTTACCACTACGGGAAAAAGGTGTGAAATCCATGTAAGCAAAACTGCATAATAATATGCCAAAATCATAGCAAGGTCAAAGCTGTTTAGTACATACTTTTGCGAAAAAAAAATGTGCTACAAGTCAGGGAACGATTTTGATGCCATAAAATACAGGTTTTAGAAGACTTGTCTATTTGTCTGTGTGTGAGCATACATACTGTCGTATAGATTCTGTTCAAATACGAATACAATGAAGGCTCAGGTTATATGTGACTAGACTGAAAGCGCGTTTTGAGAAACCAAAAACCTCTTTAGCTTTTAATATTGGTATAGATTATGTCTAGTTCTATATTAAATTGCAAATTGTGTGTTTTATACATTAAAGGCATACAAGAATAAAACAATGAGTACTACACACAATTACAAGGTTCCGTATTGTCATTTTTGTCTAGGTTATCCTCCTCTCAATGCTGATAAAGTATCCTGCAGTTGCCTTGAGCATCGGATCGATCTTCAGCCGCACCTTGGTGTGGTCAGCCTTGATCCTGTACCTCCGCACCACGTGCGCGAGTGTCGTCTTCATTGACATCAGGGCGTAGGCTTTGCCTGAAATAGTAAAAATTTTAACTTAATATTTTCATGGTCACATTAATTATTACTTAAACGGCCTGTATTGTAGGTAGTAGGTCTGATAGGCAGTCGCTCCATGTAAAATACTGATATTCAGCTGCATCCAGTTCGACTGGAAGCCGACCCCAATATATTGGGGAAAAGGCTAGGCAGATGATGAAACGGCCTGTATTGATCACTGCCCGCGACGTCGTCCGCGTCCCTCGATTACTGCTCCGCTCCCGTACCTAACCAAGTAAAGCCTGCGGAGACGATAGGGCATAACACCAGCCTAGTTACAACAAGGGGTAAATGTTATTGTTCCCCATCTGGTCAAAATCTTAGTATAATCAGTGACTAGTGTGAAAGAAGTGACCTTTCTGTTAATTCTGACAAAATGCTATTGTACTCTTTACGAAGAAACGGCTTGGACAAACTGGCAATGCCAAAGCAGAATGGGAAAAAAATCGCTTCCTCCACCGAGGTTCATATTTGGGCATATCAATTGACTAAAAACTGACCTGGAACCGTCAAATAGACAATGTGTTAAGAAAAGCCAAGATAGTAAGTGGTATTAGTGGTCGGATGATGGGTAGTAACTGGGGTATAAACCCCAAAAACACACGGTGGATGTACACAGCCATTGTGTGGCTTTCATTTTCCAAGCAGAGGTGTACGCCATTTTAGAATGTGCGAAAGTAAATTTGCTTCAACCTCTCTATTTGCTCTACTGGCTGAATATAGTTTCATCAAAATTGGTAGAGGAATGCATGCCCTAATAAAACTCTCTACACAATAAGAATAGAGGTTCCAAGATATGCCTGGTCATTCAGGTATCATGGGCAATGAACGTGCCGATAAGCTTACGAGGGCGGGAGCGCGCAGCTCGCAGCAGGGACCTGAGCCTTCTGTGGAATACCAAAAAGCCTAGCTCAGAGTACCCTGATTAAATAATGCCTGGAAACTTCCATAAAGCCTATGACAGAAGGTTTAGTAACCAAATCCTAGCATTCAGTAGGAAAAAATTGCGCATTGTGGCTAGAGCCACTACAGAACCTCTTAAACAAGCACATGTCTAACATGGGGCTAAATGATACCGGACCTGCAGGCGTTGCAGCATGTGCAAATAAACGGTGTAAACTCATTAGGCTTAAAAGTAAAGATGGGGGTTCCGCAGGGTTCAATATTGGGTCCGTTTCTCTTTTTAGTATATATTAATGATTTACCTCATTTACTGAAAAACCAACCTCAAATGGTGTTATTTGCTGATGACACTTCACTGATTTTTAAAGTAAATAGAAAGGCACAACATCTTGACGACGTAAATAACGCTATGCATGAGGTTCATAATTGGTTTACTATAAATAACTTAGTATTAAATGAGAAGAAAACTAAATGCATAAGATTCGCTTTGCCAAATGTTAAAAGTATGTCATGTAACGTTACATTAAATAAGGATATACTGGAATTCGTCGAAAAGACAGTTTTCCTAGGGATTACGCTTGACTCAAAGCTGCAGTGGAGTCCTCACTTAACATCTCTAGCAGGGCGGTTGAGCTCAGCCGCTTACGCTGTCAGAAAAATCAGACAATTAACAGACGTGGATACCGCGAGGCTGGTCTATTTTAGTTACTTTCATAGCATTATGTCTTACGGTATTTTGCTTTGGGGGCGGGCTGCAGATATAGAGTCTATCTTTATTCTGCAAAAGAGGGCTGTCAGAGCCATCTATAATCTTTGCAGGAGCGAGTCTCTAAGGGAATTGTTCAAAAAAATTAATATCATGACGGTTCCTTGTCAATATATATATGAAAACATTATGCACGTTCGAAAAAACCTTCATCTTTTCAAAAAAATTGGTGATAGACATAATGTTTATACTAGAAATAGGAATAAATTAGATCAACCAGGTTTCAGATTGTCTAAAGTACACACTTCTTTTATGGGGTACTGTGTAAAATGTTATAACAAAATACCGCTCGATATTCTCGAACTAAATGAGAGAAAATTTAAAACTTGCATCAAACGCACACTATGTAGTCAGGCATATTATAAGTTAGAAGATTATATTAATGATAAGAATGCTTGGCTTAATGCTGGTCCTGCTCCACAGAGACTCGGGCTCACAAATTAATAGATATTGTTTTTTTGGGAATGTTTCTTACCCCTTTTTTCATTTTGATTGACCTTAATAACGTTTACCGTTATTTTATTGCTATTTATTACATACATCAGTCGAATAGGTTCACTAAAAACCTTAGTATTATATAATTTAACATAATTTATTTCAATTTTGTAAATGTGAGTACCATGGAGCCATTTATTTGTTAAGTTACTATGTGTTGGACACTGAGCATGGCAGTTGAGAGTTTCGTCATGCTCACTTTAATGTCTCGCTGACGGTGGCGCGTGGGTTGGGTCGTTTGGTTCCCTTCAAGATGGTTGAGCTAAATGGTGCTGATGCACGCGTCATATTCGTGAACGGGTGCTGTCAGTTGGGATTGGTCATCTCTTGACTGCCATGGCTTACATCTTTATTATAATTTTGTTATTTTTTATATTTCATTCTTTCACTTCATTGTTTTCACATATAGAAGCAACAAGAATATTGTAACCAAGTTTTTGTAAAAACCAAATTGAATGAAAAGAGTGTCCATGGAGTTTCTTGCTCGTTCTTCTCCATAGAGACCTACGTTTTGGAACGAGCAACTAGCTTCAATATTAAACTGTAACTTCTTGACAATTCAAAAGTGCCTGTAAATGGTCTAATTGAAATAAATGCTTTGATTTGATTTGATTTGGTTGTGAGGTGGCTGACGACGCTACTCGCACGCACACTCGGTGTGCAATATGCGAGTAAGTCTCGCATAGAAGTGAAGATAATTATGTGATTGGCCCTCACCTATACACTGTCGTGCGCCCACACTGAAAGCAGCAAACGCGTTGGCGTTGTCCGGCAGTCTGCCAGGCTCCAGCCAGCGTTCAGGCTTGAACTCGTGCACATCTGGACCCCACACCGGGTGCTGGTGGAGTGCATGTATCACTATAATGCAAGTCCGTCAGGAAATAACGGCTGGGTAATTAGCAGTGGCGACAGTTCGATATATTTTCTTAATTATAATTAAACTTACTTAGTTTAACATCCTTGTCAAGTCTCCGTCCGATTAGCGGCACGATGGTAAACACTCTCATGCTCTCCTTCAGAACAGCCTCCAAGTACACCAGGTTCGACAAGTCCATCTTCTCCACGTCTCTGTCTGCACCCAGAACCTCCTGTAGCCTAAAATTATTGTAATAGTAAATAGCACCTACATATGACCTACAGCTGTGGGATACTAAATATGATTCGGTTACTGGGCAACACGATACCGATGTTAACACTGGTTGTTAGACTTCCTAGCTTCTGACTATTTTGATCAACTGTGGTTTAATAAATACGATTCATATTTTATTTACCTATTATTTTTTTAACATGCAAACGTACCTTTAGACCTCTTATTAAAATTAATGATTTCACCCTAACTTGATTCATGTTAACGTGGAATATCAGAATTTATTGATTAATATCCCACGGATACCGTCGATTTTTCTGGAGAAAAAGTGACCTATGTCCTTTCCAGTCTTTAATATCTATCTCTGTGCCAAATTTCATACAGATCCGTTCAGCCGTTCTGACGTGATTGAGTAACAAAAATCCATCCATCCAAACTTTCGCATTTCAAAATACTCGCAGTAGTTAAGTAATAAATAAGATAAAGGATGTAATGATTTTTTCCTCCTTGTTAGGTTATAGTAAACCTAACATTATGTAATACACATAGCTGATATTTTTCCTATGAATTTCAAATCCATGCTTCGTTAAGTATTGGTTAAGGATCTCTATTGAATTCAGGAGGTGATCTTATTAATCATAGAACTAGGTTCAGTGCTTACTCAGCATGCACCTTCTCCTGAGCTTCAGGGTGAGAGCCCAACAGTATCATGGTGAACATGAGTACATTAGCCGTAGTGTCATGGCCGGCGACGAGTATGGTATCTATGTGGTCTCTGATCTCTTTGTCGCTAAACACTCCGGTTTCAGCCGACATTTCAAGGAGGATGTCAATGAAGGTTTTGATTTTAGCTCCTAAAAAACAAGTAATAGAAATAACCTATTAAGTTAGCGGAACAGTTTTAGGAAATCTGTTCTGGAATTATGTCATATCATAAAGCTGCGTATAGGAACCTCACCTATTATTTTACTCCTTACGGGGCTTTTATTCTCTTTCAACTCAGATTTTCTTTTTTGAAGAACCTGAAATCAATGATCACATTAATCACAGCAACATTCTATGCCTTTGTTAGTAACTAAATGTAATATTTTCTCTCGCAAAACCTGGAATAACTGGGATAAGTCATAAGTTGATTCGTTGATTTAAAGTCGATACTGGCTAAAAAGGGAGTGACAATTGAGTTCGCTGCTAATGAAGATATGAAAAAAGAGGTCACGCATCGCTAAATACATATCAATGGATAGTTGTAAAGAGTTTCCCTTTATTAGAAGAACCTATGTAGAAGTGTTCTCAGAACTGTATATTAATCTGCACGACTATAAAGCTGTGCTATCCGCACCGTATTGGACATATTGTGCAGTATCTTCAAACAAGCATCTCGCGTCTTCTTGATGTTGCTCCAAGCGAAGGTGCGCCGACTGTACCACCAGGGCTTCAAAATCCGTTCCGTCATCGTTTTGAAGATTAGCTCCAAGGCCTTCACGTACTTGCTGTTCAGATTCAAGTCTGTGAAATCTACTCCTAACGCTGTCACTGAAAATTATGAAAACATGTCATGAATAGTTATCCTCGACGGATTGATGTAGTTGATGAACCTGCAGACTTACAGCAAATGGTCTCCAAAGCACTATGTCGTGTATACGTCCAGTGATCAAAGAGTCCTTTCCCGACCTCTTTCTCAAGGTCTTCCACTAGCTTCCTGGACTGACTGTTGAAGACGCCCATGAACGTGTCCAGGAGAATCTGGCTGAATGCCGGGTTCAGGACCCTGCGGTGATTCTTCCATATTGAATCTGGAAAAAATGACTTTTAGGAAGAACTTAACTCTATGGCTAATTCTTCAATATTGTAATTTCAGTTGAGCATAATGAGTTTGAAAAAATTGTGTTGCATAAAAGAATAAACAACAGCTACACTTTAGTCTGTAAGCTTTCTGATATTGAGTTGACAAGATTGTTTTTAACTGGACGTTAATAAAAAGTATGCGACTTACATTTCGCAGTGACTAATCCTTCGCCTAGCCATGGCTTAGCCCAGTTGTAAAAGGAGTCCTTCTCTAGGCACGCCTGCGCTACCGTCACACTGTCCTCGGGATCGACTACAGCTGCCAAATGATAATAATTATCTAGCAGTTTAATTAGAAAAGTGTTTGGGAGTGGTTGGTGGTTATCAAATAGTTAGTTAGAGTGGTATAGTTTTTACCACTTCACCGCTGTCGCTGAACAGTTAGTTCTTTGTTATAAAAGAAATTTACGGCTTACAATGATTACGTATGTATGCACTACACTATCACATGGCGCTCCCGTACCCTATGAAGCCACATGCTCACTTTGCAGACAGAGGATCCTAGTTACTAAGTACTACACAGTGTGTCCTTGCGCAAAATACTCATCGTATCGTCAAAGTGGATGCCAAACTTTGAAGGAGACCCGATGCCTTTATTAATTGACTTCATAAAAAGAGGAAATCTTTCAATTCCGTTGTCTGTTTTTTTTGTTTTTTTACTGCAGCTCGAAGTTACAATTTGCTAGGAGAAGTTAAAAGGTTCAGCCTCATTTATCTTCTATCACAATTTAAGTGTTGTGTAAGTTCATACTACTTGAGGGATCTGATAAACCAGTTTACTAATCATGTTCTTGTTGTTTTTAATAACTAGAATATTACTCTTACCATATACAGTTCGTGGTCCAAAAATAACAGATACGACTCCTCCTATTTCATAGATCTGTTGAATCTTCATGTTCAACATGTCCCATAGTTCTAGAAGCAAAATGAAGTAAGGTACACACATAATTAAACAACAACTTTCCAACGTTCCTGAAGTGATACGAAGCAGTTTATTTAAGTATACAATAGGAAGTTTGACTGCGCCGTTGATGTTGTAGTCGTAAGCGCGACTGCTGAATGTGGCTTTGTGTGAACGATACCCAGCCTGGGCAAAATTGTATCGGATTTTTGCATTAGCAGCTTTTCAGTAGAAACTTGGAGTTCGGAAGCTGGTGGTGTGACATCCCTTTTGCACACTCACTTGTGCAATATCTCCTGTGTAGTTGGTGTGCTCATTAAAATTGGCCACCGCGACCTAAATTTGATCTATTCGGTAAAACCTTTGTAACACACACTATAATATTATTATGAAGGTTGATTTAAGAATTTGATCTTATGGCTACATACATTTTTGTCTGTTCTGAAATCATGTATCGTGTGTGTACGTTGATTGTTGTCCTACGCACGTGATCGATCAACAATAACAGCCGAAACGATGGAAGGAAATCGGTTAAACTAAACAGTGACTAAGATTGTTCCGAGTCTATGGGTGTGCTTCCTGTCAAACAGATCTGGAACAGATTTGTCTGTCCATACTAACTTCGCCGTGTAACCAAAAATACATACCGCTACTATTCCCAATGAGCATCGGCAGATGTCCAACAACAGGCCACGCCCCCGGGAGGGTTGGCGGCTCCGTAGTTCTTCTTCCGGCGTTCTTCCGTCGCCACATCCAATACGCTGCGCACGCGACGCACACTAGCGCTACAGTGAACATTGTGGATCTTCTACCTTGATACTGAAAAGAGAAATGGAATCATGACATTTGAAATTTCTGTTGACATGAAACAGACAGTTCATATATTTGATACTTCTACTCATTGTTTTTTTCTTTCAGAAAAGTTGAAAGGGAACCGTTTGTCTTCGTATGCCAATAGGCGGGATAAAAGATGTGAATAAAAGAGTTATAGGAGGTATTAGGGAAACCAAAGAAAAGATGGATGGATTGTGTGAAGAATGATATGAAAGAGAAGGAAGTCAGTAATATCATGACCGTCGGCACGACGGAATGGAAGTAGGAAACATTTTACACCGACCCCAAGCGGGAAGGCAAGAAGATGACGGTGATAATGATGACTCATTGTTACTTTCTTCATCAGTCAATATGTCATATGAACCACCCCTTTTTTTCAGATTGGAAATTATTATATCACTTCTCCCGCCCTGGACGGGGTGGGAGGGAGTGTCAGACTTTAACTGACTAAAACGCATCCATGTCCCTTCTCTTGCCCTTTGCGTTCCGGGGGCGCGGTATCTCTTTCGAACAACTCGCAGCCCAGGCATGATCGCCCCTGTTATAGCCACAGGTATCACTCAGTCGAAACACGCTCACTGCTAGACGTTCTCCTTCCCAAAGCATCGCCATAACCCCCAATCCTTTGCTTACCCTCTCTGCCGAGTGCCAGGACCTTCACCACGTCGCTATACCTCCTTAAGGAAAATGATGATGCGTAATTATAAATAATAGTTTGTCTTAACCGATCACTTTTTTATTCTAGCCTGGCGTACACTTCAGTACTGATTGGTGTGCACGTATGATTCTGACTAATTACATTATAAACTTAAAACCTCTTTTGTATATTGCGATTTGTCAAGATATTCGTTGACCCTACTTTACTTATAATGGATATAAACTAGTAGAATTCGCACAGTTTAATTACATACGAAGTGTACAAGTGGGGGTCGCACTCTTGCACCAAGGTTCCTTATCCAAATATTATGCTTTTGAGGCCAATTTTGCTGATTTGTACGAATTTTTACGATGATGAATGATTTATGATTTCTACTTCGGAAATACTCCACACAGTATTTACTTTAGTTTATGATTCTTGATCATCATCATCATATCAGCCGATCGACTTTCACTACTGGACATAGGCCTTCGCTAGAGATAGCCACAATGACCAGTCCTGTGTTGCCCCACACCCCATGTCGGTACTTCTAAACCTTCTTTTTGAGAGCCACACGCCCGCAACATTATATGAAAAAACTACAATCAACTGCCCCGTTGGCCTCGTGGTCGCAAGTGCGACTGCTGTGCAAGGGGTCCCAGGGTTCGATTCCCAGGTCGAGCAAAAAGTGTTATTGGGTTTTTCTATGAAATTCTCGGTAGCAGCTCGGAGTTTGGATTTGTGCCTGGTTAATGGCAATAGGCTCGCTCCCTATTACATGGGACCTAAATATACTGGCGAACTGTGGGTGTACATTGGTACACCTCTGCCTAACCCTTCGGGGAATACAGGCGTGATGGTATATTTTTTATTTTATTTTACTACAATCAAGTTGCGTTTGAAGTTATATTTAAGAAGCTGTAGCCGTTTTGCACAAAACGGGAGTAAAAGAATGATCGAAAGAGTATGTATGGAGCTACTTGCCCATTCTTCTCCATACGAAACTACATTTTGGAAAGGCCAACTAGATTCAATGTTAATGATTTTTTATAATATTGAATTAAATAATTTGAATTTGACTTTGGGACCCTAAAAAACCAACAAATTGTTGGCGTGTTCTATAATACAAAAATAAATAAAACGGCACCAAATTAAAATGTGTTAGGTATAATATGTACCCACTGCGCCAATAACGACTTTTCAAAGTTATATCACTTATATACTCAGTGACGCACAGCATACGCATGTCAACGTAATTATTTAAGTTTCGCTAAATAGTAAGTCGGAATATAAGACTTGAAAAGGGTAGAATATTATTGAATGTAAATTAATTTACTTTTTTCACACTCATATTGTAAAGTTTCTATGAAATAAGAATATCACCAGCTTATTGTTGTCCCACAATAGCCTCTCCTCATACAGAGAAGGCATAATTCACCGTAATTGTAATTATTGTTTATTATTTCTAATTGGATGTTAATCTGGTTATAAAATAATTTAATACATACATACACATACATAAACTCACGCCTTTTTCCCATGGGGGTAGGCAGAAACCACAGAACGCCACCTGCTACGATCCTTACATACTACTTTCGCCTCGTTCACGCAAATAAAAAATAAAATAATAATAAAATATTTTCATTTCATTTTATAAGTATTTATCGCCAAGCTTGCTCAAGCCAAATTTGCGTTTTTAGACATGCATTTACCTACTGGGCCTGAAAATTGTACAATACAATAAATTTAAAAAAAGATGATTATTTACAACGAACAACTAGAAAAGAAGAAGAAAAAAAAGAAGACTTATAATGAAAATAAGTCAATCGCCAATCCGCCTGTAAGAGAATATAGAGGGACAATAATAGGCTGTTATTATTATAATTTTCCTTTAGTCCTTTATTTATTTATTTTCAAATTATTAT
Organism: Caradrina clavipalpis; assembly: GCA_932526535.1. Taxonomy (NCBI): domain Eukaryota; kingdom Metazoa; phylum Arthropoda; class Insecta; order Lepidoptera; family Noctuidae; genus Caradrina; species Caradrina clavipalpis. The sequence continues at coordinate 12,768,250 of OW052110.1, read as the reverse complement.
TAAATATTTACAGCCTTAAAAAAGATTAAGAAAAAACCTTAATAATAAAAAATAAAGAAAATAAATTTATTAGGGATCCAAAAACTCCTCAGCAACGTCGTCAACCGGAAAGTGCCTAAAAGACTAGCGGTATTGCCACGTAGGATGGCAATACTTAACCTCTGGCGAAGGTAAAAGCCAGCCTTTGGGTCACGAGAAGTGTTAACCAACTGTTTAGAAAGGTCTCTGCAAAGGCTATGGGCACACAGACCCCACGGCCCGAGGGTTTCCACTCCAAACGGCTTAAAAATATAGTTACCTTTATTCCTTAACGTATTTTTTTTTAATAATGTATAATTATTTAAACCACCGGCAACAGGGTCCAAGCCGGCGGTCAGGGCTCCAGGGAGAGAAACCTCAACCTAAAGCACTGCCTTCTGAATCAAGCCCTTGATCCAGCCTCCTAATGAGCGCCTCTTTAGATATTGGTCGAGACTAGTGGCAATTAAGCCATTGCCTGTAACGATAATCAGCACAATGATCGCTTATTAGTAGGATAATCATCCTAGTAATCCTACTAACCTACTTCCTATCCTATCTTACTAATCATATAGCCTATCCTACTCTTACTAATACTATAAATGCTAAATTTTGTGTAAATGGATGGATGTTTCACACTTGGCCGGCTGAACGGATCAGAATGATAATGAGATAGATTGCAGTGTAAAATAACACAGAATACCTTGTATCCCGGAAAAAATTACGATTCCCGTTGGATAATTTTATAACTTGAACGCGAACGAAGTAGCGGGCACTAGCTACATGTATTTATTATGTGCAAAATTTAAAAAGTATTGTGGTTTCAATATGGTAATTACTTAAAATGACTCATTAAAACTTTCTAATCTATACTATATTTAATATTATAAAGCTGAAGAGTTTGTTTGTTTGTTTGTTCGCGCTAATCTCTGGAACTACCGGTCCGATTTGAAAAATTATTTTTATGTTGGATAGCCCATTTATCGAGGAAGTTAGGATTAATCCTTATCAACATAAACATTCGTTATTCATCACAAGTGTTTAATTTTTAACAAAATTGCCCTTTACATCATTTAATTTCAATGAATATCTTAGGAGATAATTATCAGAGTTTTAAAATACCTTCGTGGAAAAATAATGACGGAATAACAGAACATAGGCTACATAACATCGCGCTATGAGCCACGGGAAGGGATCAGTAACCAAAAACCTAACGTAACGCGAGTGAAACCGCGGGGCACAGCTAGTATCAAATATGCGGTCGTTATACCAGCCAGGTTGGGAGGTTATAGCGGCATTGTATTCGTGAATTTCAGTATTTTAATGTACATATGTTACAGTTATTAAATTACACGTGTGTGTATGTGTTTGTAAATGTGTTATGTTCTAATTTATTTATGTTGGATATCTATAAAATCGATGATGTGATGATGATGATGTTTGATTTTATACAAACAACAAAATAACAATATTAAAGGCTATTATGAACCGTATATTATACATTCACCGAACGCCCATCATTGTAAATCAACTGCCGTAGCGGAAGGTGTATGTGATCTTGTGATCGTTACACCACTTGGATAATTCGGTACATTACGCTTTGTCCTGGATGAACAAGGAGGGCAGGGATGTAAGCTTCTTATTCGAAGCTGAAGCGGGGGGAGTAGTTGGGGGACTGTGGGGACGGCTGGTCACTGGGATACAGACAGCGGTAGAGGTGGTTCTTTCTTTTACCTACGATGGCTTTGAGCTGGCGGGGTTGCTGATATGAGTTGCGTATGCACTGCCCTCGGCGTCATCTGCAGCCGATCGTTTGTATATTTCAATGATTGTTAACAGAAGTTGAGGAGGTCTGTATGTGTTCAATGACAATGCTGGCACTTAGTTTACTGATTTATTGCTGAACAGTATGCAAACGGTATAAAAAAATAACAATTTTTTTATGGTAATTTTGTATTTTCAGACCAATTCCGATCACGGCGGCTAATCTTAATGGTGGCTAGCCAAGTTCGCAGGAGAGTTTATAGTGCACAAGTGTGTGCTCAAATACAGGCGCACTCTCTCTTCCCTAACTCTCATAGTCCGATGGGACGGCAATCCGTCACAATAGGGGAGAAATCAGGAGCAGAACAACAGCTTTACGTGGTTTCCGAACCACGGGGGTGTCACACCACCCACTTCTAAACTCCGGGCTCATTAATTTACTCAATACTCATATTTAATACATTTTTAAATATTAGAATAAAAATAAAAACATTGAAAATATAAAAAAAATATTATTTGTTTTATATTCAGACATTTGACAACACAAACACAAACATTTACAAATAACAGAGGACAAAGACATAGACTAGTGTTAATTACAGGTATATTATTATAGCTAAAACCCATCTATGTTCCTTCATGTGCCCTTTGCGTTCCAGCCCTACGGGTTATTATGTTACAAACCAACTTAAATATCGTTTTCTGCGAATATAATAATTATAATACGTACTCGAAAGTAGGTATGTCACAGAACAAATTGTTAAAGCAACATTATTTTAAAATTCCAACAATGACGTACAGTCTGTTGTCAACATTATCTGACCCACCCTAAACACAACCAAAATTGGACCCTCTGCCTATGATAATAAGGTTTAATTTCAATTTATCGATGAATACAGACACGCATAAACCCACCCAACGTTGTCGGAGCCACCGGCATTATATCATTTTGTTAAGCTATTTTAATCATTATCTCGTTGACATTAAAGTTAAAAACCTTTTAAGTCACCTTACATAATTAGAACCCAATCTTGAATTTCGTGGAGTCTTAACAAGTTCTTGTGGCTTGGCGGTTTGATGTTGGATTGGCGAGGAACAACATGTGGGTTCGAAAACACAGTCCACCTGTTATCAGTTTCTTTTTTAATTTGATTTCATTTCTACAAAATTGTTTGCATTATTAAAGAACGGCCAATATGATTTACGCCTAATAACTTATCTTGTAAACAGGTGGGTAAATTAAAAAAGTTTAAGTTCACATATATTTGCTTCGTGAGGTAGATAATAAATTCGTCTACTTAAGTGACAAAAGTTACACTACGCCTATTAGCATTGACTGTGCACACACATTTGTAAATCGTTTCGCATAACTCGTTAAGTATTTTTAAGCAATTTGGTGTAAAAAAGCATCATGTCGCAGCTTAATGACTATACCAAACATAAAATCATATTTTTACATGAGCAGAATGTTGGAATAAGAGAGATTGGTCGTCGTCTTAATATAGCAGTAAGTGTTTTTTTTTATACCTATTTTATTTAATTGATTGTGATTAATGAACGCGTAGTTGGCTATTTTACTATTACATTCACTCCTTACAAGTTACATAAACGGTTCCAAAAAAGTTTTTTTTTTTGTTTTAGAGAAATACGACTGTAGCTAAGACGTTATGGAGACAAAGTAAATATTCAGCGGATTCGTCCAGGGGCAAAAAACATCAAGTATAGTCCCGGATGCGATTGCCCATTAGTGTAACCGCAATAAAACACCATATTTCAGTGGAAACAGTGAGAAGGCATTTACACGCTGCTGGAATAAGGAATTATAAACCGGCACAGAAAATAGCATTGACACCTGCTGAAGAGGGGTCCGTTTTGCCCAGGAATATTTAAATTTTAATTGAGAAGAAAATGTTGTGATCTTCACTGATGAAAAAAAAAACATTTAAATCGAACAAAGATGAACGTAACAAGGAACGGTGCGCCTTCACTCCGCTACTAATTAATCTAGGATATTTTTAAACACACCATGTAAGTAAATGCTCAATGGATAGATTGTTAAACCATTAAAATGTTGCCAATTACGTGGTGATGTTATTGTCATAAATAGTTTTTTTTCTATTTAAATGACATGTTTATTCACTACGTATAATAGGCAGCTATAAATCTTTAAAGCATTTCACAGATAAAATAAATTTTCTCGATAACAAACTTTCAAGAAAACATGCCTTTTTTAATGTTTATAAATGGGTAGATTTGATTATGGCATCCTCATAATATATTGTATATTAATTTGGAAATATGTGAGCATTTACTTACTTTATTTACCTAAGTGTTTTAATGAAATAATAAACATTTTAAATTTGCAATTGTTTAGTTTTATTTCTATGCGTTGTCCATTAAAGAACTGTAAAAAAAGTATAATAAAATAATTAAAAAAGAAACACCTGAGCAGAAGCTATATTTAGGTTAAACTTGATTTCGAACGTAAACAACGATTAGTGACCACAAGACTAAAGAATTTAAACCATATATATACTTAAATAAAGTTTATTCTTGCACAGCACAAGCAGCCAACCTTATCCTAGTGCAAATAGATTATTTTGTATTTTATCCCTTCATTATTATTTAATCACTCCATTAAGACATGATAATAAAAAAACTACCTATAAAATAGACAAAAATAAATTGTAAAGAGAAGTTGTTTTTGCAATTTAGTAAGGCAAGGAAAAATATGTTTGCGCGTTGTCACTGCATACCCTTAGTTAGTAGCATTTGAATACCAGTTTTACAATGAATACAAATATTTATTTTTCAACTACCCACTTAATACAAGTTATGCCAAAATATTACCATTTTAGAAACTTTATATTTGAAGATTATCCGTCTATAGTTCTTTACAATAATACAAGAAATACTTTTAGAATAAATTCTAAATTGAAAGCAAAACAATATCTTCGTCGCGGGATTTGATCTCGCAACTTGTCACTCTCAGTCTTACACACAGACCACGAGACCAGAGTTACTTGACCGAACTCATTAAAATAAGCTATTACACTTATTATAATAATATTATAACAAGTTGTTATAAGATTTAACCCAATGCTAACGTGATAAGGATCAAATTTGCGTGTGTGTATTTTTATTGTATTTATTCCTTCTCAGTTCTCGAGCACCTCATATAAATTGAAATTAAACCTTATTATCATAGGCAGAAGGTCCAATTTCGATTGTGTTTAGGGTGGGTCAGATAATGCTGACAACCGACTGTACATAGACACTTTCGAATCTATTTTCGACGTTCAAAATAAATTAAAAACGCTGTTATGTAGTTATATTCTATTGAATAATTTGAACAATTTCCGTGTATTTGCGTGTGTAGTTTGACTCCACACGAGGTAAAGTATTCTTACCACACGAGTCAATGTCACGCACGCTCCATCTACTTTTTTTTGGGTTTTTAGGGCGTTTAACAAGAACAGGTAGATCTGCATGTTTTGCCAGATTATGGCGTACAAAACAACATATTTTTGGTTTAGAATAAACCATCATACAATTTGAGTTTATACTACAAACTATGAAATTAAAGACTTGTATTAGAAAAGAGAAAAATACCTATTGTTATTTATTTATTATCGATCTGAAGGTCAAACTGTGAAAATTGAGAAATAGGTATCCATTTAATTAATTGACGTCATTTCAAAATTCCGATATGCTATAAGCTGCTATATGCTATAGCATTTGGCTATGAGCTACTTTTTCAAATGTATTTTAAAAAGTAGGCAGTAGGCATTTGTCTAATTATGTTAGGGTTACATTTTGCCTCATATCTCAGCGGTCATTGACCTTACAAAAAAAAAACCCGGGAAAAAGTTTTTTTTTATGTCCCCCATACGATAAAACCATAAAAAGCAAGTAGGTAATATTAAGTTTGAAAATTTCATCAAAATTTTTCTGTTTTTTCCTCAGTGCCCCGTTACGTACACTCCAACCCAGTTTACTAGTTAATTGGTATAGGTATAGTACCTTTTATTTCTGACAAAGAAACTAAATCTGAAATCGGTTCTGATTTTCTGATATTATTCCATTCAAACATTTTGACATTTTGTCATTTTTTTAGGTGTACAATCCGATTCAGAGGACGTATTGCAGTCCGTTAGTAGGTATATGGGAATCTAGGATCAGTCCAATTTTTCTTTGATTCCTGATCCATCATTTTGTATGTTTTTTCTGGATGTCCAATACAATCTGGTTCATATCAATTGTTACATACTGAGAATAATGCAGTCGTTTATATATCTACATGTTTTTTGCATTTGTAGCATACTACAAGTGCTGACATCTTGCGGCCACTGGTCGTAATCTTTGAACTAATCTTCGATGACATTTGTGTTTGTTACGCTTTGTACAAATTAGGTACTTGACACAAAAATGTTACAATAAGTCAGTTGTTTAACGAGAATGTCATCCAATCGGTATTATGTCAATGGTCAATGGTACGGGTGAGAATGTCAGTTCAATCACTGTCATAACGAATTTTTTGTTTTGTTTGTCTGTGGTTAATATCCGCCTTGTTAGTGAGAATGTCATATTAGCATATTAGCAAAAGAGTGACGTGTTACTAACTATAATTATGTTTCTAACTATAATAATTTCGTTAGTATGTTTGTGTGTGGCATATGTGGCGGTGTGCCGTCACTACTTCCCTACAGGGAATGAGCTTGTGCCCTCACATCCAGGCAACTTGCCCATCATCGGGCATTCGCACTTATTGATAAAAGTTGATGGTGAGTCAATACTAGGTGCATGCATATTCTAATCAATTATTTCAAATAAACTATTGGGTAAGGTTTACAATTACGTCGGAGGGGGTGGGGTGGTTGGGGTGATTGAGGGCGTGGGGGGTTGGGGTGATTGAGCGCGTGGGGGGGGGAGTAGTGAGTCGCCCCCCCTCCCCCATTTATGCCGCCGGAGATGCTCGATGGAGCCCTACTGGGGTATTATATCAAGTCACCTTAATAGGGTCGTAAGGGGGGCGGGGAAGGCGGGAGGAGGGCAGAGACACCCTTCAGTCTTTCCCCCGCCAGGGCGGTTCGACAGAGCCCCGCTTGGCGGGGCTCCTACTTCCGGGTGGCTTAAAAAAAAACCACGAAGGGGGTGCCATCCCCTTCTAATCTAACCTGTCCGAGTCGGGGTGCGCCAAGTCCCGAGCTCGCTTCGCTCGCTCTTGAGCACAATAAAACAACAAAATGTTATTCTGAGCTAGCTCGGGACTAAGGGCGTCCGAACCCGGACAGGTTTTAGTTTTTTTTTAAAGTACCCGGATATAGGAGCCCTTCTAAACGGGCTCTGTCGAGCCGCTCTGGCGGGGGGAAAGGCTGGAGGGTGTTTCTACCCTACTCCCACCTTCCCCGCCCTCCTTACGACCTTATTAAGGTGTCCTGATACAAAACCCCAGTAGGGCCCCGTCGAGCATCTCCGGCGGCGAAATTTTTTGGAGGGAGTTTAATTTACATCCCCTTGACCCCCCCACAGTTTCAGAATCTTCAAATTCAAGTTATTTAATTGTAAACCCAACCCCAGAAGTTTTCTATAAAGAAGAATGAGCGGGAAACTCCATGAACATCTTTATACTATCACGGCCGTATTTCCCGAAGGGTTAGGCAGAGGTATACGACAACGTTCACTCACATTTCGCCGGTATGTCAAATTTGGTTTATAGATTAACTTGCGAGATACTCCTAATTTCATAAATATAGCTCGAATGGTTCTATAGATATAAACTTGCAAAAATCGTCATTTCTAACTCGCTTTTATTAGGTCGACCTGTTATCACTGACTGACCTATAGATTAAAATTCCAACCCAGTTCCAGATGACCTAGAAAGTTCAAATTTGTCATATAGATAGACTGTTGGGTGAAAACAAAATAATGAATCAAAATCTCGTATTTTTACCCGACTGCGACAGAAGGAGGGTAAAATTGTAGCAGTCGGGACCCATTCTAGAAATGGAGGCTTAGTGTATTGAGAGCACATACCTATATTACATTGCAGATGGTCCAGAATGGGTCCTGACTGCTACAATTTTAAGTGCAATCTGGTACAACGACTTTCTTGTTTTAGGGCTTTTTCATAAATACTTAGAAAAGCAGTCGGGTTTTTTAGTTTTTTAAATTACCGTTTTTTTATCATTTTATCCTATTTTTTTAATTAATTGATAATATTAGGAACACTTATACTTATAGTGCCTAACTAAACCTTTTTTTCAAAAGTTCTGTTTGTTATTATCAATGATGTACGCTTAGATCTTTAAAACTACGCAACGGGTTTTAATGCGGTTTCCAGCAGTGGATGAATACATCACGCTACGACCTATGGGAGAGTAGCAGTAACCAAAACGTTACTGAACGCGGGTAACACCGCGGGGTATTAGCTAGTAAAATATAAATAAAATAATCATGCAATACCACATTGGTAACAGATGGTTAACCAACGTACCTATATTTTTCTTGAGAATTCAATGAATAACAGGTTTTATTCGTAACGTAATCGTCTTCAATTATTATCTTTTTACTTTGTATATTGCATAATGAGTCGTACTCGTACTAGTCGTAGTCGTCGTAGTCAACTGATGGAAGCTTGTAGAAGGATGCGCGCGCAGTTGCTGTTGGCTGGGACTGCTTGGACGGCGCTCAGAACAGACGTGCTATTTACCATTCTACTTCTTATCGTGTGGGCAGTAAGGTCTAACGACCCCACACACCCTAGTGTCAGAGTTTCTAAACCGCCTCAAGGGTCTCTGACATGGTTACCGATGTCAGTGATGTCCAAGATAAACTCAGAAAGTACATATGAATTAGAAAAAGTCACATTGGTACTTGCCCGTGACCGGTTGCGAACCCGCAACCTCGTGCATGGGAGGCGGGCGCCTTAACCACTGGGCCATCACGACACTACCATTACTACTTACCATACATACTACTACATACTATTTACCATTGACGTGTGCTTATTTATTTTCTGGCTATGTTATTTCATGAATTGGTCATTCCTTTTGTTAAGTGTGGATTTCATGCTTATTCATGCTAATTTAATAAAAGTCTGTTCATTTTATCTTCTTTTACTTCTGATTCCTAACAGTACCATGTATCTAGGTAGCCAGAAAACTTAAGTTATAAAACTAAAAATTCTATATACAATCACGCCTGCATTCCCCGAAGGGATAGGCAGAGGTGTACCAATGTACACCCAAGGTTCGCCGGTATTTTTGGGTCCCATGTAATAGAGGGGCGAATTCGTTTTCTTTCGTTCTGAGGGGGCACGTGTATTTTACATGTTTTATTGTATAACCCATGACCTCGGCTTTGCAAAAAATAAAAGACTATTTGCCGGATCACGCCACTTTAAATTACCTGGCTCTCTATTTTGGACAAGTGATTATGCCTATCGATCGGATATTGACGATGTGGATCGCTGTGTGAGAGAACCAGAAAAGTGCCAGAACGGCAAAAGTCATTTGATAATTTCCCATCCTTATCACTATTGAGATATCTACTGTTAACTATCTCGGGACTCTAGGGTCCCGCACCTTTGAAAGGCGTACGAGGAGCCGAAGCCAACTCGCAGAGGCCGCTTACAAGGCTTTACACTGAAATGGAACACCAGCCGACAAATCCCGGTTTGCACAATGCAAATGCACCCAAGGACAATCCACGGCAGGCACAGGACTATTGCAGAATATGGAAACAAAGAATAAGGCTATGGGTTTGGGTGGCTTAAATAGACTAGTTTCCTGACACTATGGAAGAACTATGGCCCCTGCCAATCAATGTTTTTATGACACAGAGATATCTACTTATTATTAGGATACCTGCTTCTAAGTGCAGAATATTGGATGTAGAGACTTATCTTTGACTGTAACGACTGTCCAGAGCGTGCCAAACGTGTTAGATCTTCAAAACGTCATACATGGAGGCTCTACATGTGCTCCATGCATAAAATAAACGACGCCATTAAAAAAAATTCGTACAATAAAAAATATACCATCACGCCTGTTTTCCCCGAAGGGTTAGGCAGAGGTGTACCAATGTACAATAATATAGTGTAACCTCACTTTTACACACAACCTTACTCAATTGATGACAGCCGGTCTTTACGTGGATTGATCTTCACGTGCACGAGTCACGAGTGGAATACCACCACCCTTAATTTTATTTATAATTCAAGCATTTTATATGTATATATGTGAGAACAATAAGTAATAAGAAAACTTGACCAAGATATCAGGAGTTAATCCGAGGAACTCAGTACTAGAGATCATTGTGAAGCAGCTCGTCCGGGAGAGTACTACCACCATACCTATTTCTGAAGCAAAGCAGCGTTGTTGTGTTCCGGCTTTAAGGGTGCCTGTGTTACAATGACAGGTACAGTCTGTTGTCAACATTATCTGACCCACCCTAAACACAACCGAAATTGGACCCTCTGCCTATGAAAATAAGGTTTAATTTCAATTTATCGATGAATACAGACACGCATACTCCCACCCAACGTTGTCGGAGCCACCGGCATTATATCATTTTGTTAAGCTATTTTAATCATTATCTCGTTGACATTAAAGTTAAAAACCTTTTAAGTCACCCTACATAATTAGAACCTAATCTTTAATTTCGTGGAGTCTTAACAAGTTCTTGTGGCTTGGCGGTTTGATGTTGGATTGGCGAGGAACAACATGTGGGTTCGAAAACACAGTCCACCTGTTATCAGTTTCTTTTTTAATTTGATTTCATTTCTACAATATTGTTTGCATTATTAAAGAAAGACCAATATGATTTACGCCTAATAACTTATCTTGTTAACAGGTGGGTAAATTAAAAAAGTTTAAGTTCACATATATTTGCTTCGTGAGGTAGATAATAAATTCGTCTACTTAAGTGACAAAAGTTACACTACGCCTATTAGCAGTGACTGCGCACACACATTTGTAAATCGTTTCGCATAACTCGTTAAGTATTTTTAAGCAATTTGGTGTAAAAAAGCATCATGTCGCAGCTTAATGACTATACCAAACATAAAATCATATTTTTACATGAGCAGAATGTTGGAATTAGAGAGATTGGTCATCGTCTTAATATAACAGTAAGTGTTTTTTTATACCTATTTTATTTAATTGATTGTGATTAATGAACGCGTAGTTGGCTATTTTACTATTACATTCACTCCTTACAAGTTACATAAACGGTTCCAAAAATGTTTTTTTTTGTTTTAGAGAAATACGACTGTAGCTAAGACGTTATGGAGACAAAGTAAATATTCAGCGGATTCGTCCAGGGGCAAAAAACATCAAGTATGGTCCCGAATGCGATTGCCCATTAGTGTAACCGCAATAAAACACGATATTTCAGTGGAAACAGTGAGAAGGCATTTACACGCTGCTGGAATAAGGAATTATAAACCGGCACAGAAAATAGCATTGACACCTGCTCATTTGCCCACGAATATTTAAATTTTAATTGAGAAGAAAATGTTGTGATCTTCACTGATGAAAAAAAAAACATTTAAATCGAACAAAGATGAACGTAACAAGGAACGGTGCGCCATCACTCCGCTACTAATTAATCTAGGATATTTTTAAACACACCATGTAAGTAAATGCTCAATGGATAGATTGTTAAACCATTAAAATGTTGCCAATTACGTGGTGATGTTATTGTTATAAATAGTTTTTTTTCTATTTAAATGACATGTTTATTCACTACGTATAATAGGCAGCTATAAATCTGTAAAGCATTTCACAGATGAATTAATTTTCTCGATAACAAACTTTCAAGTAAACATGCCTTTTTTAATGTTTATAAATGGTTAGATTTGATTATGGCATCCTCATATAAATTGTATATTAATTTGGAAATATGTGAGCATTTACTTACTTTATCTTACCTAAGTGTTTTAATGAAATAATAAACATTTTAAATTTGCAATTGTTTAGTTTTATTTCTATGCGTTGTCCATTAAAGAACTGTAAAAAAAGTATAATAAAATAATTAAAAAAGAAACACCTGAGCAGAAGCTATATTTAGGTTAAACTTGATTTCGAACGTAAACAACGATTAGTCAACAAGGCTAAAGAATTTAAACCATATAGTATATTTTAATAAAGTTTATTCTTGCACAGCACAAGCAGCCAACCTTATCCTAGTGCAAATAGATTATTTTGTATTTTATCCCTTCATTATTATTTAATCACTCCATTAAGACATGATAATAAAAAAACTAGCTATAAAATAGACAAAAATAAATTGTAAAGAGAAGTTGCTTTTGCAATTTAGTAAGGCAAGGAAAAATATGTTTGCGCGTTGTCACTGCATACCCTTAGTTAGTAGCATTTGAATACCAGTTTTACAATGAATACAAATATTTATTTTTCAACTACCCACTACACCACAAGTTATGCCAAAATATTACCATTTTAGAAACTTTATACAGGAAAATTTTTTAACCAGTGCGTAAATTTTGCCATAATAAACTTCAACACGTTTTATTAAACACGTATATTTTATTTTGATATGTCTTAGTACTAAAAAAAAAAGTTATCGCTTACGAAACATGTTTACTTAAAAACCATATTTCATTGTCACTCGGCGCTAGCGCATTCCCCACCCCCTCACCCCAGCCATGCGCCCGGGCGGCGGCGGCGGCCGCGAGTTTTCATTGATAGTATGGCGAATAGATTATGTCCTGGATGTTTTGCTTATTTCAAACTCGGATAAGGATGAAATTTTTTTTAATTTTTTTTTTTAACTAAACACGGAAATGTGTTCTATTACTGACACTGAACTACCAAAAAAAATTTACGCACTGGTTAAAAACTTATCCTGTATTTGAAGATTATCCGTCTATAGTTCTTTACAATAATACAAGAAATACTTTTAGAATAAATTCTAAATTGAAAGCAAAACAATATCTTCGTCGCAGGATTTGATCTCGCAACTTGTCACTCTCAGTCTTACACACAGACCACGAGACCAGAGTTACTTGACCGAACTCATTAAAATAAGCTATTACACTTATTATATTATAACAAGTTGTTATAAGATTTAACCCAATGCTAACGTGATAAAGATCAAATTTGCGTGTGAGTATTATTATTGTATTTATTCCTTCTCAGTTCTCGAGCACTTGACTGATAACCTCATATAAATTGAAATTAAACCTTATTCTCATAGGCAGAAGGTCCAATTTCGATTGTGTTTAGGGTGGGTCAGATAATGCTGACAACCGACTGTACATGACACATTTCAACACATTTTACAACACGGGACAACTTGGGTTTTAACTGCCTAGTTGTCCTTAGCGCGACTGCTACGCTAGAGATTTTGGGTCCGATTCCCAGGTCGAGAAAAATGTATTATTGGGTTCTATGAAATTATCAGTAGCAGCTCGGAGTTAGGATGTGTGCCCGGTTAATGGCAATAGGCTCACCCCCTATTACATGGGACCTAAACATACCGGCGAACTGTGGGTGTACATTGGCACATCTCTGTCAAACTCTTCGGGGAATACGGGCGTGATGGTATGTTATTTTTCAAATTTAATTCACACGTGATCGGAATTCACACGGGCTGCATTTTGAAAAATTACTCTTATTTGTTTGTCTTTGTAATCTTTTATTACTACACTATTGTATTAGGTACGCAATAGGGCATGCAAAAACCGGGTTATTTAAAGGACACGGTTTTTTCGGGTTTTTATTTTACAAAACCGGTGAAACCGGTTTTTTCGGTTATTTCGGTTTTTTCCATTTTTATTAAAGAAACCAGAAATACGTGTGTAAAGAAATAAAAATGCTAAAGTTTAATCAAAATGGCGTGAGCGTGGCATAGAGTAGCGCGACAATGATCTATCCGAGACAAAAAAAAAATCGAATTCGAGATCAAAAATCGAAATAATAACTGCCAATTTTAAATCATAACTTCAATTGTGCAGTTTGCCCAAAAGTACTATTACATAGTTCTAAAATTGTAGGCATACCTTTAACAATTAAAATAGAATATTACACACAGTTTTAAACTAAGTGACGTAAACGACGATCCAAGAATAAAATATAGCTGTTTGCAAAAAAATCGTGCAAATGTTTTTTTCTTATTTTTTCTACATGCAATATGGCAGTGGTCATAAACATTTACACTTCATTTAGTGTTTTCTAATAGCGAAACGTAAATTGTTAAAACAGAAAAATACTTTAGTGTTCCTTTCGCTTACCTTTCCTATAATATTAGGACTAACCTTAGGCTATATTTCATATCATAGTTCTTCCAAAACCATTAAATTTAAACAATAATTCAATAATTTGAATTACTAGGGAAATGTTGACTTACCCTAAACTGTCACTTTGACAATGACATTTCTTTGTTTTACACTAGCTTTTGCCCGCGGCTTCGCTCGGGTATCCCTTATTTTATTCCCATGGGGGTTGAGTTTATCAAAATCCTATTTAAACGGACATCTTCATCATAGTAGCTCCAATCTTTAATTTCAGTTCAATCAGTCGAAAATCTAAGAAGATTTATACAAACTTTCATCCCCTGTTTTATCCCCTTAGGGATGGAATGAATCAAAATCCTTTCTTAGCGGATGCCTACGTCATAACATCTACCTGCATGCCAAATTTCAGCCCGATCCGTCCAGTGGTTTGGGCTGTGCGTTGATAGATCACTGTCAGTCGGTCAGTCAGTCACCTTTGAGTTATATATATTTTGATTTTAGATCTCAAATTCGATTTTTCGGTATAAATTAACGTTGCCGGCCGTTAGTGCCGTTGGAAATAACGCCGTCTTGCCGTCCTGTCGACGTTTGTCAGTGATAAATTTAAGATTTTGTTTGAAAAGCAAAATCGAAAAATCCGAAAAAACCGGTTTTGGTATCATAAAAAACCCGGTTTTCAAATCAGTCGGTTAACCGGTTTTTTCGGTTATCCGGGTATCCGGTTTGCATGCCCTAGTACGCATGTGACCATAGCTGTATGTGTTTTGTAAATAAATAAATTTTACAAAATATTATTATTCTTTCAGCATTGTTTCAAACACTGATTTCACTTGGCGAATATTCTTTGAAAGTTGAAGACGTGACCAAAATCTTCATAGGTCCCATGCCCATTTATGGTTAGTTCTAAACATTTGTTATCTTTGTTTCTGAAATTATTAAATAGAATTCATATTACGAACATAGCTTTGATATTTTAAAGAGTCAGGTCATGTAGGCCGTTATAGCAAGATTATCATTATAATTGTAATTCCTTGACCCTAGACGATGGAACTTTAGAAACAAAATTGTCTACTGGGCAGCTTATCGGCAAACTTTATGACCTCCAAGATACGTCGGCAATACTGTACCTAGATTAACGCTCCAACAAAGAGGCCATCTCTATAATAATTACGATTCGACACTGAGAACACATCGTCTAGCGTCAAGGAATTGCCATTATAATGATAAACTCTAATCAAGGCACTGTATGTACCGTAAAGAGAAAAAAAGATTGTGTTCCGTTACCAATAAAAATATTCCAGGATTAATATGCTAAGCGTGATTGTTTTATTGCAGTTGTAACAGATCCCGAAGACGTGTCCACAGTTCTAAACAAGTGCCTGGAGAAAATGTTTGTGTACAGATTCGTGGAGCCAATGTTGGGCAAAATGGTGATCGCCGCTGAAGGTGCTCATAATTAGTTCTGAGAGTTCTTTGGTGATGATATACTATATGATGATGTTCTTTGGTGATGGAATTCTAAGCTGTGGTGGCAGCCTGTAGCACAGCTTGATTTAGAAAAGTATGAATTTTCGGGGTGAGACTAATAATTATGTTCTTCTTTTTATTTCTTTAACTGCTTATGCTTAAATTTTCCACTTTCTCAAGTAATCGTAGTGTGTCAATTTATAAGTAGCACTGGGCACTGACTAGTGTCATTTATAAATATCAAAAGCACGTTTTCACGGTTATATCAAAATATTCCAGTGCCTACATGGAAACGCAATCGACGAATTTTAGACCTTTGCTTCAAGCAGCATCTTTTAGATGATTACCTTGAGCTGTTCAATGACCAAGCTGGTCGGTTTGTCAACCTGATTGCTGAGAAGGCCGGCAAAGGTGACGTTGATCTGACTGACGTCATCACTAGGAGCGTTTTGGAAACTGCATGCCGTGAGTATTACAAAGAAGCATTAAGAGTAAATCTTTCTTCTTTCTTTATAGTGTGGGTAGTAAGGTCTAACGACCCCACACACCCTAGTGTCAGAGTTTCTAAACCGCCTCAAGGGCCTCTGACATGGTTACCGACGTCAGTGATGCCCAAGATAAACTTAGAAAGTACATATGATTTAGAAAATGTCACATTGGTACTTGCCCGTGCCCGGTTGCGAACCCACAACCTCGTGCATGAGAAGCGGGCGCCTTAACCATTGGGCCATCACGGCACGTTACGTCAAGAGTAAATAACCATATTACATAGCCATTAGCAAAGCATACTGTCTACCAAACTATGTAATATTTAGCAAATTCAGATTTCTGCCCAGGATTTTGTAAAAACCATATTGAAAAGAGATACAGAAAATTTTACAGTTTAGTATATAGCTTAAAAACTTAATGTGCTGGCGTCTGGTACACAGACATTTTAAGTCAATTATATTTCAGGAACAACACTGGGCGCTAGGCTCGACGGCAAGGACCTTGTAGATGACAACTACATCGTGGCCATCAACGACTGTCTTGATATCCTCACCACCAGGGTCTACAAGCCGTGGCTTATGTTCGACCTCATCTTCAAATGGTCTAGTTACCAAAAGAAACTATCCAAGGCTCTGGAGACCATTTTTAGTTTATCGGATCAAGTAAGTGTGGTGTCTCAAAGTATGTAGTTACCATTACGCCTGCATTCCCCGAAGGGTAGTCAGAGGTGTATCAATGTACATAGTTCGCCGGTATGTTTAGGTTTCAATGTTATAGGAGGCGAGCGTATTGCCATTAACCGGGCATACACTAACTCCAAACTGAGATGTTATTGAAAATGTCATAGATAAAAAACCATTAACACTTTTAGCTCGACCTGGGAATCGAACCAATGACCGCTAGCGTAGCAGTCGCGCTTAGGATCACTAGATTAACGAGGCAGTTTACATTACTATTTTTATTACCAACCCATACTGTCTCATTAAATCGAAGGGGCCACTAAGGGCCGATGCCTGCCGGGGCTGCGGGTTGTTCGAAAAAGATATCGCGCCCTCGGAACGCCAAGGGCACAAGAAAGAACATGGATGGGTTTTAGTCAGTAAAAGTCTGACACTAAAGGGCGAGAGAAGACATTTGATGATTTCCCATTAGAAAAAAAAAGAAAAATACTGTCTCATTGCTATGCAAAGGCTTCCTTCCATTCTTTCCATCGGTTGCGTGTTTGCTCTGTCTTGCCAATTCTCAAGGATGTCGATCAAATCAACTCGCCATCTCCTTCGTGGTCTACCGCAGCCCCGTCTCCTCATATCAGTGGACTAATACTGTATTCTAAGGGCCATTACCGTGACCTTTAAAGTTTAATAAAAATAACTGACATTCGGCTTTATTTCAGATGGTACAGCTACGTAAATCAGAACATTTAGAACGATTGAAAAATAAACGTGACTTTGATTATGAAGGTATGTATCTTGTCTGGCAGTTATCATATTAATATTCATCATCATCATCATATCAGCTGTAGGGCGTCCACTGCTGGACATAAGCCTTTCTTTTTTTTATAGATGGGAAGTTATAGTGTCAGACTTTTACTGACTAAAAACCATCTATGTTTTGCATGTGCCCTTTGCGTTCCGGGGGCGCGGTATCTCTTTCGAACAACCCGCAGCCCCGGCAGGCATCGGCCCTCAGTGGCCCCATCCAGGTTTGCTGACATCTCTTTGAGGCGCGCGTGGAACACGAACGCGCCGTCGACACGGTCTGTCGCTAGTGAACGTACGGACGGTGAGCTACCCATTGCTCACCGTCCACAGACACGCGTCTACGGTGGCCGGGAGTCGTCTCGCGGCTTCCGACGCCCGGAGCGTCTACCGCGGCGGCCGCTGGGACGGGGGATTATCCTCTCCCTCTCCCGTCCCGCCGCCTCCTTCTCTAGCATTACAGCTTCGCAGAAGGAGGCGACTGCTTCCCATTCCCTATCGCTCCGGACCATGGCCTGAACCAGTGCCGAACGCGAGAGGGCGCCGCCGCCGATGGCCGCCTCGAGGACTCGGCGGTGCTCAGTCCAAGCAGGGCACACCGCCAAAGTATGCTCCACCGTGTCCTCGGGGCGATCCTCGCAATGGTGACACCCGGGCGTTTCCTCCCGCCCGATGAGGTGCAGGAACCTCCCGAACTTTCCATGTCCGGTGAGGACCTGCGTCAGGCGGTAGGTGAGGGCGCCGCTCAAGCCACTCCTCAAAGAGGGGACTTACCGCCTCAATCAAGGCGTGCCCCGCAGACGATGGGTTGAACATAATGTTAGTGATAGAAGTAATTAAGTATGTAAGTAGTAATTTATATGTTCATCATCATCTTCCTGCCCTTATCCCAAGTTACTTGGGGTCGGCGCAACACGTTTTCTTCTTCCATGCCGTCCTGTCAGCCGTCATACTATCACTGACTCCCTTCTCTTTCATATCATTCTTCACACAATCCATCCATCTTTTCTTTGGCCTCCCTCTTCCTTTCCATCCATCCACAATTATGTCCAAAACCCTTCTGGTCACATGTGTTCATCCCTTCTATGTTATGTTATTTAAATTAATACTAACTGTGACTTTCTAATTAATTGTTGTAATTTATTGGTGTATAACCGTTTTAGTTAATTATATGTTTTACATAATTTAATAATTATCAACATTAACATTACCACTATGTTACATACTTACTTATTCTTTCTTTTGTTTTAATCTAAGATGAACGATTGTCGATGATATAATTGTATGTTTGCTAATCCTTTATTTAGTTAGCTTTTTCAAATGCTTGAATAGTTAAAAAATCCCATTTTGTTGTAAGGTCGAATACAAAGCTTCTTAGAACTACTAATAGAGAACACAGTTAGTGAGAGCAGCAGCGTCTTCACTGATGTGGAGATGAGGAACATTGCGGACAACATGTTGTTAGCGGCCTTCGACACTACTATCTACGAGATGCTGTTCATTTTTGTTTGCATCGGCAGCTGCCCAGAGGTACAGGAAAAGGTTTATAAGGAGTAAGTGCATTTAGCATTTTCTAAATTGATGTATACTTTTACTGCAAATGATTGGAAATACATGTTTTTTGTTTAATGTCACTGAATCGCAAACAATTGTATAGATAAGAACTCACCTTAACTTCAGTTTTGTCTCTGGGATAGCAACGCATTCGTAAGGTCTTTGGTATTACCGATGTTTATAGGCAGTAGTGACCATTTAATATTTGGTGGGCCGTAAGCATGTGTGCCATCCATTAACATAAAAAAAGAGTTTCTGGATATATACAATGGTTTTATTTTTCTTTTAGAATAATTCAAGTTTTAGGCGAAGACGGAAGAGTGTCGAAGGAGAATTTATCGCAACTAGTATATTTAGAAGCAGTTATAAAAGAATCCATCAGGTTATACCCGATTGGCCCAGTTGTGGGCCGCGACGCTACGACGGATACGAAGTTACGTAAGTAAATATAGTTAGAATATTCTTGATAGTTGTGGAACTCTCAGATCCTTTTGGAGAAACATAAGAGGAGCAAAAAATGCCACTGCCTATATTTTTCAGAGAGAGGTTTTCATTATTTTTATGTTGGCACAAGTGCACCACCATACTATTCCCAACCAGTGCATCTCTTGAAAGTCACAATCAACAATGCCGAGGCAATGAAGGTCGACTTGTCCCGGAGAAAAAAAAAAAAAAAAAAAAAATTCTGTTTAGGCAATGTGACGGTTCCCGCCGGTAGCAGCATAGTGGTTCATATATGGAGTGTAAACAGAAATACCAAATATTGGGGTGCGGATGCTGAAGAGTTTAAACCAGAGAGATGGCTTAGTCCTGATACTTTTCCGAGTCATCAAGCTGCTTATGCTAGTTTCTCACCGGGACGAAGAGGGTGTATTGGTAAGCTGGAAATACCCTATATTGCGGCCGTAGTTGTTTAAGTTAAAAGGATATAAAAAGTAAAGCAATAAAACTCTTCTAGACTTCGATGAGGCGTTTGACTTTGTAAATCATTACATTGGTTGGTTGTTTTGTGAAATGAAAATAGTATCTCTATAAGTAGTAGCAAGTCTTATTTAATATGATTAAACGAATGATTTTCTGTCGTGGCACACCTCGAGATATTGATTGAATCACAAGTGACTGAGTTTGTTGTTAGGTGTCCCAGAGGGTAGTATCTTGTGGCCCTTATTTTTTATTCAAAACTACCTAATGGCTTCTTTTACAACGCATTATAGGTATATATCTCATGTTTTTACTAAGATTGTTATTTTAGGTAAAACGTACGCGCTCATGTATTTAAAAGCGACCACGGCTGCAATATTACGCAAGTTCAAACTCACAGCGGACCATACGAAGATGAAGCTAGATTGCAAAATTTTGATAAAACCTGTATCTGGACATTTAGTTACTGTTAAAGAGAGAGGATACTGAATAAATATAGATGAAATATTTCTTCTTGTTATTATTGTTTTTTTTCTTTTATGAAACTCGATACCAGCACTATTTTTTTATAACTATTTCTCTTTTTAATGTATTTATGTCGATGCACGAATTAATGAAATGAGTACGTACCGTAAAAGTTTACAGTATAAAAAAAAAAGAAATTATTGTTCACAATATTTTTATTCGTCGAAACACATTCAGTAGGTATTTTTACAAATTGATCGAATCATAACGTAGAAATATTTATTGTTCTGAGAAGCGTACTAACAATATATTGTCCTTTAATTGAAAACAAAAACAATTTATTAACATCATAACTAGCAATCATACAATACTTAGGAGAAAATAAAAACAAAATAAATTGTATTATGTAAAGTATGTCATCCAAATGATTACGACCTCATATCAACAGAATATCTGAAGAATTATTTGAAAAAAAAATTAAGACGAAAATATTATGATAAAAATGATGTGAGCATTTCACAACAAATATAATTTTGTAATGTTTCTTATTTGGCCCAGTATTCAACCACGGCAACATCATTTGCTGACGCAGTCATTAAGTCCTCACGTGTACGGGTGAGCGAATGCGGCGCAAAATGGTTTCCCATTTAACTAAGGTGCAGCGCAGACGACAGACTATCCGTGACGCACTTTTTAGTCTGTGAAAATAGAACATAATTATGCAAACCTATGCGCGCCATGCAGACTTTTTGTGCGCCGCAGACTCGATCGCACAAAAAGTGTGCCGTCTGCGCTGCACCTAATACGTAAATGTTTCAAAGGCAACAAAAAGTGGTTTTTAAAATTACAATTTTCAAGTTTTATGTCATAATCATTCAGTTAGCATGACAAAGGGTAAAATAGTTTCACTTTTTTTATATAATATTTAATACTGAGCAAATAAATCCCTTAAAAATCAAACAAAGACGTTTATTTATCAAAATTTATGATAAATTTTCATAATGCAATTAAAATAAAATAATTTGAACATACATAATTTTATGACAATTGCACAAAACTTGCACGATCTGCAAGTTTCTTAGGAAAATAAAATAAATACTTTATTTGATTATCTTGTAAGTTCTAAACGAAGTTCAAAAGATTATTATTAGGAAAAATAAACGAAATTTTCATATCAAGTTAGTAGTAAACAGTCGTAGTGCTATTATTATTATTATTTAAGTATAGTCTATTTCACAACATCAGGACTATGTGGCTCCACATTAGCAAAACAAAAATTAACCAAGATTATCTAAACTGTACACTTTGAATGGAACTCTTTGAGTGACGTCACGAACTCACGACTCAATGGTGTATTTTTAAAGTTTGATAAAAACCTTAAACCTTATACAATCTGACTCTGAGTTCATTGGCAATATTTTTGGGGGTCAAAGTACTTACTATTAATATTTTTTCTTAATAAACAATATTTTATAGTTTGTCGTTTATTTTTCTTGTATTGCATATTTTCATAAAACCTTCTTTTTGAGTGGGCTTCGTAATAATAATTATATAATTCATAAAATCACTCACTTCCTAAAAAAATGCCAAACTATTCAGAATGGTCCAGTTTCCAGCAACAAAACTATATAAAGTGTAGAATAAGTGTAAAATAACAGCTGTCATTATAACAGACGAACATTAGCAGCTCAGACTAGATAGTGGAGAGAGAGACAAAACATCACTATACTGCCGTCATAACTAAGAATGCAGTAATCGCAAAATGGCGGTTCCGAGATAAACGCAAAAAACATATTTCATATGATCTGAGCCAGTTGTTCGTATTTTATTGGCCATATTATATATCTAAAAAATCGGAAAAAAATCAAGCTTTTACAAGATAATTTTCCTTTATTTAATTTACTAATATATGCAATTATAATACGTATTACTGCGTTTCGGTTTATCATCAGGTCGTTTCCGAGTCACAGGATACTAAAACTAAATGCAGCACTTGCGCGTATTACTGCATTATGTCTTAGCACAAGTTGATTACTGCATTCTTTTTTAGTAATTATTGCCATTATTATATGCTCGGAACTAAGTTGAAGTGTACTGTGTCTTCTCAACGATTTATGTAGGTGCATTTTAAGGTTAAGGTTTTTTTAGTTTCTTAGCTACGACCTAAGTTTTTACATCGTGGAATGCAAATAAAGTATTGAGTAAACTATACGGATGTTAAAAACCTACTTTATGTTCTTATAATATGCAGCATTAGGGTGAAGTAAAAAAAAACATGTTTTTGCAAATTCGTATTCGTATTACTCCACCGAATGACGTCGCCGAACTGATTTACTAAGACAAAACGCGGCAATGGATCGCACTGCTACGACTACGGCTACGACTTCGCAAGTCTTTACTACACTTAAATACAGTAATGTGGAGTACTGCGTTTTGATTTAGCAATTTGTCTACTGGATGTAAAACAAAACAATAAAGTAGTGGATATTACTGCATTCTGTTTTAGTTTATTCTTGCAAGTACTGCATTATTTCTTAGGTCATGCTTAATACTGCGTTTTTTCTTATCATTGAAGCAGTTTTCATGCAAGTACGGCGAAAATCATATCATAAAAAACATACTTCGAGTGAATTTTTTTATGAAAATATTTTTTTTTCATGTGCATGAAACTCCTGGGATGCCATTTCTGGAAAAAAGTGAAAATCACAAAAATGACGATTACTGCATTCTTTGTTATCAGGGCAGTATAGCAAATATTATAGCGACTCTTGTCCTAAATAAAAACAAATGCTATGTAATTTTCATTTTGCTAATGTCAAAGCAGATTTCTAATCTATTTTAACAACAGTAAAAATTGCACAATATTTGACATCGATATATTGTTTTAAAGGCTTTCTTAATGTTTTTTTTTTAATCTAAAAAAGAAGATATTAAACAAACATCTACGTTTCTATTTTTGTTCAATAACAATGTCGAAATAATAAATTCGTTACAATATTCGGACTAATCATTGACAAGAGACAAAGTTTGACGATTCGTTTTAATTATTTTTAAAAATTCTAAAACTGTTTATCCAAAAAGATTTAAAAATCGAATTTGTAATCTTGTGGCTCCTGTACACAACTACTCATGCTATTCATTGTCTTAATGCGACGAGCTCCACTACGGTAACTCTCGGTAACTCTTTTGTTTATGGACTATTACAATGTGAGCCCATCTTCCTTGTACCAAAGTTACACATAAAAAATCCTAAAATATTGCTGACACTTAAAAGTACTGGTAATAAAAATAATCTCAAATATTTTAAGACTGAATCAATATAATCAGCAATACAATATTGCACAAACCAAGCTTCATAAGCGAATTGGACGTAATATTACGTGCGACAGTAACATCAATAAATATCTCTATATAACATAACTCACGACTAGCATCATAATACTTTTAGCTCCAATAAATAAAAAAATAATTTAATTGAACTTTTATAATGTAAATACGAAAACATCCCCTTACACACTTAGTAGTTATATCGTACACCTTATTTCACAGGCCAAGAAACGATTATTCTATTTTAAAATTTAAACAGTCGATAGATCTTATATTAGAAAATAATCTTTATATAAACATGGTTGTTACGCTGTAGGTTTTAGAGCACAGATTAAAAGAATCACGTGATCGACGGCCGGACATAGCCATATTGTAATAATGGATTCAATGCCGACGTCGACTCATCGTCTTCTACAAGACACTAAAGAAATAATGCCGTAGATTGCTAATAAACTTAAAATATCGCACACTAAAAAATACCCACAAACCTTGACTGTCAAAACTCGGAATTCCGAGTTACAAAAACCCGAAAAATCGATCTAATCTGTTGTTTTTAAAATAGAACATCGTGAAGTAATACTAGATCACAGTCTATGTAAATAATACATTTAATTAGATAAACATTTACCTATAGTTTGATTTACAGGAAACACGTTAACGTCAAAAAGACGCAGAGATTAAAATACTAAAAATTACTTTTAGTTTTTTTTTGTTCTCTAAAACTTTTGTGTGGCTGAACACAATTACGCAATCATTTGAATTATTACAGATGCCTCGAACACAACATATTTATATAGCTTGTTATTGCATTACATACATTACGGCTAACATGTCACAACTACATTTTTATTTACTCCTCTAATTTCGTTTACATACAATATTATTTTATAAAATTGCAGTAATTTTGTTCGGCCACAATAAAAAAACGAGTCCCAAGTAATCTACTTAATACGAAGTGTCTAACAGTAGAAATGTACAACGGTAACGACTATTAGTAAAACGACATGTTGACTCACAGGCGAGTCGAAGTAGAGAGTACAACCCTGTCCTGCCGCGTCACTTTGTAGAAGTCACTTCAACTAGTTTCAAAACAGTTTATCATTAAAAAAATGTGTAATCATATGTTTCTGTATCAATAGGAGAACACTATTAAACTGTTAATCAGTTTTTGACTTTGTTTTTCGAGTTAAAACGGTTGTAACTAGATTTTCCGAGTTCGAACGGTTGTAACTCGGTTTTCCGAGTTCGAACGTCAACTGTCAGACTAAAGTTTGACAATAAATGTGACTTCTATAAAGTGACGTTACAATGACGACCCCCTTTCTGTCTAATCAATCGACTTGGACGGCTTCACTCTGTCCAGCTTCTCAGGTTTCTCTGTACTATTCTGGCTACCCCTGGAAGTGAAGAAATACACATAAATAAATAAACACAAACAAGACGACGATGTGAGCAGTTGTTTCCTTTTGTAATACTAATCGCAATCCAATCTCAATTATACCTAAATCAATTAGCTTTTGCCGGCGACAAACTTGATATAATGATTCCACGGGAACCGTACATTATTTCCGCATAAAAACTATGTATTATTCCACACTACAATCTATCTCAGTGCCAAATTTCATTCAGATCCGTTCAGTCGTTTTGGTGTGAAAATGTAACAAAGAACCATCATCCATGTTTGCCATTCAACAATGTCTCGACCTCGTTAAGTGTCTTCAAACCCCACCTAACATAACTAGAGGAAACTGATGAAGGCATAACTCACCAGTTGAGACTCAACCGTCACAACATGTGGCACAGGCGCGCGCGCGGCTTGCCCTTCCCGGGCAGCTCCTCCGCCAGCACGGTGTGCTGGTTGTCCCCCACCACCGTGCTGCGCTTCACCACCGGCGGCTTCTCGCCGTCCCGCGAGCTTGCTGCCGCGTACATTGATCTGAAACATGCTTTTGTTTTACTTTAATTTTACAACTGTTTCTTTTGGTGTTGTGTCTAACATGAATTTATGTTTCTATCCCTTCAAATTCGAAGCATTTATTTCAATTAGACCAATTACAGGCACTTTTGAATTGACGAGCAGTTAGCACCGTACATTTCTATGGAGAAGAACAAGCAAGAAACTCCACTTGATGCAATCGTGACGTGTTTTGGAGATCGAACTTGATATAAAGCTCTTCTGTTTATCTGAGCCTGTAGGATAATATTTTAAAAGTACTGACTAGGTTTTACTCTAAAAATACTGCAGGGTATTTAATAAATATTATCTTGGACGTTGATCTAGTAAATTTAGAATCCTTATTCTAAAAAACAAAAATGCCAGCAAATTATAAGCTGCTGATATAACGCTACGCTGGTTAACGACCAAATATATATTGTGGTGTGCAAAGAAAATTGGTTTTAGATCTGTATGACTTCAGGCTTTAAGACCGCTATCTTAGTCCTATTTTAATTGCATTAATGACTACTACAGGAAGCACTTTCAGTAGAAGGTTAATATTTTAGAATGAAACCATCCAAGTCTCTAGGCTACAGTAAGTTAGAAAAACAGCTTGTTTACATAATACATATTTGCTTCTTTTAAGCGTTTAAGCCAAGGAATCCAAAAAGCAGCACATGAGCCTTACCTGGTCAGCTTACTCCTCGCCGGCCTCGTCGTGAAGTTCGTACTCTTGCCCCTCCCCTTGAGGGAGTGGAAGGAGGTTTTGAGCGGCTTCACCAGCGCCATGCTACTGCTGCTCTCTGGGATCGGCTTCGTACAGTTGAGGGTCTGGACTGTTAGCTCCACGTCCTTTATCGGCTCATTTAGTGCTGGAAAGGGAGAATATAATATTGATTATTGGTCAGTATACGACCATGTTAAGGATAAGTCTGGAATCGCCTGCCCGTCTTAAGCAAGCGCTTCTGCACTTTGATCAATGCTCGTACCTTCTCTATATGAAGAAGAGTCATTTGCCCTGCAGTGGGACAGTAATAGACTGGTGTTATTTATGTTATTACGATAGTGTTCATCCCCCAAGTAAATCACCTCTGCTGACGATGATCGGATAGCATTTTCACTACATTAATACTTATTGTCCGTGTCGATAATAAGGAGGAAAATAATGAAAAGATGCAAGTGAACGCTTTCTGCATGGAGACAATATAGCCCACTTAACTCTGAAGATTAGATATATTTATTTGCAAACTATGTAGGTACGAGTATAAGGGCTCTTTCAATTTATGCGTTTCGTGTCGGACGGCTGCAATATCGCAGCGGTACGTTTGTCGTACGGCGCACGGACGGTCGCTTGTTTTCATACAAAACGCGCGGTGCGGCAGCAGTGCAGGCGTCGGTACTACGAACGCTCGGCAACAGGACCGTTGAAACACCGCGGGATTTGTATGAAAACAAACGAACATCCCGCATCCGTGCAACAAACGCACCGATACGGCACTGCAGCCGTCCGACAAGAAACGCATAAATTGAAAGATCCCTTAGATGGTACAAAAACGTTGAAGAGTTGTCAATAAATCTTTTTATAAGCATTGCTAAAGAACAATGCTTATAAAAAGATTGATTGACAACTCTCTCTCTCTTAGGTCCTCTAAAGTAGAGGACTTGAATATTTGCATTTGTTTAGTGTGTTTTTTCTCTTTTAATGTTTGCCAACTAATTAGGCCGTTTTCTGGGTCATCTAAATATCTCATGCGTTCTAATTCCCTACCTGTGAACTCCTCAATGGGCTTATCAATAGTGTCATGGTCGATCCACGTGAGGCCCATCTCCACCTTCTCCGCGAGGTCCTGCCACCGCTGGCGGTTGTCCATGGTGCCGGAGTACAGCGGCTGGATCCAGGGAAACGTGTCCGACAGCACCTTGTACAGCGGCAAGCAGATCATGTCGATGAAGCCCACTTGCATTTGTGGGAGCTCGTCTTTCTTTTCTCTGGAAATGGGGATTGATTCATTTTTATAGCTGTTACTACTTATTCTTCTGGGAATTGGCTACTGGTAGTCTCCAACATAGTATAAGATCCGGTATTATGTATGATGGCAATCACTTAAATAGCAATTAAATAAATATGATTTTCTCTAGCTAAAAAACTTTTAGCTGTCTCAAAAACCAGCTGTATTTTTTAAAATTGTAACATCTCTATTTCAGGCGATGTTAACTAATTTTTCAATCTAATACCTATTCATATTAAGGGTAATAATAAAGTATTCAGCAAGTACCTGTCCATCATAGCTATTGGCTGTTGGTTCAGCTGCAGTTTCTCCAGGTCTCCTTGGTCGAAGAACTCGTCAGCCACCAGCTTAGCGATTTTGTGCTGCACCTCCCAGGGCTTAGCGATCGCTGACACGTCACATGCTGTCATCATCATGCCACATAACACTGGAAATAAAAGGGGAAAGTGATTATCAAGAATACCACATGAGAAAAAGATTGATCAAAGAAAGAAGTGTTTGTTTGTTGGTAGGATTTCGGTAAAGGCCTAAAAGAAGCTCCATTTTTTTTTATTTAGGTATGTGGTGTCAACATCGCTAGTAATCATTTGCGTAAAGTGGGTAAAAGGGCAGTGTCATAATAAAAATGTTTGTAATGTAAATTCCAGTACGAAATCTCAATCATGTGCCAACATTTAAATTCAGTGGAGCAACCTAAAGACAGTTTTAAATAAATTGAGATTTTTTAGTAGTACATTAAAAACGTCTTACATTCTTTCTTCTCCTGGCTCTGCCAGTCGAATTCCCCGTTCTCCACTAGCTCGTGGAACTTGGCTCTCTTCTTGAAGTACATCGCCAGGTCTGTCGAGAGAATTGCTGTCTCTACCACCCTCATCACGTCTTTGTAGTCGCATGGTGATAGCGCCTGGAAGATATAATTCAAAAAGACTGATTTTTACGAGTACTAGTAAGATTTTTTAGCATCTTGGCTGAAAAGGTCTGGTGTATTCTATCATTTGGGTACTGGTATCAATGCGCTTGCACGATAGCCTCTGCCATTATTTTGTTTCTCAGATGGCATTGTTCATTACTATCGTGTTGTATAAAAACTTATAAACTGGATATCAATGGTAAGGTAGTAAAACATTTGGAAATCTCACCTGAAAGATATTATTGCTCTCACTATTCAGAATCATGACACACTGATCGAAGTGATGATGTTCCATCGTGGATGTCGAGTACAATATCGCGAGTGGACTCTCCGTCTTCGTCTGAAACGCGTTGTTGGTCCCCCGGTGGTCCAGGTCGTGGCACAGGCAGGCTACCAGCAGGCCGAGGATCTCAAGGTCAGACATGAACCGCTCCATCTTGCCAGTCTTCAGCATCGCGAACATGGTTTGAGCAACATTGAGGGCGTGTCTCCAGTTGTGATACTTTACTGGACGGTAGTTTTTTTTCACGCTTAGTATCCAGCGGCAGAGGACCTGAAGTAAATAAGTTACGGGATAAGATTAATCGCTCTCTGGAAATGCCACACATTGTAACTAGTATAAGATGTTTTGCCAAGTAATTTAATCGGAATTCAATTTATAGTAATTTATTCGGTGTCCATAGGCAGCGGTGACCGCTTAACATCAGGCGGGCCGTTAGCTTGTTTGCCACCTACAGTGGTATAAAAAAAAAATACGAAGGTTAAATATACCCTTTTTTTTGGGATTTTTGGGACTGTATAAGGTCCAATTATGCCTTGGAACTTACATCGTAAGGTATGTGGAACTTCTCGACCAGGTTGCACTGCAGGAACATGCGCAGCGTCGCTCTGCACGTGTCCTCATCTGACAGGTCAAAGTCTAAAACAGAAAGTAGACAATTAATAACTTTTCTTAAAAAGCTTTTACGCTGAAAGACCAATCTTAACTAGAACGTTGTTCTTCTTCAAATCGGAATGTATATTTTTTAAGTTCTATTGAACTTTACAATTATATCCTTTTGCATTAAGTCATGCACGACCGTTGACAGGACGGCATGGAAGAAGAAAACATGTTGCGCCGATCCCAAGTGTCACACAGTCATGCTGTAATGTATTTATTAAAGAGCATTTTGCACTGTTTCCCCTCATCTTTATTCCTTAACCTTGCATCTTACCATGGAACTGGAAGCTGTACAGGTTGTAGAGCTCGGCGGAGGGGATGTTGTCCTGGCACAGCTTGCTCGTATCGTCTGTGGATGCCGTCGCGTGGTAGGACAGGCATTCCAACGCCACCTGTTGAGTTCAGTTAGTGTTATAGTGAAAATGATTGATTTTGTATTCTGTTTTAAATACAACCTCGGACGGCGACAGGATGTTATCCATATGTTTGGGGCTTTTGGGATAACCCCAAAAACTGGACCCGTGTGTCTATAGCTCTTTTTAATAAATTATCTAAACGGTTGATTGGCACTCCTCGTGATCCAAAGGTTAGCTTTTGCGATGAACGCCAATCTTTTGGGCACATTTCCAGTCGATGCGGAAAAGTTTTTGATGACATTAATTTTTAATTTCTATTTTTATGTATTTGGTATCTTTTTTATTAAGTCCGAAATAAAAAACAATTTAAATTTAAACCACGGTTTACCTTTTGTTTAGCCATCAGTTTGCAAGCGTTTTCGTACATCTGCGTGTTGTGTATGCCAAGGCCGCAGAAGATGGCGAATGCTTCGAATATCGAAATGTCGCCTTCTGTGAATTGACACCCATTCTCCTGAAACGATTATGTAAGGAGAATTGAGATTAGTAGCGTCATTTCCAGAGTCCAAAGAGGAAGAAGAGAATTGAAGAAGAGAATTGAAGAAGAGAATGTCTGTGGGAAACAGGCAAATTGGTGACTGACAAATTCCAGGCAGAAGAATTCTTCATGATAATTAAAATACATAACGGGTGGAACCCTGGTGGTTCGTTACGTCCCATCGTTACAAATTTCACAAAGAAATATAATATTGGTGATTGGTGATTAAAAAAACAGTTGACTGCCCCGTTGGTCTCGCAAGTGCGACTGCTGTGCAAGGGGTCCCGGGTTCGATTCCCAGGTCGAGCAAAAAGTTTTATTGGGTTTTTCTATGAAATTCTCGGTGGCACCTCAGAGTTTGGATTTGTGCCCAGTAAATGGCAATAGGCTCGCCCCCTATTACATGGGACCTAAATATACCGGCGAACTGTGGATGTACATTGGTACGCCTCTGCCTAACCCTTCGGGGAATACAGGCATGATGGTATATTTATATATTTTTATAAAAAACAGCTTTGATCGTGTAGTTTTTGAACTGTTCTATGGTTAATCGCTGGGGGGTAACCATGAATTGAATCTATGATAAAAAAAGACTAAGTATTTGTTACGATGTGTTTTCCACTCATATTATGTATCTATATCTGGGATAGTTCTATATTATTTTTGTCACCGAATATCTCTTTAGGCTGGATTTAACTAACCTTATTAATAAGCTGCGCTACTCCAATGACATCCTTGTTGGCGTTCACGATGGGCATGCACAGCATAGTCCTGACGTTGGCAGCATCATCCACGGATACATCTGCCACAAACATGCCGTTCTCTCGCCGCCAGTCCGCCACGTCGGAGATGTTCAGAGACTTGTTCGACTGCGCCACCTGGAACAATGGAGATGGAACATGGAGAGGAGATATAGTTAAGGTGTATGGAGATACTGTGTGTGTGGTTTTAGATGGCAAGTGGATATTGAAGCCGCAATCCACACTGGTTGTCTTTATTGGGTTGCATTATTATACTTTTGTATTTTCTGGAATTCATTACGAGTAATGAGCAACCAGCGTCAGGCACAGTCAAGTGGTGTGACAAGTGGACCTGTATGGCGCAGCTATTGGGAACACACACAAGTTATTTTTTTATTCGAGATGGGTAAGCTCTTGACTGTAGTGTAGGTCAGAGATGACAAAGACTAAATCTACGATGGAGTGAGCTACCCAGCGGAAGCCTGTTCACTCTAGCAAGTTACGGTGTCAAATAAACTTTTTTAGGGTTTCATACGCAAAAGGGTAAAACGTGCGCGAGTCTGACTGACTCACACTTGGCCGGTTCTTTTTCTTTTAATGATATTTCTGGAGCTGGTTAATAAAAAATGCATAAATAATAATGTCCTTACCGCCAAAGCAATGGAGGCGAGTGTGGACCTGTAGTCATGCCGCGGCGTGAGGGTGGTCCTAGACTGGTGCGCACCGAGCTCGAACAGCGTGTGGAACCGCGTGGGGGCTGGTGGGGGCAGCGCCGGCATCGCCGACTTCTGACCACCAGGCCGCTGCACTATGCGCTCTAAGTGACTCTGGAAGACGGAGAGAAAATAATCAAGGGATTAGAAAGAAGAAGAAAGAAAATAATGCTTATGTCTACTCGCTTGAATATCGAGTGAGTATCAGTTCATACCATCGAAAAGATACACATTTCAATGTGACAATTGTGACAGTTTAATTGTGAGAATTTAGAGTAGAATTCAATCAATGAAATGTGTATCTTTTCGTGTAGTAAATAACGCTTACTTTTGCATCGTTCTGGAACCGAAAGACAAGCTCTGTCATAGTAATAGAAACGATTGGTACTATTATTTTCAATAAATAAAAAAAAAATAACACAAAAATGTTATTTGAGAAATAGTGAGAACTCGAAGTAACGCTTCCTTGCACTCAATGCATGTTTTCGTCTAAACCTTATCAAATACACATGCGAACGGTGGCCTTTAAATGACCCATTCAGCAATCAGACAGAAACGCTACTAACATTTAACTGGCCACAGAAATATAAAAAAACTGGAAACTGGTCCTTAGTTTCATCGCCTGCCACTCACCGATTCACAATGATCCGTATCCGAAATAAAGACAGCACATCGTTCACACTTCAGCAGTTCCCTCGCCTCCGTCATGATCTTTGTCACCAAGCACTCCAAGTTGCTCTGCTCCTCAAATATACTCCTGGCCAGTGCCAGCAGGATCTGGTTCCTCTTGTACTCCAACACCGAAGACTCGAAGAGTTGAGCATTCTGGATGCCGATGCCGCAGAATGTGAGGTACCGGCGGAAGACTTCCACGTCTCGGGGAGAGAATTCTTTGGATCCTGGAAATGAGATAATCATGACTAAATTATGTTAAATCAGAACGAACAAGTCATCAATATACATTAGTTCAAAGGGGTCTCCTGGAATAAACCTGCGAAAGAACAGCAAAAAACTATTCCTAGCAGATTAATATTAGCTGCTTCTTATTTAATCTTATTTCATTAACACCAACAGCTGAAGACAGAAAGCTCAGTAAAAACTGAAATTAAATTCAAACATAGTTCGTTATCGCAACTCTCAATAATCTGAAGCAAAAAGTTTTAAACCCGCAAAATGAACGCTGCGAACTTAAAATCCAAGAAAATAAAACTATTTTCCTTTAAAGATGAGGCACGAGGCGAGACTCGGTCTATCATAAATTTCGTTATAACAGTTAGGACGCAACAAAGGCTTCGCAAGTTGCCAGCGTCGGAAACTTGGCGAAAAGTCGATACTGCGGAATCTGAATGAAATTCAAATGTGATTAACTGAACAAATATAGATCCAGATACGAGGAACTGTTTTGTAGGCTTGATGGAATTTAAATGTCTTATTTAGTTAGCATTACTACTGAGTAATCTCATATTGAAGATCTTAAAACAACTAGGGCAAGACTAGGAGTGGTTTGGTTATGGTAATGCTTGGCTATGATTTAAATAGTAGGTACAGTGGCGACCAAAAGTCCATACCCAATCTCAAAACGTATTAGGTTGACGTTTAGTTTGACTTACGACCTTTTACTTTCAAGAATAGACACATGTATCATCGTTGTGAATGTAGTTCATAATTTCAACGTTTCTACATGAGACGAGTTGGTCTAGCGGTTCAGTGCGCCCAGTTGACGGCGTTAATCAATGAGCCGCGAGTTCGAATCTCACATTATTTTTGTCTTTTTGTTTTTACTCAATTTGAAGAAATGGACAGAAATATAATATTCTTTATCTTTTTCGCTTTGTTCACACATTTCGTAAATTTAAAAGGGTAGTCATAGAAAACTAATAAAGAATTTAGATTTCTGTGAGGTAGACATGAGTTTTGTGCATATTTAACTTGATTGGAATGAGCGTTGTCGTTTGGTTGTGGTTGTTGGTTAGTAACGAGTGATTTAATAGATACTCGTAGTGGTATTGTAATTATTCTCGAAACGCAGGCAAATAATATTACTGAGGCGAGGGCGACTATTATTGGGCTGCATAAAAGTGGTCCCAATTAATATCTTATGAAACCTGACTGAATGTGAGTATTATATTAACGAATTGTAAATTAAACTTTTATTTGAAATTTATACCTAAGATACCTAAAATTATTTGGTGGCATTTCGATTAATACTTATTATTGATTTTTAAATATATAATGACGCCAAAAAAAATGTGTTTATTATGGAATTTATAAATAAATAGTTTTAATATATTAAAATTTGTTATATTAAATAAATATTATTAAATTATATAAAAAATTAAGTCACTTTAGTATTTTGTTATAAATGCCTAATATTACTTTTTTTGTTGTTTTAGAGGAATACTATTGTTAGTCTCCGGAGCAAGAAATACGAGGAAGAGGATAGATAGCCTATCCTATCTACTCAACAGCGAAGTGGATTAAGTTTGGTGGTTTCGCACTGGATAACATACTGTTTACAACAACATCGTTTTTAATATGTGGGGATGGCGTGCAACAGTGCTACTTATGAAGAAGTATTAGACGGTGTTATGCAACATTTAATAACCTGGATGTTATAGTTTTAATAATTAGACGGTGTAACTAAATATTTAGTCATAATTATATTATATATTCGTAGATAGTTATTTAATGATCTTAAATTGAGGTTTAGTTTCAATCTTCTTTTCATCAAGAAAACGAATTATTAAACTATTACCTCACTAAGTTTATTGCGACGTTACATAAAAAAAACCTGTTCATAAAGTCTGAATTATAGTTTAGTTTTCAATTAACTCTGCTGAATACCAATTCAGAAACTTAATACGTGAGCATCACCAAATTTATTTGTGTTATTAAAATATCCTTCTCTTATTATGTTATTATGAATTTTATTGACTAAGTGGGTATTCAACAAAAAATCTTATGAACAGTTACAAGAGAACTTCTTTTATTTCGGTAGGAATGTGACGTTACAATTCTCATAAGTTTGTTAATTTTAAAAATAATTTTTTGTTATCACACAGCACGCCTTTTTTTCCTACTTCCAATTACAAAAAGTTAAAATAAAATCACATAAAAAGTTAAATAAATAATACAATAATTAATATTTGCTTCTTATAAAAAAAAATAACAAGCATGAATACGTAATAATTCAACATAAACCTAAAAAGATTTTGCCTAACATTATTATGGTTTCAAGAAACAAAAAACAGCCACACATAGTATAAGATTTGAACTCGGAATTCAATGATCGTAAACCCTTTCTTATCCAAACCAGCTGCCAGGACATGTTATAATTATGCGAAATTTAGCAATGCAATGGTAAGAATACGTCGCGCGTCGGGTAGGACTCGTACGGTAAACAGAAATATAATGCCATTTCGCGTAGTGCGACGATGGTTCATTAGTGTGTGTTATCTGTGGAATGTTGAGACATCACTCGTAAACACACATGCGCACGCGCTGACTGGATCGCGCCCGTGTTCATAGGAAAGTGAACCTTAGCGGGGGTATGGATTTCTGAGCGCTTACTGTACATCAATATAACGTAATGGAAAACTCATAATGAGTTGCCAAAATGCCATGAAAGAATTATCTTTCAAGCATCATCAGGCAACCTTAACTGCGCAACATAAATTGATGACTGAAATTCAATGATATTTTAGCATTGGTATACAAAAGCCAAGATACACACTTAGCGATACAAAACGTCCCCCAAAAGTTAGCGCAATATACTTTGGTCCGAAACGACTTTATGCAGCAGGTATAAGGTCGAAATTGTTTTTTTTTAATATTCGTAAGTAACAATGCACAGACACACGACAGATATTTTGTAACGTAATTAAATACATGTTATTACTTTAAGTTAGTACTTGTACTTCTATAAGTTCTGGTTGTATATCCGTACTATTTCCGTACTAATATTATAAATGCGAAAATAACTCTGTCTGTCTGTCTGTCTCTTCTTCACTCCTAAACCACTGAACCGATTTCAATGAAATTTGGTACAGATATAGTCTCGGACCCGAGAAAAGACATAGGATAGTTTTTTTCCCGGAAATCCCCCGGGAACGGGAACTATTAATCCACGCGGATGAAGTCGCGGGCAAAAGCTAGTTATAAATAATTAGGAATGGCAAAACAATCTTACCATCAGTCTTGTTAATAATCTGCGCCACTCCGACCACGTCACCCTCGTAGTTGCAGATGGGCATGCAGAGAATCAGCTCCGTCTTGTAGCCGGTGCGCGCGTCGATCTCACTGTTGAACCTGCAACGATACACCAACATGTGCTTATAATAGAGTGCTTTTTATCAGTTGGCAGAGATGACTGGTTTATTGTGGTATTGGATTATGCCCAATACTTCGTCCATATAAATGTTGGTTATCACGAGCTTTTATGTTTTTTTGTGCTGAACCCAAAGACTTTGTCTAAAGTAAAAGTAGCCAGAGTTACTCCTTTTCATTAGGTATCTGCCAGTGAAAGTCCTATCAAAATCAGTCCAGTTGTTTTGGAGATTAGTCGGAACAAACAAACAGACAAAAATGCACACAGAAATGTAAAAAAAATGATTGTGTTAGTATCGAGGAAATATTCACTTTTGTAATGTAAAAAGCTGTTAATTGACATTGTAAACAAATACTTAAATTTTATAGATTGATCTTTGATAGATCACCAAATGCCTTCCGGTCTGGGCGGGGCGGAAGAGAGAGTCAGTCTCTTACTGTATAAAACCTATTCGTGTTCCTCCTAATGCCCTTTGCGTCCCAAGGCCTGGCAGGGATAGACATACCTGGGGTCAGAATAAGCGTTCTTGATGTTGATGGGGTGTTTCGTCTGCGCTGCCAGTCCTGCCACTCCTACGCCGAAAGGGATCTTGATCTCCTGCGAGCGCGCTGTCCGGAGGGCGTCGTTTAATTCTGAAATATTATTAAAATATAATAATAATACAAGCCTATTATTGTCCTATTGCAGGAAAAAAAAATATATGAAAATTTCTTCTCATATAGAGAAGTTTGCTTTGACGATTGCTCAAGACGGATTAGAGATTATATCTCTACAAACAGTTTGGTTAACTGATATTATGTTTCTCAGCAAGGCCATAATTATAAAAGAATTTGTTAATATAAGTGACTAGAACCCTGATAATTAGGTAATGTTTACTTTTAATCTGTGTATTTTTATATCGTTCTTTCTATCAAGTAATGCATCTGTTTAATAATTATGTGGATAACGTTGTGAGTAGTGTATTTGTTACCTCTTTATTTAGTTGTAACCTATGTGTACTTATTATTACACTGTTTGTTGTCCTTAAGTAACTAAAAGTCTGCATGCTTAGATCTTTTAAACTACGCCAAGGATTTGAATTCGGTTTTTCATCACGCTACGACTAAAGGGAGCGGAGCAGAAACCAAAGACATAACTGAACGCGTTACGCGGGTGACACCGCGTTGTATATAAGTCCAGATTTCCTCACGAATATTTCCTTCACCGATGTCAGTGAAGGAAAAAATGCGAACTGTTACAAAAGGTACGAAGTTAGAACAACACACGATTCGTAGTAACCCGAAATAGTTTCGTGCAAAAACAGTAAGGTCGTCGACACCATTAGTTTCAGGTTTCAGACAGTTTGGCAGACAATTAGCCTGATTAGCGTTCAGTCCTCGGAAGCACATTAGGTGACCCTAATGGGGTAAGCCAAGACTTTAATGGGGTAGGACCAAATGATGATGACGTCATTATGTTATGTAACTTAGCAAGGTGAAGTGTTGTAAGGTCAGTTTTGGATGTCAACGTGTACTTAATGATGTTTCATGACTTCAATGATGTAAGTGCCTCGGTAGCCTGTGTGGTGCTAAGCGCGACTGTTACGCTAGAGGTCTTGGGTTCAATTCCCAGGTCGAGCAGCATTATTAGGTTTTTTTATGAAATTCTCAGTAGCAGCTCGAGTTAGTATTTGTAACCGGTTAATAGCAATAGGCTCTCCCCTATTTTGCGGGACCTAAATATACCGGCGAACTGTGGGTGTACATCGGTACACCTCTGCCTAACCCTTCGGGGAATCAGGCGTAATGGTCCTACTATAATTTATAAATGCTAAAGTTTGTAAGAATGAATAGTTGAATGGATGTTTTTTACTCTTTCACGCTTAAACGGCTTAACAGATCTGGATGAAATTTGGCATTGCCATAGATTGTACTGTGGAGTAACACATATGATACTTTTTATCCTGGAAAAAATAGGGTTCCAGTGGGATAATATGTAGGCAAAAGCTAGTATTTCATAAATCAAATGTTCTGAGAGCGTGTGCAACAATTCCATCGAATGTAAGACGGCCATCCCACTACGATCTCCAATTCATGTAATCTAGCGAGCTTTTCTTGGAAAAAGGGCATCGAAACATGAAACCAATCATAGACAGCCAATCAATCTGTGACGCATAAAATGTTGATCGGAAACACCCCCGGAGCTGAACGGAATACGTCCCGACGCGTCTGGGCTGCTCTATTTATAGACAGGACATACAATCTGTCCCTGTACTTACAACATTTACATCTATAGTCTTGTTAGGCATTCAGTTTTTTATTTCGAGATGGGTAAGCTCTTGGCCCTAGTTTTGGTCAGAGGTGACAAAGACAAAGTCTTCGATGGAGTGAGCTTACCCAGAAGAAGCCTGTTCACTCTAACTTTGAAGAGATCTTCAGTTATCTCAGTCCAACATTATTTTAGTAAGTAATAGCTTTTGACCCGCGACTACGTCCGCTGAAATGTCGGTTATATTCAAAATTCAATCTTGAATCAAAAGACACGTGGCGCCATCTTTTATCATAAGAACGTTATTGTTGTTTTCGTCGGGAACAGTATTTCTTTTTTCAGCATGAAAATTACCCTGTGCCCATTTCTGTAGGTACATCTGACAACGTATAAGCAAAATTTCATTATAATCGGTTCAGTGGATTAGGCTTGAAAAGATAACAAACAAACTAACTTTCGTATTTGTAATATTAGTTACGATGTGTTACCGATCACTCCTAGCTAGAGTAGGCAGAAGATAATATTATGCTGTGTAGTATTGTCTCACTGCAAGGTGAAGGCATCTTCTCATACACAGAAGGCACTAGCATTGATCACTACGCTTGCTCAAAGCTGACTTATGATGTCAGACTTAGATTAATTATAAGTCTCGGCTTCGTCACAATGCTTTTGTCTGCCTCGTTAGCCTAGTGGTCCTAAGCGCGACGTTTTGTGCTCGATTCGAGGTCGAGCAAAGTGTTATAGGGTTTTCTACGAAATTCTCAATAGGCAATAAGCTCGCCCCCACATGGACCCCACATGGGACCTTAACATACCGGCGAAAAGTGGGGGTACATTGTTACACCTCTGCCTTACCCTTCGGGTAATACGGGCGTGATGGTATGTTTTCATTTACCGATGTCAGTGATGTTCAAGATAAACTTTAGGCGCAGTGAGTATGCAGACAAATAATGTCAAAACATTAGTACAAGTCGCAAAAAAACAAACAAAAACTAATAAATAAACAATTAATTAAGTATTCATAACATAACAGACAGCAGGATTCAAAACAGCTTAATTACAGATGAACAATGATCCGACATTTTGACATAAAATATTATTGTCTATTGAAACGTTTATTGCGTTTGAATGGAGGGACAATGGCGCATCAACGTGACTTTACAACTACCCTCATATGGCGACCACACACCATACCTATTTCTGTCATGGGAGCTTGGTAGGTGAGATGCTGTGGTGAGATGGGACTCAGGTTCAATGCCATCGTGACATAACCCCTGTTACATAGTTGTCCTAAGTATATAAATAAATTAACAGACGTTGTCTAATTGTCTGCCTTTTTTTAACCGTCTTCAAAAAAGAAGAAGGTTCTCAATTCGACTGAAAGTTTTATTTCATATGTTTCTTACGCAACAACTCCGCCAATTATGAATCAATTTTGATGATTCTTTTTTTTGATAAAACCACCTACTTCTTTTCTTCTCATATTTGCATTTATTTCTATGAAACCATTTTCAGGCACTTGAAATTTTAAGGAGTCGTACAGTAATTTTAAGCTGGCTCGTTCCAAAACCTAGGTCTTTAATAAGAAGAATGACCAAGCTTCAACTTTTTGTATAACTTCTTGACTCTTCAAAAGTGCCTGTAAATTGTCTTATTGAAATAAATGCTTTGACTTTGAGAAGAACCTCTACAGACACTTTTTTCTATCAATTTTTGACAAAATCTTGGTTACATTATTCTTGTTTTTAGTCAGTAAAAGACTGACACTCCCTCCCGCCCCGCCCAGGACGGGGGGGGGGGGGGGGGTCATTTGATGATTTTACCATCACAAAAAAAAAACTTGTTGCTTATCTATGTGGAATCAAATTACATGAAGAGCAATACAAAACAATAAAAAAATAATGTAGCTGTTATCACAACGTCGTGATTGAAATTCAGTTGGAAGGATATAATTATAACAGCTGCTTGTATTTAACACTTCAATTTCGGGTTCCAAGAAACGTAACATGAACGTTTTTGCGTACTTTAAGCGTCGCCTCAATTGACGAGTCAATTCAGACCTCCGTACCTAAATGATTGCCTCCAAATGTATCGTCTTCATGCCTACACTCCCAATTTCCATGAATTCTCTCCGTAAAGTAATTTTCACTTTCGGGAATGAAGGAAAAACGTGAAACGTTTCAGCTGTCTCGCGTTCCCTCGCACTGGCGACGGAGCGGGAAGTGTTTATATTGCTGTGACGTAACCTAATTTTGAGGCTTTGAATTTCAGTTTTTAAGCCCAAAGTAGTCTGCTGTGAAGGCAAATTTTCAGGTAGCTATTTACTTTGCATATTCTATAATCCTATTTGGATAGAGAACCTTTTCTTCTTATGAATTTCATATGCAGGATTGTCTGGTTCAGTAGAGTAGGTATAAACTTTAGCTGCTTGTGTGTAAAT
The DNA here is from genome assembly GCA_932526535.1 of Caradrina clavipalpis. NCBI lineage: Eukaryota > Metazoa > Arthropoda > Insecta > Lepidoptera > Noctuidae > Caradrina > Caradrina clavipalpis. The sequence continues at coordinate 12,727,352 of OW052110.1, read as the reverse complement.
CAATATTATGTTTTTACCAAACTTAGTGACAAGATTTGTTTGCAATACATTTTTAATAGACCCAATCGAATTAATTACTTAAATTATAAAAACAATGAAAAGAATTTGTAAAGGCATAATCTATTATGTATTCGTTAATAACTTTTAATTTCCTAATGAAGATTTTGAATATAATAGACTAGCTTTTGCCTGCGACTTTGTCCGCGTAAATGTCGTTTATATTTAAAAATATGGAGTACTAGCTTCTGCCCGCGACTTCGTCCGCGTCACAGTTGATGTGTTATCCTACGGGTACCGTACATTTTCCCGGGATAAAAAGTAGCCTATGTGTTATTCCAGACTATAATCTATCTTTGTGCCAAATTTCATCCAGATCCATTCAGCCGTTTAAGCGTGAAAGAGTAACAAACATCCATACATCCATACATCCATACATCCATACATACAAACTTTCGCCTTTATAATAGTAGTAGGATGGAGAAGGTTCAAAACTGCCTTTATTTCACGAGCATTGAAAGGGTTGGGGTACACAGGTCTGATATGATCGTTGCTGGCTTGTTATGACATGATATGCGCATCAAAACGTTCCTGCTTTCCCCCCTTTGGGATGACAAGCGTTATTAACATTTATTTTCAGCGATTCCACAGACAGCCCGCACAGGGGCGCGACGAAATCGATTGCCGTGTAATTTTCCGGTGGAGGGTAGGAATTCATGAATCATAACAATTTGGGAGCGCCACCCCTTGCGGAATTATCTGTTTATTTGTACAAGGATTTTCAGGTTATGTAAGTACCTTTTTTTTTTTTTTTTTTTTTTTTTTTTATAGACGGGAAATCATCAAATAACTTCCCCCGCCCTGGGCGGGGCGGGAGGGAGTGTCAGACTTTTACTGACTAAAACCCGTCTATGTTCCTTCATGTGCCCTTTGCGTTCCGGGGGCGCGGTATCTCTTTCGAACAACCCGCAGCCCCGGCAGGCTATGTAAGTACCTGGATTATTGATTCTTGTACTAAAACGGGGTATGATTAGCTGTTATTACTAATACGAGTAATCATCATCATCGTCGTCATATCAGCCATAGCACGTCCACTGCTGGACATAGGACAGCCAGGCGGCAGTAGGATGGACAGGAGTAAGAGTAATAGCTAATCAGAAAATATTCAAATCAAAGCTTATTTATTTTCTCTTCATCCAATTAGGTACTTATACAGTTCTAGTACATTACAACTGTAATAGAGAATTGTGTCTGAAATAGATAAAATCTGTGTTACAGATCACCGGGCAGCCCCAGTGGGTCGAAGCTTGATGTTATATATCCTATACTATTATTCCTCGCGAATCTGGCTATCATTTACATTTATTCCAATCCCTGTGGAAGTTCCAGAGATTAGCGCGTTTAAACAAAGATATTAACTCTTCAGCTTGCTAGAATCAAAATAGAAGCAGGTGACGTTATGAAAAGGCAGACCTACCTGTATCTCTAGTCACATCGAAGAGTTTGGCCTGCAGGTATCTGTGTGGTGGTATTCCCTTCGCGAGGAACAAGCTGCCTCGGTCTGCTGACGTCAGTAGACACACGTTTACCAGGATCTGAGGACAAGAGCACCATGGTACATTATCTGGGAATAAGGGAGAGGGAAGGGTAGGTATCTTGGATCTCTTAGCTGGTCAAAATTCGTGAAATAAGTCTTAAATTTTGCAGGATGCTGTTTAATATCAGTATCTTTCGGGAAACGACTGTGGTCTAAAGTCTATGTCAATTTTGTCAAATCAAAAAGGTTTAAAATGGCAGCAAGAACTGTTTATAAGTAGCCTAGCGAGCACTTTCAAGTTCTTAATGGTTCTCGTTCAACTGAATGAGAAACATCGACGCACAGATCACCAAAGCTTACCTTCGTGGATCTATTAGTTTACACGATTCTAAGCTCATAATACACACAAGCCTGCTATACCAAAACACTACGACTCCTGAAAACCAGAATCATCAGAAAACCGCCTAGGCAATGAAGCTCCATGAGTACAAGAAAAATAATTCAACTGTCTTGGATCCCGCAACGAAATTAATCAGAAAAGATCAGCGAAAAAAACACATAATCCACTTCTCATCAAATAAGCAGGAGACAGAACTGAACTAGGCCAATAGGCTCATCGCACCAGACAGTTATCAAAATACAAGCACACGAACGGGTAAATAAGTAGGTACAATACTGTTGTACAGTGCAAGACAAATCGATACAATTCTCATTTGACTAAATCAGTCAGTAATTTATATGTGTCGTAGGATAATTTGATACTTCGAATCTTCGCGGAAATCCTAGGGGTTTTGCGAAAACGCGGATAATTAGACATTGGCGAAAAATTATCAAATCTTACTGGACAAAGTCAGGATTTTTGCGAAAATACTCGTTATTATAGCAATATTGCGAAACGAAACACTGGCTGTTATGAAATAAGAACGCTGATTGGTCGGTCAGCGCGTTCAATAAGAGATCGTCTCTGATTGGTTGACGTCTTAAATGTCAATCATTTGTTGCCGCACGTTATTTGTTTACGTTTGTGTCTGAGTTACATTGCAGAAGTGGGAACCAATTAGAAGTCAGCCAGCAAAATTGTAGCCAATCAGTGTTGAGCACATCAAATCTTACTATAGTAACGAGTATTTTCGCAAAAATCCTGACTTTGTCCAGTAAGATTTGATAATTTTTCGCCTATGTCTAATTATCCGCGTTTTCGCAAAACCCCTAGGATTTCCGCGAAGATTCGAAGTATCAAATTATCCTACGACATATGCAATAGGATAAGGGAGAGGTTTTTTCTTTTGTTTTCCCGAGCTTATTGTCGGAGCGCGCTCTCAAATGAGCTCCTATTTGCATTCCAAGACTTATTAATGGTTCCTCTGTAGATATAAAGTTTTTGTAAAGGAACGGAGACGCCTGTGCTACACAGACTCTAAGGAGGCTATTGTTATATTACAAAGTAGCTTATGCTTGTGACTTTGTTTGCGTGAATATTAGTTATCGGCGGAGGTTTCGTTTCTTTTACTAAAATTAAAAATTAAAAAAACCCCAACACAAAAACCTAAGTTCCCTTTAAAAAGTAAAAAAATAACAAAAAAAATACGTCACGTTGGGGGACCGCTCGGGACGATCGTATCCTAAATGCAACATCGGTCCCCCAACGTGACGTATTTTTTTTTTGTTATTTTTTTAGTTTTTAAAGGGAACTTAGGTTTTTGTGTTGGGGGTTTTTTAAATTTTTAATTTAATTTTTTATTTTATGCTTTTTATAGGTACCTACTTATTATAATGTCGATTTTATTAAGTTTGAGACCCCACTCGAGTATATTTACAGACATTCGGTTTTTCTTCCCTACTTTCACCACTACTAATCACCACAACTTTTAAACGGCCCAACCTATTTTCATCAAACATGTCTAAGAACACTCGTACGTAAGTTACCTTTAATACAAAAAAAAACTAAATTGAAATCGGTTCATCCGTTCGGCAGCTATGATGCCACAGACAGACAGACACGTCAAACTTATAACACCCCTCTTTTTGCGTCGGGGGTTAAAAATGAAAGTGCCTAAGTTGCTCCATATAACGTTAGCTATCTGAGAGGCTTGCCAAAATCGGTCCAGCCGCTTAGGAGATTATTTGTTTGCAACGAATAGACTCCGAAACTATTGGACCGATTTTTTGACCAATAGATAGCTACATTATTCCTGAGTATATAGCCTCACGCTACGACACACGGGGGCGGAGCAATAAACAAAGTCGTAACGTAAGGCGGGTGAAATGAATCACGTGGTAGTTTGCTAGTTAGTTGTAAGTCCAGGTTCCTCACGATTCTTTTCTTTACAGATGTCAGTGATGTTCAAGATAAATTATGTGTGTATAAATCGAACCTACAACCTTATGCATGAGAGGCGTGCGCCACCCACACTCGGCCAACACAACGTTGCATATGAGAAACCGGGGGTTAATTAATTCCGTGTTAATGGCAAGACAGACTTCTGTTACGTGCAAGTGTCTACCTCCCAGCTACAGTAAGGTTATTGATCAAATATTGTACTAGTTAGGAAGTGCAAGCGGGCTGGTTCAAAGTAAGCTGTGGGGCGTTAGTTAATATGTAACTTAAATATATCTTCTATAAGGAACTGCGCTCCTGGTACCTTACCTATGTTAATAAGATTCGTTTGGGTTTAAAAAACTAATTCATTCTAATAATTATGACAGATGAAGAGTATTTCTGTTTATTTATACGCGCTAATCTCTGGAACTGCTAGTCGGATTAGTTTTTTTTCTTATTCCAGTAGCAGCATTAACCAAAGGCGGGTGAAAAAAAACCACGTAGACGAAGTCACGGGCAGTTGCTGGTTCATTCATTAAAAGAAAATTACAGAAAAGGGGAACAAAACAATTTGTCATGTTTTTTTTTTTTTTTTTTTTTTTTTTTTTTTTAGAGATGGTAAAATCATCAAATGACCCCTCCCGTCCTGGGCGGGGCGGGAGGGAGTGTCAGACTTTTACTGACTAAAAACCATCTATGTTCCTTCGTGTGCCCTTTGCGTTCCGGGGGCGCGGTATCTCTTTCGAACAACCCGCAGATGTAGTCTAATCTCTTCCAATTAACAAAAAAGAAATTAAAATAATCCTAAAAGATAGTGCCTAAGTACTTACACAAAACGACGGATTAATGTAGGTACCTAAGTACCTTCTGAACCTAAATCATTGTTCCACAGGTCTTCCTACAAAAAGGGTCCCGTATTTCACTTTACCAACAAGGGATCGCATTATGTGGAATAAAAATAGCCAACATTGAGTTATAGCGGGGAATTAAAGGGCTTTTACGGGCACTAACTTTCCCTTAATAACGCCATCTATCGACACGGAGAGTAAACTAGGTCGTATGTTTACGTGATTTAATTATGTGGATGTCGATAGATGGCGTTGATGGGGACGCGAAAGTATCGCAATGAAAATGCTCCTTCTTTTTTACGTTTTATGTATAAAAAATTAAATTCAATGTAGCTTATGTTAAATAAACAGGTAAGGTCTTTATTTTAAGAAAAATAAAATAAACAAACACTGGCACAAACACTTCTACATAAAACTTTTAAACAGTGAATAAATCTTCTTCCCTCTCGGAGGAAACGTCATGTTGGAAGCCTCCTAACTACATAATCCCTCTCAGGAGGACTTTACGGCGGAAAAACTTGAAGTTTTTATTTTGAAAACTCCATAAAAACAAGTACGGGATTAGGCTGGCGATGAACGGAACAATTTTGTTTAAGAGTAACAGTTACAAAATACGTTCTTTTTTATTTTAAATTACAAAAGAACTCGTACCTATTTAAAACTTGCCGCTTTTTGCTTGTATATTACAATGTACCTAGTAAATAAATATTTAAGGATAAAATATGAGAGTAAGATTAGACGTTAAAGATAGAAACAAAGGGATTTATGAACCCTGGCTTAGTTTAAAGACTTTCGGCAAAAAGGCACGAACAATAAATTATTAGGTAACATTTTTATCATCTGCCTTTGAACATTCGTTACAGAAAGATATAAGATCATTTACTTAAGCTTTTGTTGAAACATTATTGGTATTTATCAGTAAGTATAGAACTTTTGAAAAATATTGTAGTTTTCTGTTGGTGAGCTACCTTGTTTGCCTAGTGGTCCTAAACGCGACTGCTACGCTAGAGGTCTTGGGTTCGATTCCCAGGTCGAGCAAAGTGTTATTTGGTATTTCTATGAAATACTCAGAGCGGCTCGGAATTAGGATTTGTGCCCGGTTAATGGCAATAGGCTCGCCCCCTATTTCATGGGACCTAAACATACCGGCGAACTGTGGGTGGACATTGGTACGCCTCTGACTAACCTTCAGGGAATACAGGCGTGACAAACACGTTTGAACATCAATTAAAAAAAAAAGAAATCTAGGTCTCCTACTAGGTGGCCTATTCCAAAAGGTAGTTTCGTATAAAGAAGAATGGGCAAGAAACTCCATATATGCTCTTTTAAAAAATACCAAAATACCTACAGAAAGTATAAATCTATCCTGGGAACTACACATCAAAGTTTCCATCTAGTACTACTTGCACTATCTTGTTTCCAGTAGGTAATTTGGATCAAGTTAGTCTGAACAGTGCACGACTAATTGCGATGTTGCAGAACTTTGGACTTTGTTAACATGCAACTGGCTGGAGTACTAAATGCAGTTTGCTTGTAGGTAACTGTAGCGAGCATTGAGCGTGGGATCACTACTTGCACCACGATTTTCAATTCATCCGCGTTAAGTTACTTCTTGTTACTGCTCCGTTCTCATGTGTTGTAGCGTGATCTTATAATACTCGTAGCCTATGTTACTCAGGAATAATGTAGCTGTCTGTTGGTGAAGAAATGGTTAAAATCGGTCCAGCAGTTTCGAAGCTTATTCGGTACAAACAAACACATCAATCTTTTCTCTTTATAATGTTAGTACTTATAGATTTTTATTCACTTAATATTATATGCTAGCCGTCTGCCGTAGTGACTGTTTGTAATATTATTTCTTATTTGACACAGTATCGTTTGATCGTATACGGGTTATTCAGCTAGAGCTTCTACAGTTCATTTGCTGAATATGCGATGCGAGATTGTTTCTGAAGAAAAACAAAAGAATAGGCTACATGAAATCGCAAGACACAACGTTGGATGGCGAGCATTATGGAAAACACTTTAATTAAAAGTAAAATTGGGTTTCGTTACATTTAGTTTAGTTAATTTCAATGGAGAAACGACGCGCTCAAAAGAGAAAGATGAAAGGGATGGAGGGAGGCCTTTGCCCAGGAGTAGGACAGAACAGGCTAACAAAAAAACATTGACTTTGGGCGTACTTGCAAGTCATTTGGAATATTGAATAAGTTTAATGTAATTAATAAAACTATAACACTGTGGCTTCATTTATTTTGGCAAAACTAAGCCCCATTAAAATTTACTATTTTCACAAAAGATACACCGCAGTATTCAACCAGATTCTTTCTCAAACAGACGCACAGACATAACCATAATTCGGGAGCATCAAGTCGTAGTGCCTTATGAGATGTGCCTTCATATGGCTTGCTCGCGGTCGTAACAGTTAACGGTTGGCGTCATGTGGCGCAGACATATTGTTTCAGCGGTATATGGCAGTGCTTTTTTATATGTTACCTTTGGCATAAAGGTGGCGTGAACATATGATAGTTTAACTATCTTTTTTCCCTCATCGGCGTAAATGTGGGCAGGTAACACCACCGGGGTGGTTTTTAGTCATTTTTATATGATTTCCACCAACCGGGCGCCATCGGAGCTCATTTATACTGGGCTAATGAAAATTCAGACTTCTTCATAATAGTTAAGGTTCATGGTTAATTCCACACCTTTGCAGTGCGCATTATAAAAGACATTTGGCAACGTATGAATCGGTGGAAAGCAACGAGCACATCTATCTACAAACCCCGAACACATAACCCCCTCCTTTTCCTGAAGTCACTTAAAAAGTTTAAACAAACAAATCTATAAAAAAGAACTATTCTAGCGAGAAGCTCGCACTGGCGAGATATACGAGACTTTTCCACGAACATGCTCCAAGTTGCCACTAACAATTACGTGAGATGACATGCACTTAAAGTTTCATTCTTTCTAACACTGACAGCGGAGGTACCTATCTCAAGTATACGTGGTTCGCATCTATCGCAGAATCCCTGTGTACGAGACATTTTTCTTTCTTTCTTTCTTTCTTTCTTTCTTTCTTTGTAGCTTGCGTTATAAGGCGGCAAAGGATGGGTTGAATTTCAATTAGGATTTTTTTAAGAATTATGCTGGGTTGTTTTGCTGTGTTATAGGGAATTGTAGTGTGTAAGCAAAAGGTGAAATAGTCATGTTTGATCTATGGTATAGGTTGGGTTCGATTCGGAAATGAGGAGATCAGCAGACGAACCAAAGTTGCCGACATACTCCAGCGAATCAGCAAGTTCAAGTGGCATTGGACAGGGCACATGGCACGCAGAACCGATGGTCATTAGGGCCGCAGATCTCGAATGGATACCACGCAAGCGCAGCGTGAGACGTCCACCCGCAAGGTGGACAGATGACCTGATTAAGACTGTAGGAATACGCTGGATGCAGGCCGCTTCCCACCGATCCTTTTGGAAATCCGGCTGATATAATTGTGATTATTATAGGTTAGGCAGATCTGCTTCATTTGTGGGGTAGTCTGGGGCAGCAGCATATTTGATGGAAAATACGTCAGATGTATCGTCATTGCATACTTGATGCCTAAACACATCATCGGTAATGTTTTTAGTTGGGTGTTTTGTCGTGTATTTGCCAGTTCTGTAAGATATAATACTGCCCCGTTGGTCTCGCGGTCGCAAGTACGACTGTTGTGCAAGGGCTCCCGGGTTCGATTCCCAGGTCGAGCAAAAAGTGTTATTGGGTTTTTCTATGCAATTCTCAGTAGCAGCTCGGAGTTTGGATTTGTGCCCGGTTAATGGCAATAGGCTCGCCCCCTATTACATGGGACCTAAATATACCGGCGAACTGTGGGTGTACATTGGTACACCTCTGCCTAACCCTTCGGGGAATACAGGCGTGATGGATGGCTGTAAGATATATATCCACCCTAACTGTTGTTCTACAGTCCTCATAGTTAAAATGCCTCCCCTCTGCCCCACACTCGAAATAGCCCGGCCGACCTTACCGACTGTTAGTTTCCAAAGTTTCCAAGAATGTGACAAAGATGTAACTGAAAATAATTTCCTATTTGTGTAGGAGTTGTGGTTTTGGTTCGGGTTTCTTCAATATACTTACTTACTCAAATACTGATAGTAGTAGAGGTCTTTGTGAAGCAGCTCGTCCGGGGAAGTACTACCACCATACTAGTTTCTGCCGCAAAGCAGCGTTGCTGTGATCCGGTTTGAAGGGTATGGGTGCCGGTGTAATTACAGGCACAGGACATTTCAATTATGTCTCTGGGATGGCAATGCATTTGCAAGGCCTCTATTATTGCAGATGTTTTAAGTAGCGGTGACCACTTAAAATCAGGTGGGCCTGTTTGCCACACAATGACATTAAAAAAAAATACATTATTAAAGACAACATTGTATACGAAAAAATAAACCGATCACTTTAATTTTGTGCAAATAAGTTGAAAAAAAAAGTATCTCTTTTCTATTCGTCCCAAATTAAACAAAAGCCTTAACCCTCCACAACCCACTGAAGCAGTTCCAAAATAAATTACCCAAAACTCTTGTTAACCCTCCACAACCGACACAGTTTGACCCATAGGTATTTGTTTAATAAGCGAAACAAAACGTAAGGGAAAGATCCAATACCAGGCCTAGCTCACCGATTTAGCTGAATAGACTTCCCGGGGGTACAATGTACCCTGTAAACGGGACAGTAATATTATCATTGGGTTGGAGCCCAATAGATACTAACTTGCGTCCCTGAGGGTTAGTTTTGACAGAAGGGTATTTTTGTTTTATAGTTTTGTGAAGTGTTTGAGGAAATGAAATAAGGTTGAAGATGGAGGGGGTTAGTCGATGAAAAGATTTAAGTTGTGTTAGACAATTGATTACTATAACTTATCAGTCTGATAATTGGACGGTAAAGCGTGATTATATATAAAAAAATACAGTTTAAAATATGAGAGTTTTTCTAAATAAATCATTTTGAATTTGCATATTTTTTGAACTAAGTACCTACTACCAGAAGTGGGACATTATAGGCTAGAAAAATAGTACCGATCTACTAAAAATCGTAATTTTGAAATCTAAGGATGTATGGTAAATTATTTTCCCAAATGAGTTTGCAGTTGTAAGTCGTCTCATCATTAATCATAACTCAAACTCATAACTTATCACACCAAAGCTGCAAAGGGATAGAATTGTTTCAAATTCCCCAATATTTAAAATAACGTTCCATTATAACATTAAATATTAGACATTATTTTGTAGCTACAACGGTTAAAATAGCAGACATAATTGAATGTGACATCAAAACGAACAAACAACGTGAGGACAAAACGAGCGTGTCCCCCGCCTTGCGCCATTCTATACCACCATAATTTCGTTATACTACTATCACGCCTGTATTCCCTGAAGGGGTAGGCAGAGGTGTACCAATGTACACCCACAGTCTGGCATATTTAGGTCCCATGTAATAGGGGGCGGGCCTATTGCCATTAACCGGGCACAAATCCAAGCTGCTACTGAGAATTTCATAGAAAAAACCAATAATACTTTGCTCGACCTGGGAATCGAATCCACAACCTCTAGCGTAGCAGTCGAGACACACCACCATAATTTTGTTATAATACAAGTCATTTCGAGAAAATTGTACGACAGTATAACTGGGCGCTCCATCTTCATTCATCTCTTGAAGAAAACGACACTAAAAGATAATAAGTCATTTTAAAACCGTACAGCCCACCCCCCCCCCCCCTAGCCAAGTCACAAACGATAAACGCAAACGCTGAGTAGGCTTTAATAGATCTTCAACTTTATGTGCTTGGTTTTAAGTTGAAGATCTAATGAAGATTGCATAGCGTTTTCGTTCGTTCCAGTCGCTAACGCTTAGAAATCTTTAATAGATTTTCAACTTAAGGCTCTTGGGTATTAAGTTGAAAATCAATTGGTACCAACCGAGCGTTTACGATTATCGTTTGTGACTTGGCTAGGGGGGCTGTTCCGCCAATAGGAGAGCTGTTACACTGATGAACAAACACACAGGATGCTGTCTTTGTAATTTAAACTGCGTTTTTATAGTCCGCGATAAAGTTAAGGGTGCTGTTTGTTTCAGAGACTAGGTTTGTGAAGCGGGTATGCTCGATAAGATGGTTTTACTTTGTTGAGGCATGATACAGGAGGAATTTCTAGTATGAGACAAAAAAAGACGTTTAATTTATTTTTGTAGGCATTATTTTTCTGGTTTTCATATGGTTTTAGTTCTATTTGCTTTAGATTTCTATTATGGGAAACGTAATTGTTTGCTGCTTCAGAGAGAATCTAGGTTTCTTTTGATTTTTAAAACGTTGTATTTCATGGAGATAAATTCACTACTTGAAAACTAAACTAATCGTTATAAAACAAAAATGTGAAACGTTTCGTTTTTGCGGAGCAAATAATTACAGTGAATGCAATGGGGATTTTAGTGTGACAGTGAAATATGTGTACTTATTATATTAAATTCTTAAATTCTCATTATTTAATGGTCGAAATGTGTGTAACATTTCGGGAACTTCATTAGGGTTTAGCTGACCCTATTATCCACCAAAACCTTAACTAAACTCCTCGTAAATAATTCCTGGGGAGCATGTTAGCCAATTTAAAACTTCTCCAATTACGAAGAAGGTGCTCGTTTCAGAAGTATAGTGTAGACACAACTTTATGTTCACACAAAAAACTTCATTCGTAAAACTTGTAACTTGTTAAATAAATATACCGGCGAACTGTGGGTGTACATTGGTACACCTCTGCCTAACCCTTCGGGGAATACAGGCGTGATGGTGGTTGTAACTTGTTTCAGTAATAACATATTCGCCTGACATTTTTGTATATTTAAAACTTGCTCGTTTCTACTAGTTTTACGCTCTTTGTATTATTCGTATTTTAAATGTAAATGTAAAATGAGGGTCTAAGTTTTCTCGAAGGGAAACTTTGAGAAGTCTTGGTACGAAGTTGGGACATACTTAAGTGTTCAAAGTCTGAAAGAATCCTTACTAATATTATAAATGCGAAAGTAACTCTGTCTGTCTGTCTTTTCTTCACGCCTAAACCACTGACCCGATTTCAATGAAATTTGGTACAGATATAGTCTGGGGCCCGAGAAAGGACATAGGGTAGTTTTTATCCCGGAAATCCCCCGGGAACGGGAACTATTAATCCGCGCGGACGAAGTCGCGGGCAAAAGCTAGTTATTAATATTTTATGAAAATCAACAAGTGCCTATGCCATATCTTTCTTCAAATATGTTGCATCCAAGGTCTTTAAAAGAAGTGAATTGGCTTTACAATTGTAATTCGTATCTAAAAAATTACCTACCTTTCCAAAATTTCAGTAGCTTACGTAGAAATAAAATGAAATATACGACCACTATGACTTCATGAAAATAGCCATGTTAGATACATAACATACCATCACGCCTGTAGTCCCAGAAGGCATAAGCAGATGTGTACCAATGGACATACACAGTTCCCCAGTATGTTAAGGTCCCATGTAATAGAGGGCAAGCCTATTGCCATTAACCGGGAACAAATACCAACTTCGAGCTGCTACTGAGAATATCATAGAAAAACCCAATTACACTTTTTGCTCAACGTGGGAATCGAGCCCAAGACCTCCAGCGTAGCAGACACGCTTAAGACTACTAGGCTAACGAAGCAGTTAGATCTACAGAAAAAATAAATTGAAGTCCCATTGATAAAAGGACAAGATAAAAGGGCAAAAGATTGAACAGAACCGAACGATTTCCAGCCATCTTGATAGAAAAGCTAGTACGTACATAAAAGCTCAATTTGTACGAACAAACAGTTCCCCGCCATAATTCTGTATGAGTAGTACAAGCAGCGGGGGTGTCGCCGCAAACCGAAGTTTAAATTAACGCCCGCTGCTCCGTGTTGCTTCTGTTTGATATACAGTTCAACTTTTTAGTAGGTGCCTAGCGAAGTTAAAGTAATTGTCGGTTTTGTATGGGCGTAGATTAAGAGGGGTGAGGGGGAGGGGGTGGTGGGGGGGGGGGGGTTTCTTTCTAACCAGATATACGGGCTGTATAAAGCATAGCTGTTAACTACTTATACTGCTCATCTAACTATGTAACATTGAGCAAAAATTATTGTTACTTTTATTTTTGGCTGGATGCAAGCCGCTTCCAACCGGTCTATTTGGAAATGTGTGGGGGAGGCCTATGTCTAGCAGTGGACGTTGTATGGCTGATATAATGATGTTTTTTGGTGTGAAAAATTAATGGTAGCGCGCAATATAATGTAGAGAAATATTGTGCTTATAGTTGTTTGCAATAAATACTACAGAAGCAGTTGGGATATTTAATATGATTTGAGGAAGATGAAGAAGCCGTTTAGTAAAACCATTGATCAAAGCCAAAGGAACCAATTACATACGAGATTATACAACACATACTCCAAAACCAAAATCATAACAACAATCAAAGTTTCCTGATTTTAATTTGACGTGGTTTACATGTCATATATCCACATCAACTGAACTCATTCTGTTGACAGAAACTATACTGTCCTGTTTGTCGTTTAAACTGCCTCGTTGAACTAGTGGTCCTAAGCGCGACTACTACGCTAGAGGGTCTTGGGTTCGATTCCCAGGTCGAGCAAAACGTGTTATTGGGTTTTTCTGTGAAAATCTCAGTAGCAGCTCGGAGTTAGGAGTTGTGCCCGGTTAATGGGAATAGGCTCGCCCCCTATTACATGGGACCTAAACATACCGGCGAACTGTGGGTGTGTTTGGTACACCTCTGCCTAACTCTTCGGGGAATGCAGACGTGATGGTATGTTATGTTATGTTGTTTATTCTGTTGTTCTTGTTGTTGTTGTCAGTGTTGTTGTTAAACTAAACCTCATAAGTTTGAAGTTAAAGCTAATAGGATTTCCGCGTATAAAACTACTTTTAGCACAAAGCTGGGGTTCCAACTGTAAATCATGTAATATGCAAGCGCTGACCCTGAATGTCTACGTTCTATTTTCAACTGGTCTATTCTGTAAAATTATGTCTTTCAGAATTTAGGTGAAGTGGGCTTGAGGTAAGCAGTCAATCCCTAGGATTAGGTAGGAGTTATACTGAATGCCGTGGGGTTTTAGTTGGTGGGTCCGACATACCCCTCCGCCTTTTTCTGAGGCGAAGGCAGTCTATGAGGATTACCCCACGACAAAAAATAAAGAAGGCGTTTTACAGAATGGCGTAGCACCTTTACAGGATTTTCGTTTTAGGTAAAGCTGTATTGCTCCCTATTGAGAATTCCAACTGCTGTCGTTGGTTGTAGGTCTTTCTTTACCCGACTACGGAGGGTTATAGTTTTAGTATTCTATGTGTGTATGTTCATCTGTGTGCCCAAATCTCTTACACTATTCGTTGCATATTAACAAATGTGGGATCGTTGGAAGCGTCATGATGTTCCAGTGGTTAAAGGCTATGTGACGTCACAGAAAATTCAAAACGGCGGCAATAAAAAAAGTATTTATATTACTTCTTGTGTCTGACCATAGATCTTATAAGCATGGATCATAGGCAAATGTGTAATTTATTTTTAAATTAAATTAATTAAAATAAAAAGACTATGGGCAAAAGTGTATGGGAGTTAATCTACCTACTCAAGAGTAATGTAACATACGTTGTTGAAAAGGTTATTGTTTGGCATTTCATTTTCTTATATGGCCTTTAATAAATAGGAGGGTTTTAGATTTTCCTCTTTTTTAAGTACTTAGTGAAAGCACATTCCAATCTTTTCATATTTTCTATATCTTGTACGTAACAGGTCTCTTGTCTTACCTTATGACACAGCACATCAATGTCCAGTTCGTTGGCGACGTCCTTGATGAGGTCCATGAACAGGTCCGCCTCATCCAGCTGCTTCTGTGCCGACCCACTCGGAGACCTCGACCTCTGCAACAAAGACAATGGAAGTTGTTAAAAACGCAGCTACATCATCATCATCATATCAGCCGTGAAACGTTCACTGTTGGACATGGGCCTCCCCCATAGATTTCCGAAACGACAGGTTGGAAGCGGCTTGCATATATAAGCTTAAAATAATTTAAATACTTTGAATACCATCACGCCTGTACTCCCTGAAGGGTTAGGCAGAGGAGTACCAATAAACACCCACAGTTCGCCGGTATGTTTAGGTGCTATGTTATAGGGGGCGAGTCTTTTGCCTTTAACCGGGTACGAATCCTAACTCCGAAGTGCTATTAAGAATTTCATAGAAAAAACCCAATAACAATTTTAAGTTTATAATTTAAGTATATTAAGATAAGTAGTAGTAGTAGTTTTTTAAGTATAATATGTTTATAAATTATCTACGTTAAATCGTCCAAACTTCATAGCTATAGTAATAAAGTACCAGTTTAAAATGTGCAGAGGTGCACAATACTGTGGTCCCTGGCAGGTTGCCAGGTCACCTAGAGGTACCTAAGTGTGCCTGAGCTCCGGTATTAGGCGCTCTAGTTTAGTGGCGTACGAGTTTCAGGTAATGGGAAAATGCAATGTAACTGCTAGATTACATTCAGATATTTTGGCATGTCATGAAATACCTACATATAATTGGTTTAGTTTTCTGAAGGAGATTGTTGACTTGTCATGATTATCATATCATCTATCTTTATAGTTAGTTAGTTGCCCGTTACTGCGTTGCCGTTTACTGCAGCGTTAACCTAGTAGTCCTAAGCACGACTGCTACGCTAGAGGTCTTGAGTTCGATTCCCAGGACGAGCAAAGTGTTATTGGGTTTTTCTATGAAATTCTCAGTAGCAGCTCGGGGCCAGGATTTGCGCCCGGTTAATGGCATAGGTTCGCCCCCTATTACATGGGACCTAAACATACCGGCGAACTGTGGGTGTACATAAACCTCTGCCTAACCCTTCGGGGAATACAGGCGTGATGGTTTGTGTGTATGTATTAATAACTCGTATTCGATTTAAACTTTTAATTATTTTTAATGCCAACATCATAAAAATCAGAGTCAAATCAGTACTTTCATAAATACATTCGCAATCTGTGTATTTGAAAATGTAGAAATCCTCAGAGATATGGAGGGCAATAAAAAATATTGCTGAGTTGTGTTATCTGTTTAATGTGGTTTATCCATTTAAAAACGAAGGTTTATAAAATGTTATTATACGAAACTTATTTTTGCGAATACACAAAAAAGGCAACAGGCTAGGTACTCTAACATTATTATATCAATATTAAATAAAGGCATAATCTAAATACTGACGGATCACTTTGACTGAAAAGGATACATACCTTTTATTATTTTTTAGGGATTAAAAAAAACACGCGTCGGATAAAATGAAGAAAAGAAACGCAACCAAGCGAAAATAGACTCAAATTGAATAGAGATAGAAACGATTTTCTAAATGAACGATTTCTTTCAGATATATTTTTAACTAGAACCCTTTTTGGCAAATTGAAGTTTATTTCTTTTGGTCGAAGTTCTGCGAGAAATAGTTCGTTCTAGAAGAAGTAATTGTTGGACACTATTAGCGAAGTTGGTGATAACCTTTAGGAATACCGGTGGCTATCATTTGTTAAGTATTAAGGTACACATAGTAATGATTTCTAGATATATATTTATGCTATAGAAGTAATTAAAAGAAGCCTAAATTATTATTTACTTGAATAAACCTGCGCGAACCTACACTCGCAGCTGACTTCCAAGTTGCCATTAAGCGTTTCGACTGGATTATAATACCTGACGTCACTCCTCAGTAGTAGCTCTGAGTTAGGCTTTGCGCCCTGTTAATAGCAATATAGGCTCTCCCCTATCAAACGGGACCTAAACTTATCGGCGAATGTACTTGGTACACCTCTGTCTAACCTTTTGGGGAATACAGATGTGATGGTACGTATGTGGTACGTTACTCCACCCGTGTTCATTGGCTGAATGACAAGACGTGGCTCTTTTGACGTCACGTGGCGGAGCGTAGTCTCATTTAACCCTTAAATTCAACCCTCGTAATGGACTTGAAACTCTGTGTCTTATTTCAAAGTTACAATTTACGGTGCTCAAGTTTTTGACACTTGTGTAAATACTCGAGTTTGCTCAACTTTTGTCGTAGGTCAAGTTATCTTGTGAAGATAAAGACGCCGTCAGTTCTGTAAGCCTTCCGAAACTGTAAATGAAATGTAAACTTGGTTACATTTGGGTTCATTCTTGCTAAACAAACTAACACGTGACAAAATTCTTAATATTTGTAAAGATTTTACTTATTTAACGTTGATAATTTTTTAATCTATTCTAAACGTAAGTTTTGAATGTACATTTGGCAAATTGGATTCAGTGCATTATGTTATTGTGTTGGCTCGGTTTATTTTTTCCCTTTTAATATCATTGGTTGGCAAACAAGAGGACAGCCCACCTGATGTTAAGTGGTCACCGCTACCTACAGACATCTGCAATACCAGAGGCCTCGTAAATGCGCTGCCATCCCAGAGACGCAGTTGAAATGGCTCATGTGCCTGTAATTACACCATGTTTGACAGAAGATACAGGCACTAATAATAAATGTTACGAAAATCAACCCCTAAAAGGATGAAGTTCATCCTTTTAGGGGTTGATTTTCGTAACATTTATTATTAGTGTCTCTGATGAACAACTTTCAGGAGTTTTAGGTTAATATTATCGTTAACACACTAGTGTCCTGTGTTCCTGAAATCCACGCGTGTCTTAAATATAAGCCATTACTAAATAAACGAGGCAATAGTAAAGTGTATCAAACTCTGTATAAAATGGTGCAGGCTATTTGGGCTACTGCCACCTCGCAATCACCGAACCAATTTAGCTGTTGAAACTGGGGTGACCAAGGCGGTTTTATTTTTGAAGACTGTGCCAATATGACAGTTGGAAATGGCGGGGTATTTTTGATTCGATATTCATTTAAAAATGCATGAAGACCGCAGGAAGACGCTGTATGCAGGCCGCTTCTAATTGGTCCTTTTGGAAATCTATGGGGAAGCTTATGTCCAACAGTGGACGTGCTGTGGCTGATACGATGACGATTATTATGGGATGATAGTTTATTCCCACTAATCTGGAATTGTTCCTTACTTTACTCGTGATGTCTCTTATAACCTTACCTAACCGAGATATATGAATGCTTCCATTATGAGCGAATTGTGTGCAGAATGCAATATATATAATTCTTCCCTTATTGATTCTACGATATTTTTTTTTCTTATTCTCGTACATTTGATTTCAATGTCAAATCTGGACGTACGTCTGCTTCCAGTTTTATTTAAGCCCTAAACGTAAATATCATGAATTTGACGTGTGTGACGCGTAACGTGACGTGACATGACGTGACGTGTTGTGTTGTGTTGGTACTATCCTACATAATTTATTAGGTCACCTTTTTCAACTTCAAAAACGATATCTGAATTTAAAAAAAAGAAACGAATTTTTTTATCACTTCTTTTTTACCAAAAATCGGATTGTCCATAAAACACGGTATGTGTGGTCAACCTATGAGAATCCCAATCTACAGTCAAGTGGTGACAAAATTGCATTTCACTCGAAATTGATGGCGAGTTTAATTAATTCTATTCCATTTCTATTAATGTTTAATAACAGTTACTGGTTATGTTAGGTTATTTTAGTTACTGGCTCTATTTGAGGCTACCTGGTAACCAATTATTCAATACATATTGAATGGTTAGTTGTACGGTTAACTAAAATTAGATCCGGTTTTGTTTAGTGGTTTTCGGTGAAAATATTAGTTTTGATTTGGTATTTTCATACGTAGATATATTGATTATCCTTTCATCTCAATTTTCTATTCATAACATAACATATAACGTCTGAATTCCCCGAAGGATTAGACAAAGGTGTACCAATGGGCACCCACAGTTCGTCGGTATTTTTTACGTCGCATGTAAGTATGCCTAATGCCATTAGCCCTTTCACGAGCATAGGCAGAATATTTGCCAAACCACTTTTTAAAAGTTGCGCCAAAATGTCATTTAAAATTAAACTTTTTCAAGCTAAAAAGAGCGTTTTTATTTCTTTGATAATGAAAATAAATAATATACTCAGGTAATTAGATAAAAACAAGGCATTGGTAACGAAAAAATTACAAATTCAATCTGGGCATTGGCAATTCCTTTGCCAAAATAAAAGTCACGAACGGCCATTGGCAAAGATATTGCCGTGGCCCAAAAAAGGGGGGGGGGGGTAAGCAAAGGGGGAAACCTATTAATATTGTTTTACAAATGTTATTTCACAATGTTTAGAACAAATAAAACAAAATCGGAGGTGTAAATAGTATTGCTCGCGAAAGGGTTAACCGGGCACATTCCGAGCTGCTACCGAAAATTTTATAGAAAAACCTAATAACACTTTACTCGACCTGGGAATAGAACCCAATATCTCTAGCGTAGCAGTCGCGCTACCACTAGGCTAACGAGGTTTAACCAACAAAAAAAAACCTGAATTAAATAAAATCGTTACTATATTATCGTTGTCACCACAGATTCAAAATGGCCGTCGAAATAAAATCCTAACAGTCCGAAGCTGCAAATCTGATTATTATCCGACTTTATTATATGATTATGACAAGCACGGTCTATGCGAAACTTGGAAAAATGTAATTCAATCTGTTGTGGGACTAATTTGGATGGTCGGGACGTTCCGACTCAACCCGACTCCCACTTACTTGTACTGGGAATATTTCGTTCTACGTATGGTAAAGAGGACGGGGAGAGCGGAAGTGAAATGGATCTTATTTATACTTCGGTAAGGGTTAAGTTAGAGTAAAATTTGCTGCAGTACTTTTAAAATGTATTTATTGAAATATCTATCTTAAATCTCTCTCTAGTCTTATCTTTTATCTCTCTTTAGTCTTTTCTTTTATCCATCTATATCTATCTTTAAAATTGCGAGTATGCGAGCGTTATAGACTTACAGTATTGAGTTTAGTTGGTAAGGCATTAGGAATATTACCTGAAGGAGATTTTAGGTTCTTAAAAATAAAACTATGAAATTCTCAGTAGCAGCTTGGAGTTAGGATTTGTGTCAGGGTAATGGCAATGGACTCGCCCCCTATTATATGGGACCTAGACATACCGGTGAAGTATGGGTGTACATTGATACACCTCTGCCTAACCCTTAAGCGAATACAGGCGTGATGGAATGTATAAAAAAAAACTGAATAAATCCTATTTAGCAAACCTTTTCTTAGTTGTATAACTTCAATGGAAAATATACTTAAAGAATCCTCAATACCAAAATTAAATTTTGTCGAAAATCATAACAAAATTATTTTCAAAAACGCTTTTATTCGAAAACATCAAAGAGCCTATTTTCGTCCCACGAGTTTAAGGCTTAGAAATTGCAAACTGTGAACAATAGAGGAACGAGAACATTTCCTTTGCTATTAAAAGAAAGGAAAATACTTTTCAATAACAGCCTTTTATACCTGAAACCTGAAAAAGCAACCTTTGACTTAGTACAAAAGCAGGAACACGGCGATACCCCATGCTTACAAAAACCAGTAAAAGCTGACCTGGCATTGTGTAGACTTTTCTTACAATAAGAGGTCAACATAAACTGGAAAAGTATAGTTTGATGTGACGGACAAAAGAAAATAACAATTTATTGTTAATTTTGTTACAAAGCGCTTTACTGATATGGAGCCATTGTTAGTGTTATTTTGTAATTAAGCTGACTTTTATACTTAAATAGTATTTTGGAGAGAATTGAGCAATTGCGTTTTATCTCAGGGTACAGTGAAACATAGGGCACAATGCAACGAATCCAATTAAAAATATATATTTGACCGCACAGCGTTCTTTTTTTTCGGTTCGTATTGAAGTACTTTCAATGACTTTTATTTTTGATAGATCGCCATTCGCATAATTTATTATTTTCCATTTTTCTCCATCCAGAACTACCTTTTGGAATAGGCAACAAGATTCAATATTGTATTTTATTTTTTCTTGTAATTGACGTTCGAAAGTGCCTTTCAATGATCTAATTGAAATACTTGACTTTGATTTCCTAGTTCAGGCAATTAAGAAACAGTGCTCTATTTTAATTTTCAAGATAAATTTCATTGTAATTGTGCCTCTTATTATAAATAAAGGATTTTATTATTATTTGTTAAAAAAAAAGAATATTGTAATTGTTGTAGAAACTATCCATAAGTTGATAGAGATCATCTTACGCTCAGCAATACCATGCATATTTCTTTATCTTTTATTTCACACGCATTAAGTTACGTCTTTGGTTACTGCTCCGCTCCCGGGTGTTGTAGCGTGGTGTTATATAGCCTATGACACTCACAAATAACGTGGCTTTCTATGGGTAAAAGTATTTTCCCCCTACAACCTCACAAATACACAAACTTTACCTCTTTATCACAATTTATAGTACAGATTATAGTATAGATTAGTATTCATGCACACATATGTATGTGTTGGATCTGATATGCGAGTATGTATATTGACCCAGAATTTAAATAATATCAGATGTTAACTTTAATTAATAGCTTATTTGTCCTGTATTGTACTCCCCCGTACAACGTCACAAACTCACAAACTTTACCTCCTTATAATATTAGTATAGACTAATTTAAAAGATAAATCCACCGAGATTTTAGGGGGATGAAGTTTAACAGCCGTTCTCGTACGAATCTATGCCAACAATGGGACCCGTAGATTTCACAAGACCTATAAAGCACACATAATTCCTCCACACAAAAGGTCGGGGTTCACATAAGTCGCAAGATTGCGCGTCGTCGTGACATTTAGCCCAACTGTATACCACCGTAACAGTAAACAGGACTAGCCATTTAAGCCACCCGAATCCATCCATATTCTTTCCTGCCGGGTTTTAGTCAGGAAAAGTCTGACACTTCCTCCCGCCCCACCCAGGGCGGGAAAAGTCATTGTCGTTGGCGTTTTATTTCATTTTAAAGCCGTCTAAGGGGCCTCTGCGAGTTGGTTTCGGCTCCTCGTACGTCTTTTAAAGATCCGGGACTTTAGGGTCCCGAGATACGTACAAAATAAAAAATAACAGGACTAGTAAAATGCGGTGTATTCACAGGCGGAATGTAGGCAGAGCTCTCCAAGATGGCTCACAACTGTCCGGTCTGAATCCGGTATTCGAATACGCGATATCTGAATTCCGGCTCGGATCGCGCCCGGACACATTTTTGTGTGTCCAACGGATATTTGCCGAGTCTCGCTGGATGTTTAGCTATGAGATTTGTATGTTTACACAGTTTTGTAGTGTTATCAGTAGGTGTGTAGTTTTCACAGTAAATGTTGACAAGTGTAATTTTTCAGTCGAAATAAGAAGAAAACATACCGACAGGTCTATATTCCCCGAAGGGTTAGGCAGAGGTGTATCAATGTACACCCACAGTTCGCTGATATGTCTAGGTCCTACATAATAGGGGGCGAGTCTATTGCCATTTTAATCGGGCTCAAATCCTAACTCCAAGCTGCTACTGAGAATTTCATAGAAAAAGCCAATAATACCTTGCTCAACCTGGGGATCAGACCTAAGACCTTTTAGTAGCAGTCGTGCTTAAGACCACTAGGCTAACGAAGCAGTCAAAAAATACAAGCAGGAAGAAATACAGGAAAGTAAAAAATCTTTGTTTATTCGTTTTCATAATTATATTTTCCTTGTAAGATGAAAGAAAAGGTAAACGAAAGCTTTTCCTCAAATGACTTTCTAACCTTTAAATGATAAATGATCGGAAATGAGTTATGGCAGTAAAAAACATGGCGCATAGGTACGTGAGCTTGTTTGATTATAAGTTAACGAGGAAAACCGAAGAACGCAAAAATTAATTAAAAACACAAAAGTGGAAACGTAAGAAGAATGAGGAAGTTTGAATTGGTGAAGTAAAATAAGGAAGTTATTGGTCCCCACCTACCGGCAAAACAGCCCCGCGGTCCCCGTGTTGAATGAAGCCAATAAGACAATTAAAATACTTAAGGTAATATTGGGATAGGTACTGCCAAAGCATTTTTTGCCACAGGGAGAAATTTAAAAAGTCCTATTTATACAAGGCGTTGATTTGCAACCTCGTCAAATTCAAGGAGTTAACTATGCTCGTGATTCTTAACACGAATCAATAAAAAAATAAATTAGTTATGTTTTTTTTTCTTTTTACGTGATTTTCAAATTCGAACTAGCCATCTTGCCAGAGGGTTTATGTATGTACACATTGATATAGCCGCGCGACAATCTGCCTACCGCATACGCAACTGGGCGATTCTGAATTTTGCAAGAGGAGTATTCTGGAATACTGTTATTTGATAGCTGCAACTAAAAAAACAAGTATTTATTAGATATTGGCCAGGTATCGTAATTATATTTGATTACTTTAATTTTTTTATGACAAGCTCCTAAAATTTGACGAGGATGCAAATCAACAGCTTGTAGAGAGCACATAGCTCGTAGAGCGGACAGCCACGCGGAACTAATATCTGTATGGGCTTCGGATAGCTGTTCCAGGTCTGTTTGTGTATCTGAATTTATATGTTTGTAAATACACCCAAAAAACAGGAAAAAATGCAAGTTTGAGGGCAAAGGAAAAACGTTTGATAAAAAAAAAATACCACCACGCCTGTATTCCCCGAAGGGTTAGACAGAGGTGTACCAATGTACACCCACAGTTCGCCGGTATATTTAGGTCCCATGAAAAAAAAAACAAAAAACGTTCGTTTGATAAAAACTACAAAAAATGTTCTAAAAGGCTCACCAACGTTGCAGTTTTAAAAGCATTTTCGTTCGATCCGAATCGTCGATTCCACCCGTCAGCTCTAATAAAGCCAAGTTCAGACATTGTCTTATTAAAACTGACGGGAGGAATCTTCCTATTGTGTAGCCATCGAACATAGGATAAGATATCGACAGTCAACGTTTACGTTCAAAAGTGCCTTTTAATGGTCTATTTAGACTTGAATGACTTGACTCAATTTGTTGGGAAATAAAAGATAATACAATTTCTTAATGTTTTCTTTCCTGTAGATAAATATTTATTTGTTGTTGCGTAAATAAGATTTTGTTTTTTCTTATAATGTTATCATTTTGAGGCTTTGAATTGAGTTTTATTTATTTTTATTGGTTTTTGTTTGGGTTATGTCTACGTCCGGTGATAGACGACTTTTGGCTGGTGATGATGATGATTAAGATGATAATTACCTATAGTTTCTTTTTTGCCAAGGAAAAACACGCATTCTATGGCTAACGGCATCGCGACCATAAGAACAAAATGCATTATCACAAAAATAAAACAGGTAATTAATTATGAGATCTTAGATTATCATCCTCATATTCCTGCCCTTATCCTATGTTACTTCAACTTGTGGTCGGCGCAACACGTTTTCTTCTTCCATGTCGTCCTGTCAACCGTCATTATATGACTGACTCTCTTTTCTTTCATATCATTCTTTACATAGTCCAACCATTTTTAATAAATGTAATTCTCCAGAGCTTACACATCTGTAGGCGTACCGCTACAGCCGCCACAAAAGTTGTCAGATAACGATCTTTGTAATTATTCCGCGCTCATTAGTAAACGCGAGTCGACTGGTGTTCAGAACAAATGCCATTCTACAGGCAGTAGGGACTTGGGTTTAGTTTGTCACGTTCAGGTTAATTTTTATTGTGTTTTAGGCAAGAGGTTTTGTAGACATCTATTGGTTACTTTTTGATGAAAGGATGTAAATAAATCTTTATCATTTAAGGCTCTTGCAACAGACTGTACTGTGGTAAGCTTACCTAAAGCCCTTAAACCAGAAGTAAACCTCCCAAAATGTCATGAATGTGTGAATGCTTTTAGCTCATAGCTGTCCAGGTTTGGTCATAAGGTTCAAGTTTTGAAGAATGTAATTCAGGTTGGACAAGAGCGAATGTGACTTTTTCAGTTCATATGTACTTTCTTAGTTTATCTTGGACATCATTGACAGTGGTGAAGGAAAACTTCATGAGGAAATCTGGGCTTTAATGACTGTAAATCTGAAATCGCCAATCCGCCTTGAGCAAGCGTGGTGATCAGTGCTCGTGCCTTTTCTGTATGAGATCTTCGCCCTGCAGTAGGACAAAAATGTTCAATAATTGACTGGTATGTTTTTTCTATTCTATTCACGGGAACAAACTGCGCTGTAAAAATATACTGCGTATTTCTGTTGTTGGCGGATCAAATATTATTGTCGAAACATGACCTTTAGTGGGTGGCTGACGCGCACGCAAAAATGACAACAAATCCATGAAAACAAGACACAAAAAGGCAAAATAACGCATACACATATTCGACAAATAAAACACGCACTCTCACCAGGTTTATAGGTAGAATCGAAATTGAAATTGGTGCAAAGCCGTTCACAAAAATGGCGCAACCTATTTCAATATCCAAAAAATACGCAAATACGAAATCACGTTTCCAATATGGTAAAAACAGCATAAAATCCGTCAGTTTCCCTCGAGGGTTACAAGAAACAATATAGGAAGGTAATGGAAGGCGTAACTCCCTGTGTACGCTGTAAAACGGTGGCAGAAGCCATAAAATTTGTATCGACATCGTGTGCGTGACGTCATAACTCGGTGTTCACTAGTGCTACAAATTGTTGACACGACTCTGATGCGATGGATTGAAGTTGTGTTTGTCCACGAGTTTGTGGGAATTCTGATTGAGTAATCGGTTCAATTGGCTCATATTCACTGATACATGGTGTTTGAGCTACCATCACGCCTGTATTCCCCGAAGGATTAGGCAGAGGTGTACTGATGTACACACGGCAAAGGAGATAAGTATCCAGTCAACGCACACCACTAAACTTTATCGCTACTGTACGTACAGTAAACGACGGCCACACCTACATCGCATTCGTAGTGTGAGTGCGGTTACGACGTCTAAATGATAGTATCAATAATTTCACGACATAGGATACTTGCTTCCGTGGCGCAATTGGTAAGCATATAACCTGCCGTGACAAAGTATTGGAGTTCGAGTCACGCGTTTACAAAAATATTATTTTTGTGATTTTGCAATCTACAGTTAGTAATATAACAAGTGAATAAAGCAATATTCTGACCGATTTGAGAATCTACGACAAGTTTCCTACTTAAAATTATTTGCAAGTTTAGAAGCTACCTACCCGCTTCAAAAATATATTCATGACTTCAATTGTGAACTGATGTATGATTTAGTCTACTTAAGGAACTACACCTATATACTCCTTCTTTACTTTTACAAAGTTTGTGATTGCGACAAAATGATAAGAGCATGCATCATTTAACAGTGTTCAAAAAAACTCAATGTTATTGTTTTTCATGAGCAAAACATCGAAAATATTTATACTATAATAAATATGAGTGGAATATTTCATTGTTAGTGAACTCGCAAGGCGTCTAATGATATCGGTGAGTAAAATTATTATTAATATGTAATTTATTATGTTACCGTGAAGCAGGAATATAATAAGATTGTCCGATGTCTCATTTTCTAGTTTTTTAAGTGTATTTTGTAGTGAATTTTTATTTTTCGTAAAATATAAAAAAAAAATACTTGCACGTTCGGAAATTTCACAAAAGATACCTTATTTACAAAATTATGTATAATAATATTGCTCAATAGCAAAAAATAAAATATATATAAATATATATTTAATATATATTTAGAAAAAATATAAGTGCATAATGAATAAAGTATATTATCTATTATAATATATTTTTTTTCATTAGTATGATATAATTATGTATTACATAAGTTATATAAAGTATATAGATATATTAAGTATGTGAATAGTGTTTATACCTATAAAAAAAAACATAGTCTTGTATTTACGATTTTTATTTCTTATTTTATAATTTGGGCCTTGTTTAGTTCTAATATTTTCATCTTTCTTTTGTAGAGAAAATCCGTTCAACTGCATCGTCACACTGAGACAGGCGAAATAAACCGCCGCCTGCCTGAGCCGACACCATTGGCTTTTACACATGCTTCGCCTCGGTACCGTGAGATTGTTGCCACTCATGCTTCAGATCCATTTGCAAAGACCAGCAAAAGAAGAGCTCAAACAGATGTGACTATTATTAATCGGCCTGCTGAGACTACAGATTTAAACCCCATAGAACATTTTTGAAGTCATAATATGGTGTTGAACGGGGACCTAACTAAAGTAAGAACAAAGACTAATCTGGATGACGTTGTAACTTCGGTTTGAGAATCGTTACGTGGTAGTTATCTTTGTAACTACTTGGTTGCTGGTATGAGCAGACTTTTGCAACTTGTCAAAAACACCCATTCATTATTATAACATAATTATGTAATAGTAAATTAACCGATCAACCACCTTTAAATTTCAATCATTTTTACGTATTTAAATCTATTATTTTCCTATTATTACCAACACAGTCTGTGTAGGTAATAATTATAATACTGTAATATTCTATATTTCTATTTGTTTTTATTTTTATATTATTATTTCAAAATGTTATCCATATCTATGTGAATTAAACTGCATTAACGAAATACTTAATACAAATATCTTCATAACTTAGCCATAATAAAATAAGTCAGCAGTACTGGAGTGTGAGTGATGGTATTGTCAATAATCAGATTATATTTTTTATCTGTGTGACATGTTTATTCACTCCACCGATTGTTTATATGAATATAAAAATGATGTAATGGTATGTTCTAAATATATTGTTACATTTTTAATAAATAATGTTAACTTCAAGATTAAAATAAAGTCTTTTTTTTTTCAAAATAATAATATATATAATTTAATTTTCTATTTATAATATCATATTGTAAGCGAACTATTTGTGTTCTTTATGAGAATAAATATCTTTATACCGAAAACTTAATTAAAAAGTCACATGCTATAAATGATCAAACATTTCATTAAACAAACTTGCCCTACTGCTGATTTGCTTTTATTGTGGCACCGGTTTTGCATTCCTTGTCTGTTATGATTATTTGCGACCACGGAATTATTTCTTTTGCGGGTGGATGGAAAAAGTTTTAAGCTTTGTGTTTCTTAAATGTTATTTGAGCACGAAATGAAATTTTATTGAATATAACACGAAATGAAATTTTATTAATGATTATAATAGATTTGTTATATATAAAAAAAAAAAACATTATCAACTTATAGTTGTCCTTATAGTTATTAGTTTGTCTGACAAACTTCATGTAGGTAATACTATTTTTTAAGTTCCAAAATATTCTTAAGTAAGTAAAATACTTGTAGTTTTATATTGGGAAATAAAAATCTTCAAGAATAACTTGTGATGTTCTTTTATTTTTGAAATAAACATATTTATTTAAAATGGTTAAATTTATTCAAGGTATTTTAAATAAATAAACATATTTCTTTACAAAAAACATTTTAATTGAATAAGCTTAAAATTTAAAATCGCAAAAAGAATCACCGTTGGTCGGATTCGAACTCGCACCATAGTATTCAGGTGTATATGGCTTATTCGTTGGACTACGAATGCTTTAATTTTCAACTCGAAATTATGTTATACTATCATTAAGAAGTTGTTAGCGCACTCACACTACGAATGTGATGTGGGCGTGGCCGTCGTTTACTGTACGTACAGTAGCGATAAAGTTTAGTGGTGTGCGTTGACTGGATACTTATCTCCTTTGCTGTGTGTACATCCACAGTTCGCCGGTATGTTTAGGTCCCATGTAATAGGGAACGAGCCTATTGCCATTAACCAGGGACAAATCCTAACTCCGAGCTGCTACTGAGAATAACCCAATAACACTTTTTCCTCGACCTAGGAATCGAACCTAAGACCTCTAGCGTAGCAGTCTCGATTAAGACCACTTGGCTAACGAGGCAGTTATCGTTTTAAATATAGCACAATAACTTTTCTATTTATTGGAAAGTCATCACATAAAAGTCAGCTCTCGAAATGGCTCTGCCATTACCGTTTTGAGCTAAAATTTGTATAGTGGCTATAATACTTCCCCTACCAAGCATAATATTAGATGCATCATAACATTAATCATTATGTTCAGAATTTATAGGTTCAATCAACTTTTGAGTCACAGAAAAGCTTCTTCTGCTTTTCTTTTTGAATCGATGATAATGATATAATTTTTGGGTTCTGTAGGAAGGATACCTTTATCACGAAACGAGTAATTAATTGCCCTATAAAGTGCAAATAACCTTGGTAACAATAGTTACTACCGTCATACATAAGGACCCCAATTTGACTATTATAACAGCCCACCTGGGTAGGTGGTTATCAAATCCCCACTATCGTTAGTGGGGATTATTGTTAGTGGGGAAGATATCGTTATCTTCGAACTATTGGCATAGGGGCTAGGATACAGGCCTTAGTCGTTCCACCTTTATCTCACGTTTATCTCTAAAGCTCCTTCAAACCACGTCTAGAGTCAGAGATACTGCCTCTCCTGTATTTCTGGTCACGTCTGAGATATCCGTTTTTGTCAATATCCCAATAAATGTGCGTGCGTTGAGCTCCTGCCTCAGATTGGAATATTTATTGTCTCGACGACTGTAGCTTTCAAGTTTTCCATGTCTTTGCTTCTTATCGTTATGTAAGAAGGACTACGTTGCAGATTATTTTCTTTCTTATTTTTAGTTTCTTTGCTTACTTAGTGTACGGTTCAATCAGACATGTGTTTTGTTAGTGGCTGAAAGTGATTGCTTTTTTTCTGTAGGTATTGTAAATATAGAGTTATTCGCGGGCACTTTTTAAAACAAAATCCATTAACCCTAAGTTTTAGATACCTAAACCTACGTTTTTTTCAAAATGAGGAGACTGCTGGTTGCTTACATCAATTTATAAACATATGTATCTATTTTTTCTACAGCTTATGTAATTCAATAGGCAAGCGGCTGGGTAAGAGTCACCCGGTGGTTGACTGAAGTTGGAAGGTACTATCACTGCGATCGGTCCAGAAAGAATGGTGCGTCTCCAAGTGATGCACGACTTGGAGACGCACCATGAAGACTTCGAGGTGGAACAGTAGGTACCGGGGATGACTTGGGAAGAGGCTTCACCCAAGAGTGGTACAGAGTAAAACAAAAATAAATAAAGACAAACAGGTACAAAAACCCGGGTTCGATTCCCAGGTCGAGCAAAAAGTGTTATTGGGTTTTTCTATGAAATTCTCAGTAGCAGCTCGGAGTTTGGATTTGTGCCCGGTTGATGGCAATAGGCTCGCCCCCTATTACATGGGACCTAAATATACCGGCGAACTGTGGGTGTACATTGGTACACCTCTGCCTAACCCTTCGGGGAATACAGGCGTGATGGTATATTATATTATTATAGGTACAAAAAAATAATAACTCACTTGCTTAAAAGAGATATAATAATACTTCTACACAAGAATATTCACAAGAAGACGCCTCGTCACCGTAACATATCAGAAACGGGTTAGTTTGGCACCTGCCACCTATTTGCGGCCAACAAATTGGTTAACGTACCCGTCTGCTCGCCCCGACTTCCCAATTACTATCAAACGTGGCTCCCGAATACCGTATGCGGAAGTTATTTTTGATGAAAATTCTATTGGAAGCACTCGTTTATTAGTTTGGCTGTTAGCTGTTAGGATTTAAAATTATTTGTTGCATGCTAGCGACTGGGTCGGCCTCATTGGGTG
The DNA here is from genome assembly GCA_932526535.1 of Caradrina clavipalpis. Lineage (NCBI taxonomy): Eukaryota > Metazoa > Arthropoda > Insecta > Lepidoptera > Noctuidae > Caradrina > Caradrina clavipalpis. The sequence goes on along the minus strand of OW052110.1, from coordinate 12,696,963 downwards.
CATTTTTTAAACAGCCGACGGATTCTTCCAACATTTGGATTTTTCAAAAATATTATTTCATACACCCCTTATTCTGACAATTACGAATACAAAAAAGAAAAGAACAGTCAGCCGAAGCAGTCGATCCAATTTCATGTGATGTTTTTTCATAGATGGAATTGTTTTTTATTAATATTGACTTATTTATATGCAGAGAAATTTCGTATGCCTCGATGGCGGGACATAGCTGACTTTATGAAATAACTGTATGTAACACATTCTATGAACCTTATGATCCACAATAAATTAAAAGAAAGAGAATACAAAAATCAAGTAAGAAGACAAAGAAGCTCCCATCATCCTATCCCAGATGCACGTAAACAATTGCATCGTACAAAGTGCCAGATTTGGAACAAATTCGTGGCTCCGACCGGGCGACGCGGCTCCCAACGACGCGACGCTATCGATTCCGCTGGATTTTATGTTCCACTAGATTTGCACGCTTCACAGGACAGCTTGTATGCGGCGAAGCCTTAGATTAGCTAGACAGAAGACTGCTAGCTGGCGGAAAATATTGCCACGTTTCGCTTTTATACGTCTTTAGTATTAGAAATGGTTATCTATACTAATAATATAAAGAGGTAAGATTTGTTTGTTTGTTTGTAACAAAACTACTGGACCGATTATAATATTTTTTTGACCAATAGAATGCTACATTATTCCTGAGTAACATAAGGTGAATAACACCACGCTTCGAGACGTGGGAGCGGAGCAGTAGCCAAAAACGTAACTTAATGCGGATGAAGACACATATTTATTATTTTGAGGCTGGAAAATTACTGTATTATGTGTTAAATGGAATAAAAGGCTTATTATGAGACACCAGACCCGATTAGCATACCATCACTCCTGTATTCCCCGAAGGGTTAGGCAGAGGTGTAATAATGTACACAAACAGTTCGCCGGTATGTTTAGGTCCCATGTAATAAGGAACGAGCCTATTGTCTATTGCCGGGCACATGCTGCTTATTCTTTACTATTACACTACACGTATTGTTTTTGAAGTGAAACTGTATATTTTTATGTGGAACATGGAATCAAAGGCTTTTTTATGACACCTGATCCGAATGTGGTGTGTTTGAGGTATTCCGCGAAGCACACCCAAATGAAGCACACCCAGACGAAGCACACCTAAAGTATTCCACTTAGCACACCCGTAGGTGGGCTTCAAATAAAAATTTAAAATAATTAATTTCCTATTCCGCGAAGCACACCTACGAATATCACTCGCATAGTGCGGGGACTAAGAAATAAAAATGTCGATAGAAGAAAACATTTATTATTTAAAAGACTAACTTAAATATCTAACATTATTCAGTTTCATTATAATAATGTGACACAATATTTGACATTTTTGTAATCATACTATTTAAAATCACAGATTGTTTCATAATTATGCAATGAAAACTTGGACAAATATCAAAAACATTGTAAATATAGTTTTCCATAGAGATCTATGTTGAAGTTTTCTTATAGCTGTTTAGTGAATAATAAAAAAACGGTAATTTAAAAAACTAAAAAACCCGACTGCTATTCTTTAAAAATCCCTAAAACAAGATAAATTGTATATGTAATTGTATATAGCTGCCCCGTTGGTCTCGTGGTCGCAAGTGCGACTGCTGTGCAAGGGGTCCCGGGTTCAATTCCCAGGTCGAGCAAAAAGTGTTATTGGGTTTTTCAATGAAATTCTCAGTAGCAGCTCGGAGTTTGGATTTGTGATCGGTTAATGGCAATAGGCTCGCCCCCTATTACATGGGACCTAAATATACCGGCGAACTGTGGGTGTGCATTGGTACACCTCTGCCTAACCCTTCGGGGAATACAGGCGTGATGGTATATTTTTTTTTAATTTTTTTTTTTTAATTGTATATGTTGTATATGTAAATGTGAATAGAGAGCACATACCTATATTACATTGCAGATGGTCCCGAATGGGTCCCGACTGCTACAATTTATCTTGTTTTAGGGATTTTTAAAGAATAGCAGTCGGGTTTTTTAGTTTTTTAAATTACCGTTTTTTTATTATTCACTAAACAGGTAGCTATAAGAAAACTTCAACATAGATCTCTATGGAAAACTATATTTACAATGTTTTTGATATTTGTCCAAGTTTTCATTGCATAATTATGAAACAATGTGTGATTTTATTAGGTAAGAGCACAAAAAAGGAAAATAATAGAAATTTTTTTGGCAAGATAATTACGAAACAATCTGTGATTTTAAATAGTATGATTACAAAAATGTCAAATATTGTGTCACATTATTATAATGAAACTGAATGAATGATGTTAGATATTTAAGTTAGTCTTTTAAATAATAAATGTTTTCTTCTATCGACATTTTTATTTCTTAGTCCCCGCACTATGCGAGTGATATTCGTAGGTGTGCTTCGTGGAATAGGAAATTAATTATTTTAAATTTTTATTTGAAGCCCACCTACGGGTGTGCTAAGTGGAATACTTTAGGTGTGCTTCGTCTGGGTGTGCTTCATTTGGGTGTGCTTCGCGGAATACCTCGTGTGTTTGCAGGTGTAAGGGGACCTAACCAGAATGCTCGAAAAATTGTGAGAGGAATGCATAATATGTATGCAACTGTATAACTTTTACCTACCTTTATTCCAAGCGCATATATTTTATTGAGTTTATATGACTAGGTTGTCAAATTAAATTACTGTAATTGGTTTATACTCTGTAAAATAAAAAATCAAATGGAGACACTTTAAACTAACTGAAATGAAAATTCGAAAAAGTCACATAGGTACTTGACTTGTAAATGCACCCTCTGTAATATTTTCCTTCATCATCTTATTCTTCTTCTCCAGTTATAGCCTCGGGAATGTGTCTGGCAATAATGAATTTTAAAAATATCCCGTCAAACGTGGATATAAAACCAGCCATCTCACTTTAACTTAAGTGAGTAGGGTACCTTGATAGCTGATACTTGAAGCAATGCTTAGCATTCTGTCTAGAAAGTACACAAGTCTACTTAACTACATATTGCTAAACTAGCTTTTGTCTGCGACTTCACCCGCATAGTAGTAGTAGCAGTTACTTCGGGCAGTTTCTTTTTGGATTGTAATTGTTCAAAAACGCTTGAATAAAATGTTCTTATATTTCTTCAATAAGATAAATACAAAGTTTAATGGTTTTATCATCAATAATGACTGACGCCCATACATACTTGCATCTTCTATTGCAACCCCTTCAAACCTCATTTCGCGACAAAAGGTAACACGGTCTAATACATCTGTACTAAAGTACAAAATCGGTTCGGCGGTATAAAACGTGACAAACAGACATAGTAGGGATCTATTATTATAGACGAGTATATTCTATATACCTCAACATTTCAGCTTTACAAAAATTACTGCATCATCCAGCAATTTCTGAGACGTAAGGCCATTAGGTACATAAAGACACAACAAATAGGCGGAATGGCTATCTGATAAAACAATTGGCTCACATTAACGAAAAAGGGGTAGAAAGCAAAGCCCTCATTATTGGGCAGTGTTGGGTATCAGATACTGTAACCCTTGGGTGTTGAAGCTAATTTGAAATCTTTAGGGATTAGTTGTTTAATCACACACAACTAACTACTGACTTTTTCTAATTCATAATGTACTTTCTAAGTTTATCTTGGACATCACTGACATCGGTAACCATGTCAGAGGCCCTTGAGGCGGTTTAGAAACTCTGTCACTAGGGTGTGTGGGGTCGTTAGACATTACTGCCCACACGATAAAGAAGAAGTTGTTTAATTAAGGTACCTTGGTACTATTTTTCTTGTATATTTATATTCATTCTTTTTGTGTATTTTTGTTGACTGCCTCGTTAACCTAGTGGTCCTAAGCTCCACTGCTAGGCTAGAGGTCTTGGGTTGGATTCACAGGTCGAGCAAAGTGTTATTGGGTTTTTCTATGAAATTGATAATAGCAGCTCAGAGCTAGGATTTGTGCCCGGTTAATGGCAATAGGCTTGCCCCCTATTAGTTACGTGAGACCTAAATATACCGGCGAACTGAGGGCGTACATTGGTACACGACTGCCTAATCCTATCTTTATCACTGGGCTATCGAGACTTTTCGTAAGAAAGAAAAATATAACTCAAACAAGAAATGAAATAAAATAAAAGAAAGAAGTAAGTTTAAAGGTGCGACGGTCCTCTTCGGTCCTCTTACAAAATGAGGAGGGAAGGGGGGGTAGGGGGAGGGGGGGGTCCGCCTTTGTACTTTTTTTGTGCATAAAGTTTAAATAAATAAATCTATTACTTATAATAACATTGTAGCGAAGTCAAAACTGTACATTTAATATTTTTTGAAAAAAGTAATTGCTACGAGGTCGGGGAATGATTCCAATGCCGAAAATATAATTTTTAAAATTTTTGTCTGTTTGTCTGTTTGTTTGTGAACGCATCACGCAAATACTGCCGGACAGATTCTGTTCAATTTTTGTATATATATTCCACATAGGCCAAATTTGACCGTAGGCTATATATTATCACGCTAACTACTTTGGGGGATGAGCAATGTTGCATTATGTTTAATTCTCCTACAGATTACGACGGGTTTACAAAAAGACGAGATAAAATATAAGAATACTTTCGATAGCTGGGGATTGAACTGCTGAAATTATTATCATCACGCTATACCTTCAAGGAGCTAAGCTGACAATTATGGCAAACTAGAACGGCTATTTTAAATCATTTTGTATCGAAGTATTTAGTCTAATGGTTCGATGACCGCTTTCCAAATCGTTGGGCTTGAGTTCGGTCCCCAGAGACTGTTTTTATTTTTGTGATTTTTAAAAATCTTTTTTGCATGCTAGAAGATTTCCAAACAATAATAAAATAGAAGTAGGCATTCATCTGCCATAACATTTAGCTTTCTTATTTTTTCAAAACTTTTATTATTTTAGGAGAAAATAATGTCTATACATAGTTACACACAACAGCATTGACTTCAAAACTATTATGATTATGATAGTAGAGCAGAAAGTATACGTATTAGGTACTGTAGAATCATTGTCTGTTTGACTTTAATTTTGACAAAATAGTCTTTAAAAATGTCGGGCCAACATAATATTGCTGTTTATTATTACGCGATTTGAATTCTTTTTTTTCGCATCAATGATTCGCCATTTTTTTGAACGATGGAAAATCATCAAATGGCTTCTTCTGCTCTGGGCGGGGCGGAAGAGAATGTCAGACTCTTACTGACTAAAACCCATCTGTGTTTCTCCTAATGTCCTTGGTGTTCCACGGCCGCGGTGACTCTTTTCAACAAATTCCGCAACCTTGGCAGGCATTAACCCCAGCGTGCCCTGTCTACAGTGCTGACATCTCTCCGAGGCGCGCGTGGAACACAACGCGCCGCCGAGACCGGGATCGATGATACCACTAACAATAATTTACACCAGTTGATACATGTGCACTGGATGCCAGACGGGTCTATAATGCCACATTTTGTCAAATTGTGTCTGCAGCGGCCTACTTAAGTGCACAGCCGATTCATTGCCTTTCAGATACCTCACTGAAGTACTGAACCAGGAGCCAGGTAGTCTCACAGCTTCAAGTAGCCATGATGACCCATGGCCTGGCCGTGGCATGGCGTGGCCTCATGTTAAGAGAGAAGGTTCTCGATTTGGGTGGTAGGTTTCGTAATAAATAGTTAGGCTTTTTGTAATAAATAATGGGGTTAGGTAAGCATTAGTACATTATGTTTATTGTTCTTGAACATTTTACCGCGGGATTGCTATAAAATACGTACAATACGGCAGATTAGTTAAATAATGTATGGGAATGGCTAATTGGCTATTTTTAATTGTTTTAAATAAAGTTAAAAGCTTTGCTGTTTAATGAAAGCCAAGTAAGTTATTTTGTGTGAGTTCTATCTCCATTGATTGTTACTTTTTGTAATTTTTTTTTTTATATAATATAGGTTTAAGCATAACTAAGAACCTTTTTTTTTGTTGCCTGGTTCGAAAATCCTCATGGATGTCCACCGCCCTGGGGAGGGCGGAGGGGTCTGTCAGACTCTTACTGACTAAAAACCACCCCAGTGTTCCATTCCCACACTTACGCTGGGGATCCCGGGAACGTACGCGCCTTCCACGATCCCCGACTGGTGCTGACCCGCCACTGCGGGCCTCCTCAGGTCAGGGGGGGGAGTGAGGTGTTAGACTCCCCCCGCGACGTCAAAGAGGGGCGCGCGTGAAACACTACGCGCCGCCACCTCGGGTCCAGTTGAATAGAGGGCGACGGACGTCCCCAACTCCGCCACCCCTGGACCCATTCAGGGGGCTGGAAGAGGGCATTGTCCGCCCTCCACCGCCCGGTGCGCCTGCTGCGGGCCGGAAGAGAGGTTGTGATCTCTCTCTCCCTTTCTGCAGCCTCCTTCTGTGAGATGACCGTTTCGCAGAAGGACACCACTGCGTTCCAGGACTCATCGCTGCCGACCATCGAAGTGACTACGGCTGACAGCGACAGGTCACTGCCTACTTCTGATATGAGGGCACGGCGCGTTTCTTCCCAAGCGTTACACTCTGATAGCGTATGCCGCGCCGTGTCCTCCCGGCAGTCCACGCAGTGGTGCCACGGGGCGTCCGGCTCCCTATTAATGTGACACAGGTATTTCCCGAAGCAGCCATGACCCAAGAGCACCTGCGCCGCCCGAAACGTTAGGGAGCTGTGCCTTCCTCCCGAGCCAATCCACCAGAACAAGTGCAAGTTTTAATAATACGAACAGAACGGAATTTGACTGATTGGTCCACAAATTCTAGCTTTGCTAAGAATATTTTTCTCGTGAGTAAAAAAACGGCACCGCAGACAACTTAAAGAGTTACAGTATGCTCAGACTCAGGTACTCTCCGGACACGGTTGTTTCAAGAGTTGCGGATGTGGCGAGAGGACACGTCTGGGTGTTATCTCTGAGATGTTCACCATCATCATACAGCATACGGTGGAGGTTTGCTCTGCTTAGGAGGAGCACCGTCGTGTCCTCATGGTGGCGATCGGTGGCGGCGATCTTTTGCATTCGGCACTGGTTCAATCCATGGTCTGAAGCGAGGGCTTTTGCGAAGCAATCAGCTCCTTTTGCTAAGCAGGATTACACACAGTTCCTGTTGATAACGAAGAAGAAGGCGAAACGCATGATTAAAAAGCCAACCTCATGCCCCGGCCGCCGCTACAGAAGGGGGCATCCCAGGCGCGGGCCTACGGTCGGCGAGCGTTGGGTGGCTCGCCGTCCGATGAGAACCAGCTGTGCGATTCTCTAACAACGAACGAGTCTCACTTCGATAACGAACCAACTTGTGATTGGCTTAGTATTCGTTCGCTGTGGTGACGTCACCACGGCGAACGAATACTAAGCCAATCACAAGTTGGTTCGTTATCGAAGTGAGACTCGTTTTCGAGCTTGCATGTTAGAGAATCGCACAGCAGACCCGGGTCGACGGCACGCTGTATTCCACGCTTAAACAGATGTCAGTTCAGAACACGGAGTTCATTAGGGCCACCAAGGTGCCTAGGTTGCGGATTTTTTTCGACAGAGTCACAACGCGGCTCTGGAACGCAAAGAGCATTAGGGGGAACACGGATGGGTTTTACTTAGTAAGAGTCTGACCATCCAACTGAGTGGAAGAACTCATATGATTACTACCCATGCTTAAATAACAAAGTTTACCGCACCGTGAGCCTAATAACCACCTCGACTCTTTAAACAAGTGTTGGACGATTTATCTGAAAAGGTTTTTCTTCTTAAAGGTAGGTACTATAAACGAAAAAATTCTACATGCTTAAAAATTAACTTCTAAATGGACATATATTCTGAAGATTACCGTAATTCTGCCAAAGATAAAGGGAAAAATTTACCTCTCTATAAGAGGTAAAATTTTGCTTAGCCTTTTAATAAGTTTAATGCTATTTTATCTAATTATGCTAACTGTTTTTTGTCTATACTTTCTCCCAATAAACATAACATTAATACCTAATACGAAGCTAAGATTCTGTTGCCAGTTGCTCTGATAACAAGATTTATTTCTACGGTCTTGATTTACTAGACAAATCGAAGCTAGAATGTAAGGTATAATGTTAAAGGTAAATGGTTCGAAAACAAAAATAAGTAAATTTTGACACCACATCATTGTATTTTGTAAAGGGATAGTAAAGCCATCATACATAGGCTGGGTTTTAGACCCAGGTATGACGTAAGCCCATTACTAACTGGGCACAAATCCAGACTCCGGGGGTCTACAGACAAATTCCCAAAACCCACAAGCGTAATATTAGCAGTCACCTTAGCAACCAACGACATGCTTGGAAGATTATGATGACATAGTCACTTAGGTTAACGTGAGCGAAGCCGCGGGCAACAGCTAGTAATAAATAAAAACACTTCATTGATTAGATAACATGGCACATAGTTATGGCACAGACGCCGCTCAGCCACTCAAGACACAATTCTCAGTAATTTCATAACATTATGACACATTTCCACCCCTCAGGGGATGAATGTAGGCGAGTGATGGCAACCGCACGTCGTGAGCATCTTGTTGTACTATCACATCCCCGAGGAAATCTCAAATTTAAAGCATAGGACATGTGTGAACACGCTGGGGGAAATAGGGGTGTATGGGGGTGAAGTTTGGGTTGATTGTATGCACTCGTAAGTTAAATTCTTGGGAGCCGCGAAAACCTTAAGCAAACAAGGTTTGTAATTCCTTAAACAGGCATTGATTTACAAAGAAGTTAGGAGGTTGATTGGGATGAAATCCATGGGGGTTTAAATGATAATAATGATAAATTAAGTTCATTTAGTAAGTAACACCTTTAAACCAGATGATGTCGTATTTGTTCTATTCGTATTGGTGAGGTTCTTCAGTAAGGTCTGAGGTGAGCAAAACTCGTAACCGACGTGCTTGTATAACCAGATGAAACGGTGTAATGTGGAGGAGGTGAAAGAAGTATGTAAAGATCGTAGGTACCAACCAGGTGGCGTTCTGTGTTTTCTGCCTACCCCCATTGGGAAAACGCGTGAGTTTATGCATGTATGATGTCGTATATTTCAATACGAATACTCTAAGAAACAAACTCAAAGACCAAACAAAGTGATGATAATTGCTCCCGAAATCCGACCAAAAATAGGGGATATTTTCTTCGACACATTAACACATGTTAACAAGGCACATCACTAAACAAGTAATACTTCATTAAAGGCACAGTACATACTCGTGTTCCTACAAAGGAACAACGGAACAGGCGTCAGTCGTAATGAATTCCTAATGGCCGCGCGAAGCCCCCCTCCGCCCTCCCCCTTGTTCCTCATTTACGAGATAATGGAGAAGAAATTGTTTCCCTAAGATGGTGAAAGATATTATGATAATGTGGTGCGTATAACATTTAGATTAGACAGTAATTGTTGAGTTTTTGTAATGAATATTGTTATCGTTTATGGTGATGACAGCCAGAAATAGGAAGTAACCATTGGCTAACATTAGGTGTAGTTTTGTTTTTTATATTATCCTTGGATGGCAAACCAGCCGACGGTCCACCTGATGTTAAGTGGTCACCGCTGCAACCTCATGTGCCTGTAATTACACCGGCACCCATACCCTTCAAACTGGAACACAGCAACGCTGCTTTGTGGCAGAAATAGGTATGATGGTAGTACTTCCCCGGACGAGCTCCTTAATAAAGAGCTCTACTAATACAATGTCAAAATTATCTAATCCACGTCAAAAAAAAAATACCATCACGCCTGTATTCCACGAAGGGTTAGGCAGAGGTGTACCAATGTACACCCACAGTTCGCCACACCAAAGTCACGCCAAACCCACGTCAAAGTTACTCCCATTTGTCGAAGTAGTAATATTTTTGGATAATTAACGCTAATTTGTTTCAAATCTATTCCAGCAAATGTTTAGTATGTATATTGAACTGTTATTGCTAACACACTAATAAAAGACTAGTGAAATTGCACGCACTAATTAAATATTAAATTAGTTGCACGTATAAATTTAATTACAGAGAATTTGTGGGTTGCCTCAATTATCATATATCTATTTTAAACCGCATACTTACAACTTTGATTACAGGGTTTACCTAATACAATAGTGTAGCTATGCTTATACAACATTATAATTAGTATCTATATGCTTCTTACTTTTAAGTCTATACTCCACTAGTCTATAATGAAAAGGTTAAGTTTGTTTGAAAGATTTAAACTTTGGAAGTACTCACCTGGTTATTAAAATTCTTTCACTGAATGAAAGCTACACCATTACCAACGGTCATACGATATATTTTGTTGTATGCTTGAGTATCACGCGAACAAAGTCACGGGCCTATGTTGGTTATTATGTCAGGCCTTTTGATCTCGCTGCAAGTTATAGGAGACAACTCTACAAAGGACCTCTTTTACTACGGTGATGAAACTACGTGTTACGAGTACAATAGTGGAAAGTAATTTTAGACCAATTTAACTTGAGTGGTTCGCGGCTAGTAAAAGCACTGGTTGATGGATCCAGGTTAAGTAACGTTTGTCGGGTTCGGTCTGTGGATGGGTGACTATTAGTTTCACAATAAACATCGATTAGGCGAACTGCCTCATTAGCCTGTTAGTCCTAAGCGCGACTGCTACGCTAGAGGATTTGAACTCAGTAGCAGCTCGGAGTTTGGATTTATGCCTGATTAATGGTAACAGGCTCGCCCCCTATTACATGAGACCTAAACATACCTGCGAATTATGGGTGTACATTGGTACACCTTTGCCTAACCCTTCGGGGAATATATATAAACATCAATTCAGGCACATAATATTTTGGTTGAGGATAGAATAAAATTGACTCATATTATTATTTGACCTTTATTATTTCTTTTAACTCAAGTACTTAAAATATTTTTTGCACAGAACACGTTTATAAAATGACTTCGAAATAACTCAATGAAAGCCCTTATACCTCTCAAATTGAAACGGCTCGCAGCTAAAAAGGCAGGCCTTTGAAAAAGATGATTGTACAGAATACGGGTAATAGGTAACCCTTTTGTGAAGTAACGAAGTTTATTTCGTGTTGAATAGCTTTTGATCCGTGATCTGAACGAGCACAGGTGTCCGCCAAGTTATTTGGTAGATAGCGAAGATGGGGTGGCTTTGTAACGAATGCGATTTAAAACCTTATTTCAGAAAGGTAAGGTTTTAATTCAGTTAACCTTTGCTTAGAAGGTTATAATATCCTCGTATTTGAACGCTTTCAAAATGTAGTCTCAATCTCATCTCAGCGATCATCAATGTGACAATATACAGGTAAGCGGTTGTCCTTAAAAGTTTGTAAGATTGCCCTTCTGATGGCCAATACCTAAACTAAAAACTTTTAAAAAATATAGTAATAAACTCATCAGCGGGAATCACTGTCAAAAACAAAAAAAAAAAACAGTTGTTTGCCAGATTGAGAGTGAAAACCGGGAATGATTTTTATCTTTATTTTTCAGTCTCATAAACATTCATCGTAACATCAGCCAAAAGATATCCAGCACGATGAGTTTGGTGTAAATTAGACCAGATTGATTTAAATAAAAGGGATTTATGGAATAGCAACAGAACACAACCGTTGACAGCTTTTTGGAAGAAGCAAAAAGCTGGGTACTCACTTAGCAGTGTAGCACGTAACGTATCAGATACGGTATCAAGTGAGTACGTAGGCACGAGCTGCGAGCCGCTCGCGCGTGGAGCGCTGTAAGCTCGCAGTGACCCGCCGAGTGACGGTTTCACTGCAAACACAAAGGCGGCTAGGAAGCTCGTAGCTAGATACGCGGAGGACCGTGGATGAGCCGTACCCACTTGCAGGTTGATACCGTATCTGATACGTTGCGTGCTACACTGCTAAGTGAGTACCCAGCCAAAGAGAGACAACTAAATAAAAAGTGACTTCAAACGATAACGTCCCGTTTATATTTCTAACATAATTATTTAACCGTCCACAATAGAAGCTAACTTGTCTCTATCTTTAGATGACACAATAGGACGTCACAACATACGTAGAAGCCTTGAAAGCAATATTCACATAACGCACAATTTAAGTGCGTAGCTACATTATTTCCACGAAAATAAGTGACATAGTACAGGTAAACTGAGGAAGAACAACTACAAACAAACAGACATCGAGAGTATTTTACCTGTAAAAGTTAAAAGTAGTTAGTAGTGGCAGAGCTTTTTGTGAAGGGGGTCGTCCGAATCAGAATGCTTTATTTGAAAACAGATCAAATTACAACAAAGTGTGAGATATTACAGATAGGTAGATCCCCAATGTTCTGCCTAAGGGCGTACATATTAAATTAAATTTGTAAAATGTTTACTTTTTAACACTCATTTAACTTCAAGTGTAGAGTGGTAGAATTATGTAAACTGGGGAAGTACTATCATCAATCCTATTCCTGCCGCAAAGCAGCGCTGCTGTGTTCCGGTTTGAAAGGTATGGGTGCCGGTGTAATTACAGGCACATGACATTACCACTTTGTGTCTGGAATGGCAAGGCGTTTGCAAGGCCTCTGGTATTGCAGATGTCTATATGAGCGGTCGCTATTTAACATCAGGTGTGCCGATGGCTTGTTTGCCATCCAATGATAACAAAAAAGTTAGCTAAATGGAAGAGTAATGGTAACGAGTTTACTGTCCAAGTGACTACGGTAATTTAGTGGTACTTCTGCCAAATTACTTGACAGGCAACTAGTACTTAGGTACTCCCTAAATGTATTTAAATCTAACCTTCAGAATTGAAATGGGGTTTTTAAGAGCGGCTGTCAATATATTTCGCTGGAAGTCTAGACTCGGAGGCAGCTGAGCTTGCAATTATGTAATGTGAAAGCAAAAGTTTTATTTTAATGTGGTTTATTTTTATTAGTTTAAACGTTTAAGGGATGCTTTTCAGTCTGTTCCCTGTAGAAAACATTACATATATACCATCACGCCTTTATTCCCCGAAGGGTTAGGCAGAGGTGTACCAATGTACACCCACAGTTCGCTGGTATATTTAGGTCCCATGTAATAGAGGGCGAGCCTATTGCCATTAACTGGGCACAAATCCAAACTCCGAGCTGCTACTGAGAATTTCATAGAAAAACCCAATAACACTTTTTGCTCGACCCGGGAATCGAACCCAGGACCTCTAGCGTAGCAGTCACGCTCAGGACCACTAGGCCAACGAGGCAGTTTACATCTGTTAACTCTTTAAATTCACTTATTAATTCAAACAATTCTACTTATTAAAAAACGTTTCAAATCTAGTCGCAATCTCATCTCATCGGCAACCAATGTCAAAATAATTGGAAAACAGAGGCAGATTTTTGACTTGATTTAGACTGAGTTTAGAATGTGAACGATGCTAAAAGTTACTAGACTAGCGTTGTAGTTCCTTGTATTGATTTAACGACAAAATAAAGCCCGAAAACATGTTCATTCTGGAAAATTCCATTCTTACAGAATCAAGCAACTACAACTTAAGATAGGTAGGTACCTAAACTTTTTAATTACCGGAATACTCGATATTCATTTTAAAACTTCCAGAAATGTTCAAAGAAACGAACTTCTAAAACATCGCTAAGCTCCCTGCTTATAAAACCGCAGGTTGATGGCAATTTCTGTTTTACGCGAATTTGCATTTGTAAGCCGCCGCGAAGTGCGCCCTCTTGTATCGTTACCCGTCTGCCTGTTTATGTCTGCTCATCTAGAAAATCACTTGGCGGGTTTTGAGGAGATGGTATTATTAAAACCTGGAGGGAATGTTGCTTTGGTATATTTTGGGAAGCTTTTCTCGAAAATATTATCTTCACAATTTTTGATTCTCTTTGCCAAAAGAAGTTCTAACTGCCAGTGTATAAGATCTCTCCCGGCGTAGCTTCGGCTAAAGATACAGGATCTAACAACACACATCACATAGCCGTTACCTACGCATACTACCCGTCTAAGTAACAGTATGTAAAAGTTGTAAATTTGACCTTAAAATTCACCGTAACTTGAATGTTTGCAGTTATAATCCCGTACAAAAGAGTGGCTGCCATGATGGGAAAAAGATTTTACATTTATTATATCACTATTGAAGATTACGTTTTAATATTTAATCACAGAAATACATTAAACTAGGATCTTAAAAAGAAAATACGAAGCGGGAAAACCATGTTTAATATCTTATTTCTAACTTATTAATAAACTTGGGGCTTTTCGGCGCTTCGCAACAAAATAAATTGAAGTATTTTGAATATTCATTTAGTTACCAAAGCTATTTAGAGATGGAGGGAACATTGTTACTGAGTTTTGTTTATTTGCAAAGTTCCGACCAGAAAACAACTTTTGTTTTTAATATTGTGCTTATTTATCATGTTGTTATACAGACAATATAGACAATATACACCTTGTGTCTGTTAGTAATAATGCAAGTAAAAAGTATGGTAATATTGCCTATATTAGGTTAAATTTATGAGATGGCTGATTTTTAGCAGCAGTAGAGCTCTTTGTGAAGAAGCTCGACTGGGGAAGTACTGCCACCATACCTGTAAAATGTAATGTAAATGTAAATTCTCCAGGCCGATTCCACCAACTTCCAAACTCCGGGCTGCTACTGAGAAATTCCTAATGGAAAAACCCAATAACACTTTTTGCCCGACCTGGGAATCGAACCCGGGACCCCTTGCTCAGCAGTCGCACTTGCAACCACGAGACCAACGGGGCAGTCCACCACCATACCTACCATCACCACCACCATACCCATTTCTGCCGCAAAGCAGCGTTGCTGTGTGCCGGTTTGAGGGTATAGGTGCCGGCCGGTGTAATTACAAGCACATGACACATTTCAACTTTGTCTCTGGGATGGCAACGCATTTGCAAGGCTGGTATTGCAGATGTCTATAGACAGCGGTGACCTCTTATCACCAGGTGGGTCGTCGGGTTGATAGTCATAAAAGGGTTTGTTAAAAAGGGCTCCTGGGTTAATTCCGTAAAAATGATCTGCAGCATCTCTTCTATTTTTCTCTTTTATTTTTTTTATAACTTATTACAATGATGTTTCCATATTTAACGCTGTTTAATATAAAATCTATTTGAAGCATGCGTTTGAGACTTACTCTGAACCATTAGCTAGATATTGCTGTAATAAATACCTTCAGTGTATTGATTTAAATTCTTAGAACTAATTTAATTATCGAGATTTTGTGGCTTGGCAAGTTCTGGCAAAATTAAGCTTATTTAGTCGTGGGCGTATACAAGCTCCTTTGATGATTGTTGTAAATAACATGATTAGGTTCTGATATTAAGCCGCACCCTAATTTTAGATTAAAATTAAATTGAAGAAGAACAAACAGTTTTAAGCTTTACACCGATTTGTAAGAGTGAGTAAGAGAGTTGCAACACCGATTCCGGGGACGGCGGCTAACCTTAAGACTAGCCAACACAGATTTTATACATCGTGTTTTTTATTTCTACTATATTCCAACCTCGGAAACGTCGATATACGACATCCTTTCGCCAAAAGTCCTCTTTCATTAAGGTTTTTTAGGTTGGATATACTTTTATATAGGTACCTATAGTGTGTATGGAGTTTCTTGCTCATTCTTCTCCATACCAAGCTACCTTTTGGAATGGGTGACTAGATCCAATATTTTTTTTTTCTCATGTAATTGACGTTCAAATAACGACGGCGACGTTCCGAGCGAATAAGCAAGTTGAAGTAGCAGTGGGCAGGACACATGATACGCAGAGCTGACGGCCGATGGGGCAGCAGGCGAACACCACGCACTGGCAAGCTCAGCGTAGGACGTCTTCCCAGAAGGTGGACGGACGACCTGAGACCGCAGGAAGACGCTGGACGCAGGCCGCTTCCAACCAGTCTTTTTGGAAATCCATGGGGTAGGCCTATGTCCAACAGTGGACGTCCTGCGGCTGATATGATGATGATGATGATGATTTGACGTTCAAAGGTCCCTTTTAAATGATTTGACTTTGACTTTGGACTTTGAGATAGATATACCTTTATGTAGTAAGTGTCAACGTCACATCACTGACAAGCGCAGTAAGTGCTGGATTGGATTCAATTTAACGCGACTATCTTATCAGATAATGATAGTGTTTTAGTGCGCCAAAGTGTTGTATATTAACGTACAACGGGTTCAGGATGTGGGAATCAAATATAGAATTTATTTATTATAACCTCCTGGTGCGTCCTATAAAAATAGGTTTATATTTACAAGATGCACCAGAAATATAAATTACTAGCTTTAGCCCGCGACTTCATGCGTGTAAATGTAGGTTATCGCGGACGCACACGAAACCGCAGAATGGAAAGTAGCCTAATTTCTTTCTTGGGGTTCAAACTTAACCCGTACTAAACATCTGAATCAGTTCAGTAGTTTAGTCGTAACAGATAGACACAATTACAGTACAGATTGGTCAATAATAACATAATCTATGTACCGTAACATAAAATTTTACAAAGTTACAGTAAATTAAACAAAATTAGATACCACTAATGCAAGATACAAATATGATATTTATTTATGTCAAGGAGATGCGCAGAACCCACGAGTTTACGTGCTTTCCGAGACACGGGTTCATGTGACACCATCATCTTACAAACGGGCTGCTGCTTCCTAATGAAAAAGCACATTGATACTTTTAACCCGACTTAGGTATCGAACTCAGGACCCATCACTCAACAATCGCGCTTGCGACCAAGAGACCAACGGCACAGTTGCACAGCTACGGTACTAGTTTGGGGTATCGCAAATGAGAGATGTTATTGGCGAGGGCGAAACCGAAGCAGTGATCTGTCAAAAATGAGTAGGTAACATGGCTGACCGATAGTTTACCATTGGTTAGCTCGAATCAATACATCAGTGAGTTGATGTTTTTCAAACGCACTCCATCCAAGTGACAAAAACAAATGAACAATTATAACATAGATTTGTGCTGGGGCGACTGCGTCTGGTGACGAAAATCTCAAACAGCGCAAATATTCTAATACAACCTTCTTGAAAGCCCATATTGGAACACATACCATCACGCCCGTATTCCCCGAAGGGTTAGCCAGAGATGTATCAATGTCCACCCTCAGTTCGCCGATATGTTTAGGTCCCATGTAATAGGGGGCGAGCCTAATGTCATTAACCGGGCACAAATCCTAACTCCGACCTGTTACTGAGAATGCCATAGAAAAACCCAATAACACTTTTTGCTCGACCTGAGAATCGATCTTTTAAGGGAAAGCCAATATACGCCTTCTGATTGGCTAACAACGGTCCAATGAAGTCGACAGTAATTTCCCTAACACAACAAATCACTAATACATCCTTAGTTTAACATTGAATGGCATTTGTGGTCCTGATTGAAAGTAGGATCCTTGTCTCAACGTAATGGGATCTGAACTAATTGGAATAGCCAATGAACGGAAAGGTTGCTGTTGTATGTCTAATGTAGACTAGGATTTATTCGCGACTTTGTTTGTCGAACTTCATCCCTTCATCCCTCGTTAGAACTCAAGGGTTGAGTTTTAAGAAATTCTTTTGACTGCATAAGGGGTGCAAAAAAAGCACCACACAGACTTTAATTATGGCATACTACCCATAAAAGAAAGTAACATTTTGCAAAAATCATTGCTGGAAAACGACCTATTTTTTGTGTTGTGAAAACTCATCGTAATGGTATCGCAATGTACCGCACGGAAAAACTTTGTGCTTATGAGTGCACCCGTCTGTCCTGAGGGTGTTTAAATTTCAGTTACAATAATTTAAACTTGTTTTCGGAAAAAACAGAAGGCTTCGAGGTATGTTTCATAAATTCTTACAGCGATGAAAAGAACATGTAACTGTTTTTTATTTTTTTTATTTTAAGGCTGTAAATATTTAATGAATTATAATAGACAAGATAGAAACAACGTCAATAAATTGACAGCTTCGTTATGTATCTTTTACTTCATTTTCTGTGATTCTGTCATCAATAACTTGGCCTGTTTTTTCAGTCAGTCTCAGAAATTGGCAGATTAAATGTTAATTTAAATAAAAAAGAATAAAGATGAATTAAAGAAAAAGAACATGATTTTCAGCTATTTACATAAAACATAATTCTTTTACACAAAACCACTCAAAACTTATTTTAAATATCGAATCAAATTAATAATATCGAATAGTATACGTAGTATACGTATAGTTACCCAATGCAAACAAAACGACCGCGGTTGGAAACTTTGTTTGACAAAGTGAAGTGGTCAGCTGAAAGCGCTAGCGGCTATTGGTCAGATCGATCTACTTGGTTAACCAATGAAGGGATCGAGGGCCGCTCTTTTTGGGACCTCTCATCTTTTTGGGACGAGGTCCGTCGTTGAGTTGAACAGAGACAATATTTTATTAAGTAACAACATGTCTTTGCAGACAGAAAAGGTCTGTTTAAAAAGGGTCCTACATTTATTTTCGGGAAACTAGGTTCTACCCGCGACTTTTTCTGGGTAGGTTTCAGAATTAAGTCAGTCTTAATTTGACCCATATAGACGGGAAAATTAAGATAATTAGCTAGATCCAACATAAAATCGAACTAAATGTGGGTCAAATATCAGCTAACTTTGCTTAAAATTGTAGACGCAAGGAGTTTATTTGGCGTATAAGTGATTGTAGATTCTATACATAACGATTATAAGATAAATTTTGGTAGGATAAGGGCAATAACGTTTGGGGTCAAGTCAGTTTTTCATCAAATAATATGATTTTTAAATGATATTTAACTTAGTAGCTCGTTATAGAAAATAGGATTTTTTAAGTTATTCGAGAATATTCTCATAAGTTGTGTCTGTTAGCAAACATCATTAACATGACTTTTTTTCCGCATTTGCCACAGAACTATGTATGTACCTAGTTCCCATATACGTATGTTATCCAATTAGGTACTTATAACATGAATGGGAAAATCTGTAGGAATTTACGCACACAAACAAAGTTCAGTCAGGTAGTTGTTATGCGCATTCATTATTGATACATTCTGACGTGTGATTTTTTACGTTGTTTCATGTACAAACAGAAATACCTGCAGCTTGTAGCAAAGTATTTAAAGTCAAAATCAAAGCATTTATTTCAATTAGACCATTTACAGGCACTTTTGAAGTGTCAAGAAGTCACAGTAATAGTTGAAACGAGTTGCTCGTTACAAAACGTAGGTCTATTAAAAATATATATATCGTGGTTTTGAGGGTTTAAAACCAGGCCATATACCAATGTGATCTTTAAATTTATATTATGTAGGTACTTTTTAAGTTAATGTTGCATTTCACTGAAATCGGTAAAAGAAAACTATCATAAGGAAACCTAGAGCTTTAATTAATTTATGTTATTTATATTTTTATTAATCTATCGCCGATCCCCCTTGAGCAAGGCGTTTTAATGAATACTCGTGCTTTTTCTGCATAAAAAGAGGCCTTTATCCTGCATTAAGACCATAATAGACTGGTTTTATTATTCTGTTTACCCATTTCTACATAATTAATTAATTTTTAAATTAAAAAAACAAAAATAAATTACTTAAAAATAGTAGACCACTAGCATCGGTTACTAAATTTTATTATAAGTATTGTTAATCATATATATATACCATCACGCCTGTATTCCCCGAAGCTTTAGGCAGAGGTGTACCAATGTAAACCCACAGTTCGCCGGTAGGTATATATAAGTCCCATGTAATAGGGGGCGAGCCTATTGCCATTAACCGGGCACAAATCCAAACTCCGAGCTGCTACTGAGAATTTCATAGAACCCAATAACACTTTTTGCTCGACCTGGGAATCGAACCCGGGACCCCTTGCACAGTAGTCGCACTGGCGACCATGAGACCAACGGGGCAGTTGTTAATCACATCCGAATTATTTCATACTATACAATATATAGACTCTAAACCTATTCAATAAAAGTGCCGCATCAACCGCTACCCACGTCGTGTGCTCGCGACATGACAGGCCGAGCTACAAAGTGGACAGGACACTCGAAATGCTTTTACCATATTATCTTTATCGAGTGGCGAGCTTCACGATTGATATCGATGCCCTTTGCTACCTGGCTCCATACAGCCACCACTCTACTAAGACCTACGGGAAAATCCCACACTAACCTCAAAAGTACTGCATTTCACGTTTCGTCCATGACAGTGGCGCCGCCATCTTGGATCAAGTTTCACTGGGTGTTGTTTATATGGTAATGGAGGGATGAACGTGTGACGTAGATAAAATAAATTTAAATATCGTTACGCATAAGTGGTGGCGAAAGGTATTCACGTACCTATAGTATACTCTCTCTGATTTTAGTTGGAATGTGATGTGGGAGTTTGTAGAGGTAGGTACCTAATAATACTAGCCTATTATTGTCCAATACTAGCCTATTATTGTATTGTATTATTAGTTTATCTTGGACATCACTGACATCGGTAACCATGTCAGAGGCCCTTGAGGCGGTTTAGAAACTCTGACACTAGGGTGTGTGGGGTCGTTAGACCTTACTGCCCACACGATAAGAAGAAGAAGAAGAAGATTGTCCAACTGCAGGCTAAAGACCTCTTCCAATACAGAGAAAGTACGAGCATTGATCACAAAGCCTGCTCATGGCAGGTTGACGATTTCAGACTAATAGAAAAGAAGAATATTCATTAAACCAAAACTTAACCGAATTTACAGAGCAAACAAACAAGCAAGCAAGGAAGTTATATAATTGTAAAGTGTGCAAGCTACTAAAGAAAGTGCAACTGAACTTAATCTAGGTAAAACTCCCTGTGGTTTAAGCACCAGTAATATTATTTAAATTTAATATTAATTCAGGCTTCCTTACGATGTTTTCCGTCACCATTGTCAGTGATATCTAAGATAAACTTAGATTATTAATTAATAATACGAATTGACGAAGTCACAACCCGCAACCTTATGTATAACAATCGGGCAGCACAACCACTGGGCCATTATTATTACACTAACCCAATCTACAACATGGTCCTTATATGTGAATAACTCACCCTGGTCCTCAAAAAGGTGGACGCACTAGTATCATATCGCCACTCAAGCACAAATGTCAATGCACTCCTTTGTATTCGTCGAACTAAGTTTAAAGACATTGTAACTATAGACGAATAAGCGGCTAATTTATAATTAAAACCATTATATTACACTATTAATTTTCATAGATAAATTGGACTTTATTGCTTTCTCATAAAAGTTACGGGAACATTTCCTATGATGATCTTTCAACACGTTTATTATTATTTATGTTATATTTTTAAGCTAAGTTTCGAATTTAAACTAAGCTCTTAGCACTAAGCTCTTCACACGGCGAAGTTACAAGCCAAACTGACAGAATGATAACATGCAAATGCATCTTTATTTGTATCATTTTCCGCAAAGCACTTCCAAACTGCCGTTCATTAAACTGTACATACAAACATGTCCAAACTATGGGCACATTGCATAATTAAGTTACATCATACTAATGTATGATTGTATGGTCGTGTATGGTCAAAGGATGCTATTGTCTCTCGTCCAATCGCTCTT
Organism: Caradrina clavipalpis; assembly: GCA_932526535.1. NCBI lineage: Eukaryota > Metazoa > Arthropoda > Insecta > Lepidoptera > Noctuidae > Caradrina > Caradrina clavipalpis. The sequence goes on along the minus strand of OW052110.1, from coordinate 12,675,380 downwards.
TGTTCTTGTCTATCAGTCTAATGCGCGGAACTTCCAACAAAGGTTTAGTGGGTATTTTGAAGAAATACTTCTTCATTATAATATAAATTTCCCGGTACAATGATAATATTGTATAGTTCTTTGGGAATTTGCCTTCCTTCTCTGTCTGTGGGAAACTACGGGATTGTATGAAGAGGTACTTAAATAGGCGTGTATGGAATCATAATTCACTGTGAAGCGGTTATAGAGTAACCCTTTTTGAGTACAGTTTCAGAAGTTTTGTAAAACTTGCTTTACTTCTACCAAATTAAGTTCATTATTTCATGAGCTTGGAGGACTTGCAGATTCTAAGCCGAGATTATCTACAAAGTTGTTGGTCATACGCGAATTGAATATCATAAATTATTTTTAGAGAGCATGACTGCACTAACTTAAAAGCAAGCTATTAGAGTCGATTTTCCAAGCATTTTGATTTATACAATTAGGCGGCCAGCCTTACCTAGGGCAAGAGTGATGATCAATCCTCTTGCTTTCTCTGCACGAGATGAAGCCTTTGCCCAAGGATAATAATAGGCTGGTATTAGGTATTATAATTTTAAGCAATTTACGCTACGTTTACTCTGCGTGTTTCTGAAGTATATTAAGAACTAGCTGTGCCCCGCGGTTTCACCCGCATTACGTTAGGTTTTTGGTTACTGATCCGTTCCCGTGGCTCATAGCGTGATGTTATATAGCCTATAACCTTCCTCGATAAATGGGCTATCCAACACAAAAAGAACTTTTCAAATCGGACCAGTAGTTCCTGAGATTAGCGCGAACAAACAAACAAACTCTGCAGCTTTATAATATTAGTATAGATTAGGCAGCTGTTACTACTGCCCTAGTTACTGCATGAGATATCTTCAATTTATTTCATAATTATTACTTCAAAGCGACAGTGTAAGTATAAGTTAATAGCTTTTCCGAGAATTTACGAAAGTCTACTCATTTATCTATATAGAGAAATAGAATTGAAGTGTCTGTTAGTAATGTCAGAATAGCAGCTTCTATGAAATTCTCAGTAGCAGCTCGGAGTTTGGATTTGTGCCCGGTTAATGGCAATAGGCTCGCCCCCTATTACATGGGACCTAAATATACCGGCGAACTGTGCGTGTACATTGGTACACCTCTGCTTAACCCTTCGGGGAATACAGGCGTGATGGTATATTTTTTTTTTAGAATGGCAGCTTTTTACTAAATACATTATGATTGTTTACACAGTAGATACAAATACCAAAAAAAAACATGATTCGGCTAATCTCCTAAACGGCTGAACGAAATTTAGGCGGGCCTTCTATGGCACTTATCTGAAGTTTTAAGGAGTATCTCAGGCTAATTTTATTTGAAATACCGGGTAGTTGCCCGCGACTTATTTCACCCGCATTAAGTTACGTATTTGGTCTTTGTCCAGTCTAACCAAGAGGTATCGTGTTGCCCAGTTACTGGGTTGTGGAGGTCAGATAGGCAGTCGCTCCATGTAAAACACTGGTATTCAGCTGCATCCGGTTAGACTGGAAGCCGACCCCAACGCAGTTGGGAAAAAGGCTAAGCAGATGATTACGTTACGTCTTTGGTTACTGCTCCGCTCCCGTGAGTTGTAGCTTGATGTTATTTAGTTAATTTTCTAGACATAATTCAAAATCGGTTCAGTAGACCCAGGGATTACCTTCTACACCCTCACAAACTTTAGCTTTTTATAATATTAGTATAGAAAAAGTACTAGGGTAAGAAAAGGAAGAAGGAGAAGTCAAGGGCGTTAACTAGTTCTTACCTAAAGAGAAACTCAAGTAAAAGTAAATTCAATTACAAGCGATCCGGTCAGTGTACTATTTACTTACTAGTTGAAGATGAACTCACTACAAGGAATGATAAATAGGTTCGGTTAACTTTACAATAACTAACTCTTCGGGTTTGTGGATTCTTTTCTTTATCGTGTGTGCAGTAAATGTCTAACGACCCCACACACCCTAGTGTCAGAGTTTCTAAATCGCTTCAAGGGCCTCTGACATGGTTACCAATGTCAGTGATGTCCAAGATAAACTTAGAAAGTACATGTGAATGAGAAAAAGTCACATTGGTTCTTGCTAAACACAACTCGACATGGACTGCCACGTTAGCCAAGTGGTCCTAAGCACGACTGCGTCCTGGGTTCGATTACCAGGTCGAGCAAAAAGTGTTGTTGGGTTTTTCTATGAAATTCTAGGGGGCGAGCCTATTGCCATTAACCGGGCACAAATCCAAAATCCGAGCTGCTACTGAGAATTTCATAGAAAAACCCAATAACACTTTTTATTCGACCTGGAAATCGAACTAAAGACTAGCGTAGCGGTCGCACTTAAGACCCCTAGACCAACGAGGCAGTCAGTTTTCTGAATACTTAGAAATAATGCTCCTCTTTTGCTCTGTACTCTTATTTTCGTTTGATCTTAAGCCACATTTACCGTATGCCTAATGATTTGAATGCCGGGGTAAGTAAAATAAGTACTACAGGGTCGTGCGCTCCTTCCGCAGACCCGATTACAAACATTGCGTAAAAGACGAGGGTTGGCATTGTTATGTATAAAAAAGGTTCTACAGATATTAAAAACCCGTGGTTCTATAGTCAAAATATTCAAAAAAATATGTTCAGAAAAGGAACGAAAATTTCAAATTGTATAATTTTTTTTTTAGAAAAATATCAGAATAGGGGTGGAGTCAGACGAGCGTTATTTTTTGAGTTGTGAGTAGCGTAATTTTGATCGCATAATTTCTACCACATTCGATTTCATACAAAACTCCTGAATCGTTCACACGACGACTCAAAATGAGTCAGTTACAGAAGAAAGTAAATTACGCGACTCAAAATAACGTTCACGTGGGGGCCACTAATAGATATCTTATAAAGATAAAAAGACTTCTTAATTTAGCTATGTAGGTAATCAAATCCGTACTAATATTATAAATGCGAAAGTAACTCTGTCTGTCTGTCTGTCTCTTCTTCACGCCTAAACCACTGAACCGATTTCAATGAAATTTGGTATAGATATAGTCTGGGACCCGAGAAAGGACATAGGATAGTTTTCATCCTGGAAATCCCCCGGGAACGGGAACTATTAACCACGCGGAAGAAATCGCGGGCAAAAGCTAGTAAAATATAAAACAGAGAAAAACTTAAATGTCAAAAGAGCTCAAATACTCGGAATCAAAAGGAAAATATGAAACATAAGTACCTATGTTTAAACTAATTCTGAATGTTGAATGTTTGTGAAGCAGATATAAACTAAACACTAGAGAGAAATTGAAGGTAAATATTTAATGTACGTAGGTAGGTACCTAATTACTTATCAAAGCAAAAGATAATAACTGGAAAAGTAAGTTACTGGTGGAACAGCGTCAGTATTCCGAGTATTATCTTGTGAGACGTAAAAGGAAGAACAAAAATTTTATACAAGTTATAATAAAATGGTACTGTTTTAAGAGATAGTGGTAGGATCCCTAGATTTTTTTAGTGTTCATTCGAAACTACAATTATCACAAACAAATATGAATTCCGGAACCAGGTTGGCCGCTGTAAAACTAATTTGATCCAATGGGGCATTCTTCACCTATCGCAAACGCAGTGCCAGTGTTGACCACTATCACAGGACATGCGACACCTCCTTAGTTACCCGTCGTGCACAATCACTTGCACCATCCAAGACCTAAACGAGAGCAATGAAAGAGGTTGCTCAATACTGGTCGGATAACATTTGAAACTAGTCAATCGACACGAAAAGGCGAAGACAAACAAATACATTAGAAGAGCCATTTCAAAAGTCTTCTAATGGATCTGATAACAAAGTTTTCCAAATGAAAAAATATTTTAACACATTTTCCCAACCAACAATATTAATGTTTCCGCCCAACCAAAACGGTTTAGCTAAACACTGATATTAAAAACACATTAATTACTTATTCAATCATCACTAACATTAGCGCATTACACACGTCAGAGAACATTAAAAATTATCACTAACCTTAACTGGAGACGACGACAACCATAGTTGGAACAGGTCTGACGTCACCGATGTACTCCGCGCCTCGTGATGTGGCCTTGGGGACAGCGGACCTGACGATGTTAGGCTATGAAGCCTCGTCACCTCATCCGTTGTCGCACACTCCCTAATATACCTATCCAAAACCCTCGGCTCCCCTTCTAAAAGTTTCTTCAACTCTATCAAGTCTTCATCACTACAGTCATCAGGAGATGACCTATCTATAACCTCTTTGAATTCCTCCGCACAGTGCATTATCAGTTCGTTAGTCGCTAGCACGTCGAATACCACCTTATTGCCTAAGTCCTTGGGACTGCCGTCTACGTTAAAATAATCGTTATCACATTGAGTAGCATTTAACTCAGCACAACCATTCTGTTCTGTGATCTCCACGATCGTGATCGGTGGGTTCTCCTTCAACATATTGTTGTTTTCTATTATCTCTGGGTTCTTGATTTCATCTGGGAGTTCATACACTAGCCTCATGAGCTCATGGGAACGCTTTTGTTTTTGATCAACTACACTTTTGTCCTTTTTGTTTTCTGGTATTGCGAAGTTGGCGCACTCATCTGTCTTTTTGGCGTCTTTTTTGGCGACGACATCGATCGGCTCCTCGGATGTCATGGCAGTTTAATTTTGGAATACTTTCTTTTCGTTTCTACTTTCGGGCGTGTTCGGCATCTCTCGGCTATGTTCGATTACCTGAAACAAACATAACACAATGAGGGTTGGATGTAACTAGACTAGACAAACAGTCGGTATTGTCCCAAGTTGTTTGTGGATACGAAGTTCTGTTGGCTATTCTGTTCGCTTGGAGTGTTAACAAAATAAGGAGAGTAATCATTATGTGGAGCTTTCAGTTAGTTACATAAACTACATTAATTATTGTATTGTTTAATGTTTACATTCAACAACTCTAAATTAAAAACATATTAATAATAAATCACAGCCGAGACCAATCTATAAATTATGAGCAGGTTTATGGAGATCAGTCAAATATAAACTAAAACATACAGCCGAACATCCTGACTAACGCATACATAAATTAGTTGCCAAAGAAAACATGCGTGTATGACGTACATACTAAAGACTATTATCCTAAAGCGACAAACACATAAATTGAACAGCACATACACACGCGAACACTGAATGCATCAAATGAAAATGCTCAATTACAGCGATATCTCGTCTATTACTACATTTTTCCTTACTATACTCGCTGGACTATAAATTGTAGCGCGTTTATGACCGCCATTTACGCTGACAATTGTTTGAATAATATCTGTAGAGGAATTGCTGACAGTACAATGTAGTTCCAGAAGGTTAAAACCTGCGTCACATTTGTGATGAAAGGAGGCTTAACGAATTCTATTGTTTGTCTGTATGCTATAGTGATTAACGGTATTTTTTTATTTTTAAGCTTTGCCCCACTCTAAGAATTTCTTCTGTATCGGGGGTGCGTTTACAAATATATAAATTCACATACACAAACTGACATAACACACAACATATATACTATTACGCCTGTATTCCGCGAAGGGTTAGGCAGAGGTGTACAATGTATACCCACAATTCGCCGGTATGTTTAGGTCCCATGTAATAGGGGGCGAGCCTATTGCCATTAACCGGGTACAAATCCTAACTCCGAGCTGCTTCTTAGAATTTCATAGAAGATCCCAAAAATACTTGCTCGACATGGAAATCGAACCCAAGACCTCAAGCATAGCAGTCGCGCACGTCTCAAATTGAATGAAGTAATAATAATATATCAATTAAATTAATGGTCTAATCATAATTGACAATTAATCTTAGTAATATCCCGTAGGAGCGCGCGCCGTGTAATCAAATGACGGGCTGTTATCATAAATTACCTAATATAAGGTATATAACTGACGCGTACAGGTTGACGTAATGGATGTCATCAGTGACCTTCTAGAATTAGGGTTATTGGGTTCACCAACTTAGGAGAAATTATGAGACATTCAAAAATGGAATTAAAGTTGCACAGTTGCAGTTTTTTGATGGTATTTATTTTTGGTGATGATTTACTTACAATACTGATTTTTTCAACTCATGTACATACGTTTTAAGTTTATCTTGGTTTATCACCGACATTGATGGTGAAAAACATCGTAAGAAAACATGGACTTGTAATTTTATTAATAATATATGACCGTCAATGCGCTTGAGCAAACGTGGTGATCAATGCTCAAGCCTCCTCTATATGAGAAGAGGCCTTTGTCCTGCAGTGAGAAAATAGTATTCTGATACATGTATTTTTTGGCAGTCTGGCAGTTGATACAAGTATTTTGTTATAAATAAGCAATTACTTACCTAACCCTAGAAAAACTATTATAAATAAAGGTTAAAAAAACCCGAACATTTATAAAGTACCCGCTTCAGTAGTCAAGTGTACTATTAAATACCCTAGCGGCTAGCCTATGTCCCTCTACTATACAATACAATACAATACAATACAATAGCAGTAGAACTTTCAGAAAATACCTCTTACAACCAAACACTTCTATTTTTATCCAATTAGCTTAGCAGTACCATAATCTTCAAGATATATTCCCAAACACAACTCAAAGATGATTAACAGAATAATGGTAAACGTAATTAAAAGCTTATCTCCAACAAACACCTCAATATTTAGCTCACGTGTGATAAAACAAATAATTAATTCCCCACCACACAATCAATATTAAATGGAAACAGAACCTCATTAGCTGTGAGCTCATTTAATGAAGCATTTAACCACAACACATTATATCTTAATTGTCAAACAGTTTGGGATATTACATCGTCATCAGGCGAGCGAAGCGGCCGGTGATACTCGCTGTGAATATTTAGTGCCCTCTTAGTGTTAAATAGACAGCTAATAGATTACTCTTGTAATGATATGCGCTCCTGGTACCTTGGTAGGTTTTTTGGGGTGTTAGAAGTATGTCTATAAACGATGATGACACAAAATAATCTACGTACGTCGCAATTCGGATGATCAGACCCCCACTATGTACTCTCTGGATGATACAATTAATTTTAGTCCTATTTTCATACTAATAATTACGTCTCCATAAAACTCTAAAAGATCGTAAAATATCTCGATCTTTGCTTCAGAGAAACGCCGATATCTCGATTATTTCGGTTATTACGATCTTTGAACAACACCTAGAAAAACTATTATCGGTCAAATGTTTGGTCAAGAGTCAGATGTAGAAGGCGGTCGTCCTGGACACGACACGATGAAGAGGTTTCTCATTCTAGATACTATACTCACCGTCATCTTATCATCTTGCTACGGGCAGACAACATTTGTACATATTTATTGCAAATATTTTTAATTTCATTATAATATTTAAAAAAGCGCGTTGATAGTAGTCTAACTAGTCTAACCAAGAGGTATCGTGTTACCCAGTAAATGGGCTGTGGAGGTCAGATAGACAGTCGCTCCACGTAAAACACTGGTATTTAGCTGCATTTGGTTAGACTGGAAGCCGACCCCAACATAGGTGGGAAAGGGCTAAGCAGATGATAATGAATGAAAGTTGAGAGGGTCTGAAAATATTTGGATTATGGGGCATAGCAAAAATCTTTGTTAAGTTTTTAATATGACTGACGCCTTGTGCTACTTAGCTGGAATGCTTATTATTAGTCTATGCAGTCGGAGAAGATCCAGTTAATTATTATTCAGTAGCAGTAGATCGTTTAACCAGAATGGCACCTATTATGATCTCTTCTTCTTTAATGTATTATGTAAAACGGTTTTACCACTTCTACACTAAGTAAGGTATGGGTACCTCACTTTTTATGGTGTAACCGTAGTGTTGCTAAGCTTTTTTTTTAAAGATGGGAAATCATCAAATAACTTCCCCCGCCCTGGGCGGGACGGGAGGGAGTGTCAGACTTTTACTGTCTAAAACCCATCTATGTTCCTTCATGTGCCCTTTGCGTTTGCCCTTTTCCGGGGGCGCGGTATCTCTTTCGAACAACCCGCAGCCCCGGCACAGAGTGTTGCTAAGCTTGAGGGGAGCTACACGTCTGCCACATATTGAAAGGATCACGGATGAAATCCAACATAATGTCGGTCCCGAACAACTGAAGCGACATCATGGCAGACCCTGGCCAAGATAGCGGGACGAGCTTGACAGTTAGGGTTACCTGCAGCATTGGTCTACACTAGCTGAAGGTTGAGAGGATTGGACTGGGAAGGCGTTAGATTGGGAATACGGGCTGATATAAATCAATCTATATTTTAGAAAAAGAATTTGGGTTCTCAGTAGCAGCTCGGAGTTTGGATTTGTGCCCGGTTAATGGCAATAGGCTCGCCCCCTATTACATGGGACCTAAATATACCGGCGAACTGTGGGTGTACATTGGTACACCTCTGCCTAACCCTTCGGGGAATACAGGCGTGACGGTATGTATGTGGTATGTAATTTGGGTTCTGCGCAACAAAAAAGCACCCGTGATAACAAACTTTCACGAGACAAAGATACTGTATACGACTGGTACTGTATTCGATACTGTCTTTACCACTCTAGACCAAGTACTTTCAAAAGGTTATCATCCTATTGCAAGGTATCTTATACTTTTCCGCTATTTTCATCTCCCGCCCCACATTCAACTTTGTTTGCCTCCTCAGATGAGATCCGGCGATGAATACCAACCGCCTCTTTACCGAGACCGCGCTAATATCTGTTATTTCGAGTAAAACGATGTTTGATGTTAGTGAGAGTCATTTGTCATCACAATTGTAGCTCGTTCTGGAAATTAGTGAGGGTAGTTTAGACTGAAGATGTCGTTAATGTGGGGTTGTGTGGGATGGGATTATAATGGCTGGTGTTTTGGTGGGAGTGGGATTAATGTAACTTTTTTTGTACTGCCTCGTTGGTCTAGTGGTCCTAAGCGCGGTCTAGAGGTCTTGGGTTCGAATCGTAGGTCGAGCAAAGTGTTGAGTATTCCTGTGAAATTCTCAGTTGCAGCTCGGAGTAATGATTTATGTCCGGTTAATGGCAATAGGCTCGCCCCCTATTACATGGGACCTAAAAAACATACCGGCGGAATGTGGGTGTACATTAGTACACCTTCGCCTAACCCTTCAGGGAATTCAGGCGTGCTAGTAGGTATGTAAAACGTGTTTACTTGCCCAACATGTTTATTTAAACAAATTAAAGTAGGCATAAAACTGCGCCTAATTCCCATTACCCGCTGGGAAATAAATAATATGATACCAGGCAGTATAAACTGTTTATGTCCCATTTCTAGGAAAATATTCAAATGTTTGTATTTCATTAATTAGTTAATTCCACTTCACTGGTAACATAAACTTTTAATGTTTCTAGTGAATTGGAATAAACTAATTAATGAATTCCAATAACCAATTTATTATTTAATTGACATCAAATTTTAATGTTTCGGTTTTAACACTTCTGAATTGGCAACTGTTAAAATAATAAACATAGCTTCTGTCAGTCACTTATACAGAAAAGTATCGGTATTATTATAAGTCTGAATAAAAATAATGTGAAAGTCAAGTCAAAGATAGGTAGTTTTGCAATTCAAAACATTAAAAAATATATATTACCAAGATTCTGAATTCGATTTTAATTTCTAGAAAGGTATACCAATGAATATATTAATCTAAATACCACCCATACTAAAATGAGCATTCACATCACAAACAAAAAGGTATATTCATAAATTGTTTGCCGCTAATAACCAATCAAGCATCGAATATACTGATTAATAAGTAAATCATTCATCATAATTATTATAATTAAGTATCGACGAGAAACACTATCACCAATCACAATAAGTAATTAATTAGTATTGATATGAGAACTTATAAGAAGCATTTCCATTTAACGATAATGCGAGTATATAAATTAAGACCCTTTTTTATAGATGAGAAATCATCAAATAACTTCCTGGACGGGAGGGAGTGTCAGACTTTTACTGATTAAAACCCATCTATGTTCCTTCATGTGCCCTTTGCGTTCCGGGGGCGCGGTATCTCTTTCGAACAACCTGCAGCCCCATGCGATTATTTCAAAATAGCGATGTAAGTTGTATCAAATAACGACCAAAATCAAGAAATTTTGTGGTTTTCAATAAATTGAGAAAAATATACACGGCTTAATTAAATAATTTAAAGATATGTCTTTAGTTCATGAAAATGCTTATAATATCCTACTACTATTATAAAGGCGAAAGTTTGTATGTATGGATGTATGGATGTTTGTTACTCTTTCACGCTTAAACGGCTGAATGGATCTGGATGAAATTTGGCACAAAGATAGATTATAGTCTGGAATAACACATAGGCTAATTTTTATCCCGGGAAAATGTACGGTACCCGTAGGATAACACATCAACTGTGACGCGGACGAAGTCGCGGGCAGAAGCTAGTTATTACATAAAATTATATAGTTTACGCTCAAAATTCTGAGATATACACGTCGAAAAAATCTTTTATGCGCTCATTTGCGATTTCTTTGTCATGATACTGCTTTATTTTCATGAAATATTTATAGATAAGTCTTTACTTTGAACCCTTGTCGATATACTCAATTTTTTTAGGCTTGTAAAATGTATCAATACGCGACAAAAAATATGCTTTTTCGGTGTCCTGTATTCGGATAGCCCTTTAAATATTTAGCAATCCATACTAACATTATAAAAAGGTAAAGTTTATGAGTTTGTGAGGTTGTAGGGTGTAATCTCTGGATCTACTGAACTTTATACCATCAAGCCTGTGTTCTCCAAAGGGTTAGGCAGAGGTGTACCAATGTACACCCACAGTTCGCCGGTATATTTAGGTCCCATGTAATAGGAGGCGAACCTATTGCCATTAACCGGGCACAAATCCAAACTCCGAGCTGCTGAGAATTTCATAGAAAATCCCAATTACACTTTTTGCTCGACCTGGGAATCGAACCCAGGACCTCTAGCGTAGCAGTCGTGCTTAGGACCACTAGGCTAACGAGACAGATCTACTGAAATGATTTTAAAAATGCGCGGGCAGAAGCTATTAATAAATTAATGAGACAGAAGAAGAACAATCTTCTTGAAACGATCTCCTAAAAACAAATGCAAACGTGATAGTTTCTATTTATGAACATGTAAAGCATTTGAACAATTGGCGATAGGTAGGTAGTAATTGGCCGTGTGCGGCATGTGTAGGTAACCACACGAGCAGTGAAGCAATTGTGCGGTCGTTACGCAACCCCAGCAGAGACGGTAATAGGGAAAGTGAGACGTATAGCATACAGTAGCCATGAGGATTTCTATTTACATATGTATTTGTTTATTTAAAACATCAATTTATATTTTAGTTAAAAACTATAAGAATAAAAAATATTTGTTTGCTTACTTAGACACTAAAATTGACTTATTATTTAAAATTAAATAAATCGACTGACTTTTTTTACCGTCTGGAAAAAAATGGGTGAACGAAATAGAAGAATTTGGCAAAGATTTTTATTTCTTAATTTTGTATTTTTTTTGTTGTTAATAAAATTTACTCATTGTAGCCTTCATATCAAAACACAAAAAATAATTAAGAAAAAAATTTCGTGGTAATGGTTTATTTTTCGCAGTAAAAAAAATAATGATATTTCTGTACCATAGGCTTCCATCCCGTTTAATAGAAAAAAACGGAAGCCTATGCGACGCTATTTTTTTTTAGACGGTAAAAAATGTCAGCCGGTATCTTTAGATCTATGTACTGAGTGAAAAAAAGGGGACTGTGTGGGCCGTTAGGGCACAGCACCTTGACGAGGCGACACTCCCGTGGGTATCGCGAAGAGTTTCCTTCAGTGACGAGGACCGTACACTTCACCTCCGACTAGTAACAAGACATCATTCTCTTTCTGCTATACCTCTTTATTTGGAACTTGTGCAGCATTTCTTATTTGTCCCACTTCTAGCCATAATTATAGGTACCTTATTGGGTTCTTCGAGGTTACACTTAATCTTTGAACACTGTTATGTTGCGATTGCACGTAAAGGCACTATTAAGTACTCTAGAATAAACCAGATCCCCAAAAAATAAATATAATGTATGGTAATTTTGGATGAGGTATATGCAAATCCGACAAAATCCTTCCAATTATAACCTTTGTGTTAGGGTCGCCTAAAATCCGTCCATGGTGATATAGGTTTGTGGAGGCAATCAGGTTAGCCTTACACAACCCTATCATATTCCCCACACGTTGCTCGCACGTGTAACTCAAGTGTTAAATAATACTGGCTTCGAATACTAACGAGCACTTCCGAATTCTGTGCGCCTGGTAGCTCTTGTGGTGATGTAATGTTTGGTACTAGGGCATAAGGCATTGATAGGAGTACATGTGGGTTTTACTTTAATGCTATGAGTTGTGGTGACGACGCTCACGTAAGATCTTGGTAACTTTTGGTCAATCTATGCCAACTTCAAATGTCGTGATGGCTTAGTGCTTTAAGCTCGCCTCTCATGCATGAGGATTTGGCTATGATACCGGGCAGGTAACAAATGTGACTTTTTCAATACATGGACATCACTGACATCGGTGGAGGAAATCTGGACTCATAATCAAAAAAAGTCTGTAATCACCAATCCGCCTTAAGTAAGCATGATGATCAATGCTTGTGCCTTCTTTATAATATAAGAGGCCTAGAGGCTTTTGCCCTGCAGTGGGACAATAGTAGGCTGGTTATTATTATGGCTACTTCAGATCTGTGATTGACTTACTGACTGCTGGTAATTAACCTACACTATAAAAGACGACATTATGTAGTCCTGCTCAATATATTTTGTCTTTTAATATAAATACACAAAAATTACGAGTAATAGCTGGTCTCCTAAAAAAGAACCACTATTTTATCAGCCGATGCCCAAAAGGATGAGTGCTAGCTTCCTAATTACTGTGAAGGGTCCTGAGTGAGCCATTCTCTTGTAAAGATATTATATGACTTAACCACAAGAAGTCTGAGGTCGCCAATTCTTTGTTGCACTCGTTTGACTCACTGACGATACCTATGAAACGGAGACCGCACTTGTGACTCAGGCACTAATTGCCTCGCACAATTAGGATAAATAAATGTAACTAAAGAAATTCTTAAATACATTAGTTGTATACACATTCGAACAATATTTCCATTGTTTAAAAGCCTCTTCAAATATCTGATAAGTAGATCTGGGGGTGAGACTATTGCCACCAGCTAGTAGGTATTATTCTATAAGTTACTAGTTTTTGCCCTCGACTTCGTCTGCATAGAAGTCAAGTATAATTATGTAACATAAAGCAGAGCCTATGGCATTTGGCAATAGTATTGCTTTCCATCAGTGAAAAAGTTTTTATAATCGGACCAGTATTTCCAGAGATTACCTATTAACTGCCTCTTTGGCCTAGTGGTCCTAAGCGCGACTGCTACGCTAGAGATATTGGGTTCGATTCCCAGGTCGAGCAAAAATGTTATTGGGTTTTTCTTTGAATTTCTCAGTAGCAGCTCGGAGTTTGGATTTGTGCCCGGTGAATGGCAATAGGTTCGCGCCCTATGACATGGCAGCTATAAATATACCGGCGAACTGTGGGTGTCATTGGTACACCTCTGCCTAACCCTTCGGGGAATACAGGCGTGATGGTATATTTTTTTTTACCTATTACAAAATATACATAAAATTGTACCTCTTTATAATACTAGCTGTGCCAGCAATTCATGTTTGTCAGAAAACGATAATGTGTTCGCTTCTCCACTATTCCATAAACAAGGGGATCCTTTCTTTTCCTCTGATCAGGCGAAGTGATCTAGCTTAGTGGTAACCGTGGCTTGCGGATTTATTTTCCAATGCCTTTTAAAATGCAGTCCTGAATCTTTAGGTTTCGTAATATCATTGCCGCAAAATTCTGTTTTGAGTTTTGAGAATAAATAACTTTAATTATAAAACTCATAACATGTGACATTCAAAAGGGTTGATTTAGTTAGTTCCACTTGTTAACTCTTATTTTTAATACTAAAGTCGTCAGGAATTCTTTCAATCCTTTTTTCATAGAATAGACTAATCCGAGTACAACCCTGCTATACTTCACTGTTCATCTTCAGTCTCAAAAGAAAGCCAACTAAGTAGTCAAGTAGCATGAAAAAAGGTTAATTTTTTGCTTCACCGGACCACTATCCACGTTGTCCCACCATCTTGCTCCATAAGCACCCTACGCGTATTGTTATCCCATCGGCCTTCGATAAGCCGGACCGGACCCAAACTAACGACACGTCAATTAGAACCCGTCTTAGAGATCCTTAGCAGGATTGAAAAACCCTTTGAAAACAGATTTACAAGCTAAACCAATTTTGTTACCTACCGCTGTGAGCAATTTACTAAAGGTAATACCTTTTTTCTCGTTTAGACGTTAATATTTTATGTGATGGGAAAATGCTCAGGTACTGTGAAATGAAGTACTTCTTTATGTTTAATATTTTTCACGTTACAAGCTATTACTGAGAAGTTGATGAGAATACAAAAATTTCGCTGAAAATTGCTCTCTTATTTTCAAATTGCGTGTGGGCTTTGAAAGGATCACTTACTTTTATAAAAAATCATTTTATCCGCACGAAATAAGGCTGACAATAAACAATACATACAACAGTAGTAAAGGTCTTTGTGAAGGAGCTCGTCCGGGAATGTACTACCACCAAACCTATTTCTGCCGCAAAGCAGCTTTGCTGTGTTCCGGTTAGAAGGGTATGGGTGCCGGTGTAATTACACACACATATTCAACTTGATCTCTGGGATGGCAACGCATAAGCAAGGTCTCTGGTATTGCAGATGTCTATAGGCAGCGGTGAGCATTTAACATCAGGTGGGCCGTCACCTTGTTGCCACCTATCATCATCATCATCTGCTTAGCCTTTTACCAACAATGTTGGGGTCGGCTTCCAGTCTAACCGGATGCAGCTGAAAACGAGTGTTTTACATTAGAGCGACTGCCCATTTGACCTCCACAACCTAGTTACTGGGAAATACGATACCTCTTGGTAAGACTGGTTGTCAGACTCCCTAGCTTTTGACTATCCATAATGACTGTCAAAGATCTACGAATAACATCCAGGACCAACGGCTTTACGTGATCGCGAGCTTATTTGCCATCTAATGATAAAAAAGTAATTCAATCGTGTAGGCAAAAATTGAAATACCTGAGCACTCAAATCGAAAAGCAAAGGTATAAATCCAATGTTTGTTCAGCCTCGACAACAAAAACAGGATGAAGGTGGACAGGGGAAGCGCGGGGGGCGGGGGGGACGGAAACTACGTCACTTAAATCAGGTGGAATACACTTTAGACACAGGATAATGTGACAGGTGCTGTGTGTGAGGACGCCATGTATTTGTGAAGGCGGTTTTCTTTTTGGCTTGTTTGAGGAGAAAAATAGTTATAGAAAGAAGAAGAAAGAAAAAAAAAACCATTTATTCGCGTGAAAGCGACGCACATAACATAAACTTACAAACAAAAACCAAAGCTTAAATAAAAAATAAAAATATGTCCGTGGGAATATGCGCCACAACATATATAGCATATCAAGTCATCTATACTAATATTATAAAGGCAAAAGTAACTCAATCTGTCTGTTAATATCTTACGCCTAAACCACTGAACCGATTTTGATGGAATTTACTACCGACTATCTATTGCCCGCAACTTCGTACGCGTTCATTTCATTGGTTTAAAGTTAAAGTAGCCTAAATTACTCCTTATAACATAGTTTTTATTTGTATAGATTTTGAAAGACAAATGCTGCCTTTTATCGCGAGAAAAGGGCTTAAAGGGGTTGAAATAGGGACAAAAGTTTGAATGACAGTTCTTCATTATTGAAGACTAGCTTTTGCCCGCGACTTCGTCCGCGTGGATTAATAGTTCCCGTTCCCGGGGGATTTCCGGGATGAAAACTATCCTATGTCCTTTCTCGGGTCCCAGACTATATCTGTACCAAATTTCATTGAAATCGGTTCAGTGGTTTAGGCGTGAAGAAGAGACAGATAGACAGACAGACACAGTTACTTTCGCATTTATAATATTAGTAAGGATAAAAGCATGACTAAATATATCGAATTTAAACACTTAATAAAAAATAAAAGGGCCCGCGAATTCGGGGGCAAAACCTATTAGATGTACAAAAATATGATTGTATTTAGTTGTCCCAATTGTATGTAGTTTCTTATGAAGAATGGGTAAGTCACTCTATACTTACTCTTCAATCCCAGACAAAGCTAGAGCCAATACAAATAAACTTAGAAGTAATTACAAATAGATTTCTAAGTAAGAAAACATTTTTCTCAGAAATTCACACTCTCATTATAAGAGCAAATTAATATAGCAACAGTTTTTCTTTTATATGACGTTCTAGAAATAATAATAAGTTTATTAAGGTAAGGGAAACAATAACAGGACCTACTATGTATAGAATAATGGACAAGATACAAATATATTGTTTACCCAGATAACGTAATTAATGGTGGGTCCACACGACACAGACTTTTGTCTGTACAGATATCTGCACAGACTATAAAGTCTGAGTAAAAATGTTTACTCAGAGGTCTTTACCAAATGTCTGTGCAGACTTTTCATCAGTTCAGACTTCGATTTTAATGAATAAATTAAGTAATTCAATAATCATGAGTTTTGCTCCGACAATCGTACAGGCCTGTACGCAGACTTCCGACTTTTCTGATACACCGACATTTGTCTGTACTGATTTGTTGTACAGACAAAATTCTATAGAAGTCTGTGTTAAGTCTGTGTCGTGTGGACCCACCATAAGAGCAAAACAGAGCTTCATAGTGTGTCTGACACGAAGCGCCTAGTAGCTTTACCTACTTTGTATTTTTGAGTAAGCTTACTGACAAATAGGCTAGAGGTCTTGGGTTCGATTCCCGGATTCAGCAAAGTGTTATTGGGTTTTTCTATGAAATTCTTAGTAGCTCAGTGTTAGGATTTGTGCAAGGTTAATGGTAATAGGTTCGCACCCTATTACATGGGACTTAAATATATTGGGGAACAGTGTGGGTGTACATTTGTACACCTCTGCCTAACCTAACCCTTCGGGGAATACAAACGTGATGGAATGTCATGTGTTATGTTTACTGAGAAATAAAACATGAATAATAGAGAACTAGCTTTGCCAGCGACTTTATTTGCAAAATATTCTTAAGGATCCCAATTTTTTTAAATAAATAAATGGCGCTCAGCGTTATGATAGCTTCCTATTAGCTACAGAAGCTACTGCTTTGCTCTCGTGTGTCGAAGCGTGATGTTGTATAGCCTTTACTATTCCTCATGAATCTGGGCATAATATAAAAAAAAAAACAATCCGACTGGTAGTTCCAAATTCCATCATCCATTATCGATCAAATAACATACCATCACGCCTGTATTTCCCGAAGCTTTAAGCAGAGGTGTACCAATGTACACCCACAGTCCACCGGTATGTTTCAAGTCCCATGTAATAGGGGGCGAGCCTATTCTAGAAATTAGCGCGTTTAAACATACAAGCAAACAAACCAAATACTCTTCAGCTTTATAAATTAGTACTTTTATTTAAACTAGCTTTTGCCCGCGACTTCGTCCGCGTGGATTATTAGTTCCCGTTCCCGGGGGATTTCCGGAATGAAAACTGTCCTATGTCTTTTCTCGGGTCCCAGACTATATCTGTACCAAATTTCATTGAAATCGGTTCAGTGGTTTAGGCGTGAAGAAGAGACAGACAGACAGACAGAGTTACTTTCGCATTTATAATATTAGTAAGGATAGTAAGGATTAGTAAGGATAAGGATGTATTCATAATTTTATTCTCAAGAAGGCGTCTGCTGAATACCATCCTTGGAGTCTAGTCTATTAGTACCGCACAGTGGTGTAATCTCGCAGCATTACGCGTGCAATGAGGTTGTTTGTAAGGAAATAGCATCTCCCATTAGCACTACGGATTGCGTGATGCCGCGCCGATGGGCTTAGTGGCGCCTAATTACTTTGTACTGGCGATGTTAGTCTGTAGTAGTACCTAGAATTGTTTATTTATATATATTAAAAGTGTGTGCTGTATTTATGTTGTTATATTTTTTGGATAACAAAACCAAAGTCAAATGATTTATGTGAATTAGATCATTGCAAAGAAATTTAGAAACGTCATTTACAAGAAAGAAAGAAAATCTAGCTGCCCATTCCAAAAAAGTAATTTCGTACGGAGAAGAATTGGAAGAAAACTCCATACATATATGAATTGTTATTACTCTTTTAAAAATGTTTTACAATAAGGCAGGTACATTAATACAATAAATTATACGAATGTGAAGACGATGTATCAAAAATAAATAAAACTGAAGATAAATAAAACTAAAAGATGGATTAGGATGTCGATTGCAGTTATTCATCGGCTCAGAACTTAGCCACTAATAGGAGGCAATCAATTTTTAAAGGCACCTGAGCACACAGAACATGACAACAGGTGACCTACACCTTGAAGAATAGCATCACTCAAGCTCTCCGGTTTGGAATGGTCTATAAATCACAGAATTAATCAGCGTGCATACATTACCCAATAAAAATCCGGTCAACTAACCATCTAATAAAAATAAATTATTTGGAAAATTACTAGTTTCACTGACATAGCCTCGGGAGTTAGACGGATGAAGTGGCATTACTGTCTTAAAAGACTGATGGCCGTTACAGCAGATGAGGTTTTCGTAGTAAAAACTTGATTCAGCAACGTTTAAGTGCAATAGGCTCGCCCCCTATCACATGGGACCTAAATTTACCTGCAAACTGTGGGTGTACATTGGTACACCTCTGCCTAACCCTTCGAGGAATATATGTGTGATTCAACAAGCTTACTGAGGGTGACTCTGTTCTCCAGTTCGATAGACTTACGACCCCAAGGCCCGGCTTCAATCAAAGTGAAGAGGTAAGGATATGTATGTCTCGTAAACAACCAATTGAATATTCTATTGCGTTCAAGCTACACAATACTCAATCATTTACTGCATTCCGAGATCTTATGTATATTGTGGAATGTTATAAGTGATTTATTGACTTAGGTGATCAGTAAACATGTATTAGGACTCTGTTGTGACAGAAAAGGAAATAAATGGTGAGATGTGATAATACATAAGCCACGACACATGCTGTACGAGATATTTCTCGTCTGTGCTTTGGTGAAACCTAAAAAGCCGGCTACGATATTATACGTATAGATACAGAAAGCAGAGAACTACACGTTGTAGCTCAATTTGGCAGCGACTTAGGTTCCCCGCTGATGACCCGATTGGCGCAGTGGCTGCGAGATTAGGTTTGTTTCCCGGAAAGAACAAATATCGTTTGACCCACAGGTAGGTGTTCCGGATCTGATTATTTGTGTATATGTTCCTAAGAAAATACTAGGGTGGACCAAGGTTTGTCTCACTATTATGGGAGTTTGGTTTACGGACATAGTCTTCAATACTTGGTCATTGTACGTGAGCCACACTGACGGCTGTCCCGTTGGTCTCGTGGTCGCAAGCGCGACTGATGATCCTGGGTTCGAATCCCAGGTCCGGCAAAAAGTTTAAATGGGTTTTTCCATTAGGTATCTATCAGTAGCAGCCTTAGCAGGCATTCTCTACTAGTGAACCAAAGGTGCTGAACATAGCAGGTATAAATTAATGAACGAGAATAAAACACACATATTAGAGATATACCTGCCCAAACCTGCACACATTACCTTCATCATGTACTAGCACCACAAGACCTCATAGGCCAATATCGTGACCAGATATAAAGGGCATTAAACAAGACTAATTACCCATCGCGGAAGTACAGCAACAGTTTACAAGGAAGCGCGTCCCATTTGCACTGGATCGCGTGCCTCACAGACAGACTTGAGTGTCGTTTGATTACTTCATACTTGAGATAACAATGGCGGGAGACCGCCGCGCTCTTGTACGTATTGTTCGTGTAATGGCTAATAAATGACGAGTAGCTATCAATTGTTTAATGGTGTAATATTCAGCGTCATAGTTGCTGAATTAGGGTTTTAATGGACTATTCTGGGTCTGTACAGTAGTCTGATCATGTTTAGGTCCTTGAGTGATTAAACATATTATGTTATCTATATCTATATTATTACTATAATAAAGCTGAAGACTTGCTTGTTTGTTTATTATTTAATAAACTGTTTATGTCTTAATCCACATAACATACTATCACGCCTGTATTCCCCGAAAGGTTAAGCAGAGATGTACCAACGTGAACTCACAGTTCGCTTGTTTCTGAGAATTTTAATTTAATTTAATTCTCAGTTAAATTATTATTTAAGAACTAGCTTCTCCCCGCGACTTCATCTGCGTAAACTTAAGATAACGCAAAAACGTTAATCTAATTATCCTTTGTGAAAAAGCTAGATCAATATGTATAACTAAGTAAAATTTCAGCTAATTTCGTTCAGTCATTTTATCACAAAAGAGTAACATCCATTCATCCATCCATTCTTCTCGCGCTCTACACGTGACAACCTCCTAAGTACTTAGGACATAAAATACTACTCATGTACATAAAATATTTTAATTCCCAACAAACCTAAGTCCGCCTTTATAATAATTATAGAAGAATTTTATTCATAACTTTATAGTCTGAATTTAATTTCCCATCATATAAGCTCTCCTTTAATCATACAGACTTTCATAAAATGCGGTACTCGCTTTCATGTTTACTACGTGCAAAGAATATGAAGAATATTTTTATGCAAAATGGTCGCTTGGAAATTTCAAAATGTATATATATATCTCCCCTTCACAATTCACGCTGATGTCACTAGGTACCCCAAAAAAAGAAATAAACTGGCCAGACTTTAAAGGTACGCATTGAATTTTTTGTTTGTAAATGTAATTTTCCAGACCGATATACCTACCTGAAAAGGGATCATCGTATTTCTCATTATGAAAAACTTTTATTAAGGGACCATTGACGTTCAAATGTGCCTTTTAATAGTCTTATTAAATTAAATGAAATCGCAAAATGCTTACATTTGCGATTCAATCGTTGGTCAAAGTCAAAGTTACATATATTTTTTTTTATGAAAAATGCCCATACTTATACATCGTGTTCGTGTGATTGTTTATAGACATATAACCTCACACACACAAACATGCAGACTCGAAATAAATGTAAGCTATACAGATATTTGTTCCTTGCGGGTATTAAACCCACGACACGTGGCGCAACGGCCAGTTGCTCAGCCACTGCGCTAACTATGCCCTCAAAAGGAGGATACCCTACAAAATACCATCAGACTGCTATAAAGTTGAAGATTTAATTGCACACGTGGCAAAGTGAATGTAGTATTAATTAAAAATAATTTATGGTTAAAGAAATGTTTAACTATGCCGTTTTCCAGTAACCCTATAGTTTGTACTCTGTTACTACTTAGTTTTTCATGCTTAAGCAAATAACAGACTTATTATTATTCTTATTAAGTATACATTTAGTTAACAATACAAGTATTCATAACTCTTAGGAAAATGTAAGCACGAGTAAACTTTGAGAGTTAAATACTTTTACTTGACATTGGAAGAGCTCGGGCGATGTTTTTGAACTTACCGAGAAATTGCCATGTTTGGGAACCTGTTCAAATAATTAATTATGGTAATTTGACTTGCTTGTTTGTTTGTTGTTGGAGTGCTTCGTTAGCCTAGTGGTACCAAGCAGGACTGCTACGCGAGAGGTCTTGCGTTTGATTCGCAGGTCGAGCAAAATGTTATTGGAGATTTCTAAGAAATTTTCAGCAGCAGCTCGGAGTTAGGTTTTGTGCTCCGTAAATGGCAATAGGCTCGCCCCCATTACATGCGACTGATGCGGACTGTGGGTGTACATTTGTACATACACCTCTGCCTAACCCTTTGTGGAATACATGCGTGATGGTATGTGTATGTGTTGACTTGTTCCTCTTCGAACGTGTCGGAAATCCGTGGCTAATTAGCTGTCATCCAAATCATTGGGTCTGTGTGGGAAAGCCGAATTGAATCCTTTGATGGTTGATTTATACATTCACATGGATTCAGGAAGAATGACAGACCCCTCCACCCCCCAGGGCGGGGGAGATCCATATGGATTAGGGTACAACCCGGAAAGAAAGTGGGTGCCGTACTTCAGATTCTGACCGTTCTTCATACTTTACCTAAGTATGTTGTCTACTAGCTTCTGTCTCCGACTTCGTTCGCGTGTATATCAAGTATATCAAACAGTCTATGGTATTTAGCAATAATGCCATGGAACAGGACTTCCAGTGATGATTATCGCTTGCAAACAAAAAAAAATACTTAACTTTTTTTCATATAACATCGTTGGTTGGTTAGCAAGCCGTTGGTCCCGGCTGTCATTTATAGATCTTTGACAGTCGTTACGGATAGTCAGGAGCCAAGAAGTCTGACAACCAGTCTAACCAAGGGGTATCGTGTTGCCCAGTTACTGGGTTGTGGAGGTCAGATAGGCAGTCGCTCCATGTAAAATACTGGTATTCAGCTGCATCTGGTTAGACTGGAAAGCCGACCCCAACATAGTTGGGAAAAGGTTAAGCAGATGATGGTTGGTTAGCATGCTAACGGCGCACCTCACCGCAGCCTATGGACTATCTGCAATACCAGAGGCCTTGCAAATGCGTTGCCATCCCAGAGACAAAGTTGAAATGTGTCATGTGCCTGTAATCACAACGCTGCTTTGCGTCAGAAATAGGTATCGTTTTAGTAGGTACTGCAAAGTCAAAGTCAAAGCATTTATTTCAATTAGACCATTTACAGGCACTTTTGAATTGTCAAGAAGTTACAGTTTAAAATTGAAGCTAGTTGCTCGTTCCAAAACATAGGTCTCTATGGAGAAGAACGAGCTAGAAACTCCATGGACACTCTTTTCCTTCAATTTGGTTTTTACAAAGTCTTGGTTACAATATTCTTGTTGCTTCTATATGTGAAAACCTCGGACTTACCTCTTCACAAAGAGCTCTACTACTACTACTAATCAACTTTAACTGATCTTATCAGTAAACAAGTAAAGATTATTTACTATCTTTTACAAATTAAAGTTTGAAAAATTAACCAACTAGGTATCATCTGTTATCCCCCAATAAATTAACTATGTTTAAACAGGACGAGATTGTATCTACCTAAGTACGTACTTATCCGATCTTGAGACAACACTCATTATTCTAAATCTAACCCCTACCGTCGTCCACTTTACCTATTAACCCTATACAAATAATCCCTTTAACTATAATTACTGAAACACCGCTAAGGGTGGAGTCTCACTGCTTGTTGTTCAGCAATAAACACTATTTATTTACAGTCATTAGAGTAACTGGCTCGATGGCCTTTGTTAAAGGCACGACTGATAAGCGTGGGGTCTTGAGTTTGATTTCCAGGTCGGGCAAAAAGTGTTTTTGAGTTTTCCCTTTAGACATTTCTCAGTATGTTTCTATGAAATCTCAGTAGCAGCTCAGAGTTAGGATTTGTTCCCGGTAATGGCAATAGGCTCGCACCCTAATGTATATGACCTAAACATACCGGCGAACTGTTGGGGTTGCTCTGCCTAACACTTCGGGGAATACAGGCGTGATGGTATATGTGGTATTTCTCAGTAGCAGCCCGAAGTTTGCAAGTTGGTGGTGTGACACCCCCGTCTTTCGGAAAGAGAAGCCGTTGGTCCCGGCCGCCATTCGTAGATCTTTGAATAGTCGTTACGGATAGTCAGGAACCGGGAAGTCTGATAACCAGACTTTCCAAGAGGTATCGTGTTACCCAGTAACTGGGTTGTTAAGATCAGATAGGCAGTAGCTCCATGTAAAACACTGGTATTCAGCTGCAACCTTTTAGATTGGAAGCCGTCCCCAACATAGTTGGGAAAAGCTAGGTAAATAAATATTTACAGTCATTACTGTAACGAAAAATTTATGAAGAAATATTAGGTAGTGGAACGCGTCGTTTGGGAATGAAAATGTAATTGAATTTTAAGATGATTTGCGAAGTAATTTAGCGAGGTAATGTAGCGAAATAATTTTCTTGTAGAAGCTTTTACAGTACCTTAAGAGCCCCCGCAGACCACAAACTATTTAGTCTGCCGATAGTTTGATCGGGTTGGGCTGCTAGCGCGCACACTGGGTCAACTAAACAGTCGGGTTGGCGATGAGTGCGCAGACTAGAAAAACAGTCGGCCAACTGCTCTCGAACGATTTTCAAGATGTTTTTTAATTGAACGGTAGCATAATGAAAGTTAATACAATATTGTCCAGAAATGTTATTATTGCTCTTATACAACGGAGGAGAAGTACCAAGAAGAGATACCGAGAGTATTGGGTGCATCCTATTCACAGTGATAGACTATTGCTAGGAAAATTTTACACGTTGCATTCCCAATTATTTTTTTTCAAATTAATTAATGAAAGTTACGATCGACGTTTCGACAAGCAGCGGTGGAGTAGGACTGGGCAACGCCATCATGAAAAATACATGCGACCATCCTGCGCCAAAGCTGAGAGCGAACTGAAGGATCGGCCGAGTCGGCCGACTAAACGATCGGCCAGTATGCGCGCGTAGAAGAACGCCATACTGATTTAGCAGTTGGCCGATAGTTTGCCGATAGTTTAGTTTGAAGGCAGTTGGTTAGCCCATCAAACTTATTTATCGGCCGATACCGAATCGATGTAATGTGCGCACTTGCATACATCTTCATACTGATTAAGAGCCCGACTAAACTGTCGGCAGACTAAATAGTTTGTGGTCTGCGGGGGCTCTAAGTACTTCATAATGTTCTTATGTATTTTGGGTCTTAAAATTCCTCATTTGTAAAGAAATGTTCAAAAGTCACATTGTTCTTTTAAATTGAGCGTTGTTCTGGCAGAACGAGCAAATCACAGTCACTCAATAATTCAATAGACCAAATGCGTTACATTACTATCCAACAACTGAACTGAAACTGAATTGAACTGGTAAGTTCAATAACATCCACTACTAAGCTACGCTACGAACCATACTTAAATTGGATATACGGTTATATTTATTTCTCAAAAGATTACAATAATCACTTACTGAGAAAAAACAAAAATAAGTTTATCAAAATAATAATAACCGATTAGCGTTTTTAGTAGGGTTGAAGTTAAAAAATGTTAGTAGCGTTACACAATGCGGTGGATTTTAAATTATTCAGCGTTAAATATCCGATATCACTCGAATCAATTACTTCGAAAAATAGGAGAATCTTTGGCATAATTATGTTGCTTCGCTTTCGCAGAACTAAACCCAATAAAAAATATATTACGTTTTTTTTTAATTTGTGATAGTTTTGCTCTTAACTCTAGATTAGGTCAAAGGTAATAAAGGTAACGTCAAACTAGCTTATATCCACGGCTTTTTTCGCATGAATTTCGGTTATCAAGGGATTTTTTTTTGTGCGGAATCCTAAACCTTTATCTATAATAATAGTATTCGCCTAAGCTACTCCATATATATTACTAATATAGATTAGGCAATTTCCCCAATTAAATTTCAAACGTGTTATCCAAAACAGAAGGTACACGACCTCTAGTTAATTAATTTACAGTTAATTGCACACACCTTTAAATACTACGAACATTAGCGTTACCAAGCGATGTGTCCGCGTTTTTCCTCAACGCGTGTGGTCAGTGCGTCACACGCGGCCTGAGTTACGGGAACCACGCGACAATTACTCATACGATATCTCTACAAGTCTATGAGAGCCTGGTACCTAGCGGTGTTTCCTGGGTCAAGAAATTAGTGGAGAACAAAGGATTTGGTAATTTTAATTACTTGTTTAGGCCATTGGCGGTAGAGATGTTGCTTATGTGTCATTTAGTGGCGTTTACTTATAGGTAAAATTGCTTTAAATTGTTTTGTATCTTATTGGTAGCAGTTCGGAGTTAGGATTTGTGCCCGGTTAATGGCAATAGGCTCTCCCCCTATTACATGGGACCTAAAGACATATCGGCGAACTGTTGCTATACATTGGAACACCTCTGCCTATCCCTCATAGGCGTGATGGTATGTGTGTAAAATGGTTTTCTGATCGTTTCAAACAACTAATTCGCATTTTAAAAAATTGACAACAGTTGTTATATAAAAAGCTTTGGAATTTGTTTCTTTGAATGCGGTAATCTCAGAAAATACTGAAAACGCCGTGTTCATTGTCCATTTATTGAGGAAAGTTATAGGCTATTTATAACATCACACTATGTCCCGGAGCAGTGCAGCAGTAAAATATGTGCAGCAAAATATTCTTTATAGCATTGAAATCACTAAGATGTGATTACAGTATCGAGTAGATTGGAACCTCGGGGATTCAATCTACTCGATTGGAACAGGCTTTTCCTTATTATTTCGTATATTGAACTAATTATAAAATTTTAAGCAGCGGTCTCATCAATCCTGCTCTCTATAGTAAATAATTTTATCAATAAGGTAAAACAAGAAAATTGCTTTAAAACCACGCCTAGCAGACATTGATGCGGTGATCAAAGTAAGCCATATAACCAGACAGTAAGACGCTTCCTTGGATGTAATTACAATTATGAGACGTATTGTCTCTTGCATTGGTTACGTCATCGTAGGGATTGCACTTGACGTTTAGGTATAATATTCAATGCAGTCTTGTTCAAACTCGGATGTTTCGGCTGAACAATCGAGTGATGATGTGTTTGCTTCCTTTGTTTGGTAATATAGGGAACTATGCGGCGCTTACTCATAGAATATCGCTCTTGTTTTATGAATGCCTGGTACTTCATTTTCCGGGTAAAGAAATGAATTGGTTAGTTGAATCAACTGTATTCATCATAGCGACGTTTTACATTGTTCTTTACTCAGAATTGCTTAAACATTTTAAATTATTGTATTTTTATTTTACGACTGAATTTGTGTCACGGTGATCAATGTAAATAAATAGAGAAGAGAGAGTCCGCAGGTGAAAATAATACATAAGTGCCCTCTTCGGTACCTACTTCATGGTCAGACAGGACGGTAATCCCAAACGGTCGGAAAGATCAGGCGCAGGACTTTGGATGCGTTCCGAGATGCGGGGTTTTACACTATGAACTTCTAAACCCCGGCTGGACAATATGAAATGTCTAATGTAACCGGTACTCAAACTCACTTTTAACTTAATTTTATTTTCCATACAAGAAACATGTTCTTTTTTGTTTAATATTGTTTGGTAATATCTGAGCCTGTTCTTTCTTTGTTTACTACTTCGGATTTTTTTACAAAAACCAGCTCTATCAACGTAATTAAAGCAGTTAATTGCGTGCCCATCTAACCTAACCTAACTCGTCATCCGCTTATGAAATTTTCACTAAAATATACGCAAAGGTTTGAAAACCCAGTTAATTTGGAGGCGAATCTCGTCATTTAAGTTTAAAATTACCTCGCACGGACTTAATTAAAATCCGTGTGTGGCTGTGTGATACAGAGGTGTTGTACGGATGTGGTTGATGCCTACCTACCCGTGCCTACCTACCTAGGTGTGAAGTGCGGATTTTATTGTCGTGATTAAAACCGAAACGATTTTTGGGTGACGCAGAATTTTGGACATGTTTTTGCGAAATAATGAGGTTTTAAATGTTTGAATGGTTTTTTGGTACCTACAAAACATTAATTATTATTTACTAAGCTGACAGTTAAATGAGGATTATGAAGACCGAAGGAGAAGATAGATTAGTTTGAATTTTTGCCACATATAGTGTGTATGAAGGAAGACGCTGGAAGCAGGCTGATTTCGACCGGTTCTTTTGGAAATCTATTGGAGAGGCCTATTTCCAGCAGTAGACGTACTGCGGCTAATATGATGATGATAATGGGGTGTAAAAAGAAACATCAAATAGCCGTGAGATTGTCCATGAAGTTTCTTGCTCGTTCTTCTCCATAGAGACCTACCTACGTATTAACCATTAACTATGCATACTGCCCATCAAACTATCATTGAGCAAAAATTCTCGCTGAGAATTTACTTTTAGTTTTTACGGTAGCGTGCAATGTCATACGCAATATATCCGTAACAAGAAGCTTTCCAGATAATATATATAGTCTAGAACAAAAAAAAACTATTTCCTAAATTGTCTTTTTACATCCAATTTACTTCTAACTGGTCCTTTTGGAAATCTATGGGGGACGCCTATATCCAGCAGTGGACATACTGTGACTGATATATGATGGTGATGATCCGTTATACTTACCTATAATATAATAATTATCACAGAAGAGTACTCCGTCGAAGTTGAGAGAATATGTACATTGTTTACTTTCGAACCACATAATTAAACATTATATTATTCATGGTTAACAAGCAACATGTTTTCCGCAACAACAAAACAATGTTGTGCTAACTTTTGTTTCTTATTACTACGGAGCTTTAACATACCACCACGCCTGTATTCCCCGAAGGGTTAGGCAGAGGTGTGCCAATGTGTACCCACAGTTCCCCGGTATGTTCAGGTCTCATGTAATAGGAGGCGAGCCTATTGTCATTAACCGGGCTTAAATCCTAAACTCCGAGAATTTCATAGGGAACCCACTTTGCTCGACCTGAGAATCGATCCCAAGACCTTAGCGTAGCAGTCGCACCGGCTAACGAGACGGTTATTTTTAACCGACTTCAAAAAAGGAGGTTATCAATTCGACCCGTATGTATGTAATATTTCCAGAACTGCCCAGTTTTAACCAATAAACTTTTATTAAACCAACTCGATATGATGATACATATATCTTTTTAAATTAACTTTGCTTCAACTTTACGATCAAGAAGCTACCAGGCGAGCATAAACCAACAGAGTAACTAAATCAAAAAACCTATTAAAGCGCTAGTCGCTTGCAGCTAATTCCACTGAATATGCAGAAAGCGCGGTAATTGAATCGATAGCCCCCAGATGCTGCATCGCTATGATAGCCTAGTACTCGTATATCTCAGGAGGTCAGTTAGCTGGGAAATTGGATAGAGTCTTCGACTTTAGAAGCCGGAGTTGTGTATGGGAATTGGATTAAGAAAATTAATAGTAAACTGGAATGTAATGTTATTTATTCTGCTACATTGCATACATATTTCTATAGTCTTATCAAAGAGTATTAGGACCGGTCATTGTGGCAATATTTAGGCCTATGTCCAGCAGTGCAATTTCCCGTGTCTCGGAAAGCACATAAAGTCCTTGGTCATGCGCCTGATATCTCCCCGGATTGCCGTCTCATTGGACTATGAGAGTTAGGGAAGAGGGAGTGCACCTTTGTTTGCGCACACACTAGTGCACTATAATAACGAGTCCAGCAGTAAACTGCGTCTGTGAGGATCCAGTGGTGACGAAGCATGGACGCCTCTTATGCATGAGTTTGCGGGTCCGATACAGGCCAAGTACCAGTATGACCATTTTTCATGTACTTTCTAAGTTTATCTTGGACATCATAGACATCAGTGAAGGAAAACAACGTGAGAAAAAAAACTTGAACTTAATATTAATACATGTCTGAATCCGTCAATCTTGAGTAAGGGTGGTTTAATCCTCGTGGCTTGTCTGCATGAGAAGAGGCATTTGTCTTGCAGTAGCACGATTTGGACAGCGTCTCTGACATGGCAATAAACGTGGCCACCTAGCGGGCCCATGTAATATAAATAGAGCTACAAATGTTTCATTGAAACGAAAAGAGGAATCGGGCAGTATAATTATTATCAAAAATCATACTATTTTATTATTTTGCTTGTGTAGCAAACTGTAGTACCTAGTACTTACATCTGAAATACTTTCAGGGGGCTCTCGCTGAAACGCTGGGAAATCTGCCAAGATGAAGCGAAAGCCGGAAGTCAAGCGAGCTACTTTTAAAAGGCAAGGAAGTTGAAGAATTATTTATAAATTCTTTGTAAAAAATAACTCTTTTTCTTTTAGTATTAAAGTTTATTTATAAAGTATATAAATAATTGAATTTTTGTGTTTAATTTTTAAAGCCCCCTTGACAATCTATTGTGCTGACAGTATAATCAGTACCTACCATACCTACTCGTACTAAACTAGTTACTCGACCAATGTAAACGCCCCCTCCGACCACAAGTACATGACAGGTGATCACATGTAGTAAACTGTGGAGATATAAAACTCATATAATAGGTATATTATGTGGTTAGAGTCACTGCAGTTATGAAATATTACGTAAGACGAAATATATGACAATGTGTTAGTAGTGTATGGCTTACCTATACTAATATTATAAAGCTCGAGATTGATTGAACACGAAGATCTATGGACCTTTTGGTGTGATACTGAAAATTCTTTTACTTATCTGTACGTTACCCCTGAGTTATATTTAATTAAAAAATTATGATTCGTAAGAAAATTCGAAAGGAGCCCAAAATTGAACCTAACTAGGACGCATTCATTCGTAACGACATATTATTCCTCTATCTATTTAAGAATTACTGCTCTGATTTAGAAAACTATTTTTGCGTCTTATAATGCTCATGTATCGAAATTATAGGCTTATACAACATTACGCTGCTACCAGTAGCCAAAGGTATCAAACGCGTTTGATACCATGGGGTATTGCTGTATGAATGTAAATATTACTTCAGACTTACACACACCCTACCGACTATACAACTGACTTAGAAACTAGCATCATGTCCAAAACCCACTAGACTAACATTAAGCTACTGATACACATGCTTTAAACTAGCATGCTAGAAGAGCATGCTTTTGCATTTGCTCGCGTTTGCTAGCAATAAGCATGCTACTGAATAAGCATGCTCTCTCGCTCTCAGTTCTAACAAAGTCACAGACAAACAAACGTCACCCGCGCTGCAGGTAGCATGCTCGAAAATAGAACGACCTTGATTTTTGAGCATGCTCAAAATTAGCATGCTCATGATTAGCAAATGGTTTCGATACACATGCTACTAAGTAGCATTTGCTTAAAAGTAGCATGCTCTCGTGTTTTAGCATGCTAGTTTAAAGCATGTGGATCAGTACCATAAAGCTTCACAATATTAGTACAGATTTCCCATCAATGGGTTTCCTATTTCCATTCCCCAGACCACCCGCTTGTTTTCGCAAGTCCGTTCACAAATATTTCGCGTCCACTTTCAATCAGCCATTAAAACGTTGAGTCCACACACTACCCACAACATTGATGTCATTTATTAATATTTCGCATAAATATTGTTTCAGTACGAAAATGGAATTGCATTAAAATCATTGGATGTGCAATAAAATGAACATCAAAGGGAATATTTACGTCAGCGAAGAGTTTTCGTGTTGTGTTCGCGCGGTTTTGGGTCAAGATTGCTGAGTAGGGCTGGTGCAATGCTGTTTGTGGTTTTACTATATTATATTATTGTGCAACTTTAAGTAAAAAGTTTGTAAAATCTTGTCTTGTCTTGAAATGTAATGTTGTATGGAGTTTATCTATACTAATATAATATACTAGCAGTGCCCCGCGGTTTCACTCGCGTTACGTTAAGTTTTTGGTTACAGTATCCGTTCCGTGGCTCATAGCGCGATGTTATGTAGCCTATAATATGTTATTCTGATGTATATGTTTCGGAATTTCTCGCAGAGCCATTATTTTGCGGCCAAGTTATTTTAAAACTGTGATATCTCCTAAGATATTCATTGAAATTAAATGATGTAAAGGGCAATTTCATTCAAAATTAAACACTTGTGACGAATAGAGTATTTATGTTGATAAGGATTAATACTATTTCCATAAAAACACGTTCGCAAATAATGCATTATTTAAAAAAAAAACTGGCCATAAAAATGGCTATAGCGAGTCAACCTTAAAACTTTTTTTAGTATATTTTAAGAGGAACAATTCTCTCGTACATTATTTTTGCGTAACTTTAACTGTTCACGCAGCGCACGCAACGAAAGCCCTCAAAAATAATATTTTTTCCAGTTTTTGCCACATTTTTCATTGATGCTGCGCTCCAATTGGTCATAGCGTGATGTTATATAGCCTATAGCACTCACGAATAATGTAGCTGTCTACCAGTGAAACAATTTTTTAAATTGGTTCATTATTTCCGAAGATTACCCCCTACATACAAACTTACAAACATACAAACTTAATGTTACCTCTTTATAATATTAGTATAGATATAGATTTGAAATATCTGGATCTACTGAACCCATTTTGAAAATTATTATACCCATATAAAGCCACGTAATTGGTGAGTGTTATAGGCTATATAACGTTACGCTACGACAAATCGGAGCGGAGCAGTAACCAAAGACGTTACTTAACACGGGTGATAATATCCTCGCGGACGAAGTCGAAGGGAAGAAGCTAGTATTCTAATAAAGTATTAAATAGCTTGATGCTGCTCACCTACGTCACAATCGACGACCGATTCCTTTTGTTGGTGAGAATGGAACATATACAGGATAAGTTTTTAACCAGTGCGTAAATTTTTTTTGGTAGTTCTGTGTCAGTAATAGAACACATTTCCGTGTTTAGTTAAAAAAAAAATAAAAAAAATTTCATCCTTATCCGAGTTTGAAATAAGCAAAACATGGACATAATCTATTCGCCATACTATCAATGACAACTCGCGGCCGCCGCCCGGGCGCATGGCTGGGGTGAGGGGGTGGGGAATGCGCTAGCGCCGAGTGACAATAAAATATGGTTTTTAAGTAAACATGTTTCGTAAGCGATAACTTTTTTTTTTAGTACTAAGACATATCAAAATAAAATATACGTGTTTAATAAAACGTGTTGAAGTTTATTATAGCAAAATTTACGCACTGGTTAAAAATTTTTCCTGTAGAAGCGAATATGCCAACGTACACGTTCTACACACGTCAGTCCTCGAAACTATGGATTTATTGAACGATCCCATAAAATCGGTCCTACAAAAAATTGGACGTGAGCTGAGGCTCTGATGGAAAACAAATTCTTTTTTCAACGTAATTTTTTTTTCTGCAGTCTCGGAAATCGTTGGAAGAGGGCAGCGCAGGGTCGGTCATTGTGGCTATCTAAAGGCTAGCCGCACACACACAATAATATTGACAATCCAATATTGTCAGAATTTCAAGATATATAGAACAATACCGCAATACAGGCCGCACATACACAATATTATTGACAATACGTACTTTATTGTCAATAATATTGCGTGTGTGCGGCTAGCCTTAGTGGAGGCCTTTGTCCAGCAGTGGACGTCGTTCGACAGAGATGATGACAGTGTTTTTTTTTTTTTAACTTTGCTATTATTATATTTTTTACATTATTGCTACTACATAATATAGTAATGCTATAAGACTCAAGAAAAAAAAACATTTTTTCGAAGAAAATATCACACAAAAAGGTAAAATTTAGTAAACTGAATCATTAAATACGAAATTAATATCAGTCCTTAATGTACCTTTTTTCTACAATTTCTTTTTTCTCTTTCGTCTAATGTTCGCAATTATATTTCTCTCATCAAAAAGTTGTTTTCGTCAATTTGCTCAACGTAATGAGATGTGAATGCTTTCGTTTCATATTTATTTTGACTTAAAAATTAATGAACAATTTCAGCACCGCTGTACCTTGGAATTCTGCTCAAAATATGTATCCTACTAATATTATAAATTTAATGAAGATGTTTGGATGGTCGTTACCCAAACACCCGTAAAACGTTCAATGGGTTTAGATGAAAAATGTCACATAGATAAACCATTTCCTGGATTAACACATAGGAAACTTGTTTTACCGGTAATGTGGACACATTACCGGTATTTTTTTTTCTTTTCTCTTTAAAAAAACGTTGCCCCACACTAAGAATTTCTCCCGTATTGTGGGTGCATTTACAAACATATAAACTCACA
This sequence comes from Caradrina clavipalpis, assembly GCA_932526535.1. Classification (NCBI taxonomy): domain Eukaryota; kingdom Metazoa; phylum Arthropoda; class Insecta; order Lepidoptera; family Noctuidae; genus Caradrina; species Caradrina clavipalpis. The sequence goes on along the minus strand of OW052110.1, from coordinate 12,641,506 downwards.
TACACAAACAGCCAGACCCGGAACAACTATCTGTAGGTCATACAAATATTTGTTTCGTGCGGGAATCGAACCCGCGACACGCAGCGCAGCAGTCGATCGCTCGGCCACTGCGCCAACCGTGTGGACTAATAAATAATAAAATATAAAATAATAGTTAATAGTTCCACTTTGACCGGGATAATAGTTCAACTTTGATGCAGAGGAAGTCGCGGGCAGAAGCTAGTTTTAGATAAATTTTGATAAATAATAAATAAATTAAAATAAATTAAATAAATTTATTTATTTATAAAATACTTTTTGAATGATTCTCTTCTGTTTGATTAAAAGTCGTCTAGACATAACCTAATTCAAAGTTATCTCATTTCTTTTCTAATAAAAATCTTTTTTTTTTTTATTACTGTTTAAATAAAGTAATACGTATGAGTTTTATACGTTTGACAACCTCTTTTTTTCCTGCCTTTGTAGCAATTAAAAGATAGGGTACGTTTGTAGCAGATCTGATGTTATCTTTCCCCGGACTGTGTTCGTCTGTTGTACCTTTAAAACCAGCAGTGCTATCCTGTAAAATGGAATTTCGGTGAAACGAGTGTAGGGACAGCAAGCCCTTGCTTCAGGTGGGATGACGGCCTCACCTCAAGTTCGCTTCTCTTAAATTTTGCGAGGAAATTAAATAAATTAGTTTTAAAACTAACGAAATTGATAAGTGGAATATTATTCAATATTTGGTTATAGCTATCGATTATTAATAACAGAAATGAAAACTGGGAATAAGAAAACGAAAACCATCTTTTTCATAAAATTACACAGAGGTGTTTATATCGTCGTAAAAATATAAATAATATAAAGACAACATTTAAAACGAGTTAATCGACACGGAAAGAAGAAGAAAAAAGGCTTGCCTCGCCCTTTTCCTCCTTCCTTCTTTTTAACTTCATTTAAAGTTTTGTCCGAGCAGTATTTCCTTAAGCCTCACCTATAGTATCACATTATCATCTCTCTTATTTTCCATAAAACTGCCCCGTTGGTCTCGTGGTCGCAAGCGCGACTGCCGAGCAAGGGGTCCCGGGTTCGATTCCCAGGTCGGGCAAAAAGTGTTATTGGGTTTTTCCATTAGGAATTTCTCAGTAGCAGCCCGGAGTTTGGATTTGTGCCCGGTTAATGGCAATAGGCTCGCCCCCTATTACATGGGACCTAAATATACCGGCGAACTGTGGGTGTACCTAAATTGGTGCACCTCTGCCTAACCCTTCGGGGAATACAGGCGTGATGGTATATTTATATTTATTTATTTTCCATAAAAATAAATACTAAACCCAAGAAATTCAGCATAACCCTAGCCAAGATGCAAGCGGACGCGGATTGTCAACAAGAATAATGTGTCAGTTAAATGTAGGTCCGTCTCACGCACACTACTGTAATATACACCATACACATACATACATAACTGTGGGAAGGTGTGTGAGTTTATACATGTGTATAGTTGCGGTAATATTGGGATGATCATTATGCGTCTTTGTATATTATCTGCGTAACGTACGTGAAATAAAAATATGCTGTTCTTTTCTGCGCGTATGGTGTAAGTATATAGAACTATGGTAAGAGATTGGGTCACTTTCTACTGCTGTGTGTTGTTAACCCTTGTCCCATACCATGATGACTATGGTAATATTAAATGTAATAAGTTCCGTTAAAACGAAATAAGATAAAATCTTTTATGGCAAAAGGCAATGGCAATAGGCTCGCCCCCTATTACATGGGACCTAAAACATCAGGACGAACTGTGGGTGTAGGTACATTGGTACACCTCTGCCTAACCCTTAGGGAATATAGGCGTCATGGTATGTATCTAAAACTTTTATTTTGCTAAAATGGGTAGGTACAAGACATTGACATAGAGTCAATCCACAATCACTCGATTATTACATTTTTACTTCAAACTAATTCTTTATACCAAAAGTGCTTTGATACTACCTAGCAATAACAGTTCTTTATACATAAAAAATAATCCTTAAAATAAACTTAAAATTAATTATCATTGAATATCCAATTTCAATACAAACTTTGTTAATCAGAAAAAACTTTAAAATGGATTAGTTAGTTTTGGTAAAATTAAACCCTATCGAACTTGTGTTTAGGTTCATTATCAGTTGAATTTAGTTTTGCCTGATCAAACGCACTCATAATCTCTTAATAATTAAATTAATTACGGTATACTATCCTGTAATTACTGTTCAATGTATATGCGAAACCGATGCTTAAAATAGATGTAATATTAATCAGCATCATACATATAAAATTCCTATTTGGAAAATTACGCGGTGTTCGCTTTGACAGGATTAAACTCAATTTGAATGTATAAAACAAATTGATAATAAATTAAAATGCTACAGGAATAGAATTGAAAATTGCTTAATTTCGTGCTAGATAAAAAATACCGCGCGAAATACACATAGGTACAGGTACACACAAGTTTTAACTCTATTTAATAATAATGTAGCGGCCGTTTTAGGGGGCCCATTTGTCAAGTGTGCTAGTCACCCCCTGCCATTTTATCTGTGTCATGAAAACATTGATTGGCAGGGGCCATAGTCCTTCCATAGTGTCAGAAAACCAGTCCATTCAAGCCACCCAAACCCATAGCCCTATTTTTTGTTTCCATATTCTCCAATAGTCTTGCGCCAGCCGGGGATTGTCTTGGGTGCATTTGCATAGTCCAAACAGGGATAAATTGTCGGCTGGTGTTCTATTTCATTGTAAAGCCATGTAAGGGGCCTCTACGAGTTGGCTTCGGCTCCTCGTACGCCTTCCAAAGGTCCGGGACCCTAGGGTCCCGAGATACGTTACCGAATAATAATAATAATAATTGTTTATTTGCATGAAATATGGTACTTGCTTACAGATCTCATTACAATATATAGAACTTCATATTCCATATTATATAACGTCTATTTCGCCACTTCGTAGGTTCTATAATTATGTACTACAACACTAGGCCAGTTCAAGCCTTCAAGGTCAAAGGTTCACCACAGTGATGTGCCAACCGATACTTTACGACGCAATATTTAAGTACGAAAACAAAGCAATACTGTAAGTACAAAGTTGGGAGTTCCTTCAACTTTTAATACCAGACCATCAAATATTCTGAGTTGAACTTACGAGTTGCTTCATTGTGGTGGATCAATACCTACTTATTAGGTACCACTGCACAGTTACTTAGCAGAAGGCCTATTGTACTAATTGAATAAGGTTGAAATCTAGCCACGATCTTAGCTCAACGTCAGTCAATGCCAAAAAAAATTAGAAACATTTTTGACATAAGTACATTGAGTTTAAATTGGGTTGATCCTATAATTTAGTACAATTGCATCCCTCGTGTTACTCAAACTTCTCCTAGGTACGTAATTAAAATTGGTAGAACTAGTTAAAAAACGTATGACTTTTAAAAGTACAAAAACCTATTTCATTTATAATTAATGTAACTAACGCAAATATTTTCATCGAGAGATTTACCAATAAATTCAATAATTAAAAAAATATTTTGTTTAAAAAAATGTCAGTTTCGAAAGTTTTCGTTACGATGGTCCCATCCGTACTATCTAAGTGTGAAACCGAGTTAACCTTCGGATCTCCACTGCTATGTCGATACTGAACATTGCCAATAAAGCGAGAATGCTACCTTTGATATTTTAAGAAAAACGACGAAATGAGAAAATCTTTGCATTTTCTTGGCGAAACGGAAACAATGTGAAAATAAGAAGTTGACCTTATTCATATTTATTTTGCTCTCTTTTTTTATTTATTTGAAAATGAAGTTAACGACTGACACATCCTACATATACTATTATAAACGTGAAAACTAAGGAAGGATGGTTTTTTTTACCTATCGGAAATCATCACATGACTTCTCCCGCCCTGGGCGGGGCGAAAGGGAGTGTCAGACTTTTACGGACTAAAACGCATCCATGTTTCTTCTTGTGCCCTTTGCGTTCCGGGGGCGTGTTCGAACAACCCGTAGAGGAAGGATGGATGACTGTTAAGTAAAAGTAAGTGACGCAAAAGATTACATTTATATGGTTGACCGTAATTGACTGAACATTGACACACATATACGAAGATATTGATTCAGTTTAACATATAAATAAATATCTTGGGACAACTCACATACGGCTATCTGATCCCAAGCTAAGCAGAGCTTGTGTTATGGTAACCACACAACTGATATACATACTTATATAATTTATAAATACATACATATTATAGATATCACACCCAGACACAGAACAAACAATCATGCTCATCACACAAAGTTTGTCCTGGGTGGGAATTCAACCCACGACCTCCGGCTTAGCAGTCAGGGCCACTAACCACTAGACCAACAGGCCCGTCCTGTAAGATAAAAGACGTTTTATCCCGTTTTTTTTTGTTCCTGTAGGAAAATTTAGCACTACAAGTTTCGAATAGTAGCTGGTAATTGTTAGTAAGTGTCATAAACATTATTACATCGTTAATCATTACAACATAAAAACGGTCATTAAACTTAAACTAAAACCAACGCCAAACACCGTAACAGCTACAAAATTACAAAAAGGCGCGTCTTTTTAAAAGGCACTTAATTATATAGTATTCGTGCTAAATCCCTGAGAGGCTCAGCAGCAAGCGAGGCACCAACAGGTGGTCTCTTAACCCTGCGCCTTTTGTAGCGACGTGCTAACCCCCCTTGCGTTTACTCTCTTATTCACTTAGTGAGATTTTGGCGTGACATCCTAAAGTCATCAGCCTTAACACGTCACTTTAGCAGGACTGAAATGTTGAGGAGAGAGAGAAGAATATGTGTGTGCTTTAAAGTCGAAATTGTAAAGTGTCTGGTTGAATTTATGGCCCACAGAAAGTGTATGTGAAATAAAAAAAAATAAAAAAAAATATACCATCACGCCTGTATTCCCCGAAGGGTTAGGCAGAGGTGTACCAATATACACCCACAGTTCGCCGGTATATTTAGGTCCCATGTAATAGGGGGCGAGCCTATTGCCATTAACCGGAAACAAATAATCCAAACTCCGAGCTGCTACTGAGAATTTCAAAGAAAAACCCAATAACATTTTTTGCTCGACCCGGGAATCGAACCCAGGGCCTCTAGCGTAGCAGTCGCGCTCAGGACCACTAGGCCAACGAGGCAGTTAAAGTGTATGTGAATTCCGAATAGTCTTACTATTATTATAAATACGAAAGTTTCTATGCATGGATGTTTGTTACTCAATTACGGCAGAATAGCTGAACGGATCTGGATGAAATTTGGCACAGAGATACACAGGCATAGACAGACATAGTCATAGATAGATAGAGGGACATAGTCTGCTACTTTTTATCTGGCAAATATGTACGGTTCCCGTGGGTAAGTTTATGAACTTTGACATGAACGAAGTCACGGAAAGAAACTAGTGGTTTATATATGCTGCAAATGTCAGTATACAAAACCTGTAAGGAACCTTTTGTACCTAGGCTGGCACCTGAAAATGGTTCAGCATTTAAAATAGCAAGGTCGGATATTATCTTAACTACATAGAATATATTCCTTTATATATCTATACTCATGTTATAAAGAGGAGAGATTTGTTTTTCTGTGCCGAATAGACCCCACAACTACTAGACAGATTTTAAATAATTTTTTTTCACCATTAGATAGCTACATTATTCCTGGATATATAACATCACGCTACAACCCACGGGAGCGGAGCAGTAACGAAAGACGTAACTTAACGCGGGTGAGACAAGCTACGCAGACAAAGTCGCGGGCAGTTCGCTAGCTCTGAATATTTCAGTAAAGCTAAGATGTCGTGGGTGTCGACACTGGATTTTGAACCTTATTTCATTAGCTTATAAGTCTCATCACTTAGATTTTGTAGAAACAACAAGTGTGGATGTACTTATAGATAGGGCTTAATTAATATTTCAAAGGTCGATGACCTAACGTACACTGACCTTTTTAGTGACGTTCTTCAAAAGTTCAGTGCGTGGTATATCAGATGTTTGATTATGAACAAAATCACAATGATTATTCAATAAAGATAGACCATTATTATGTAGTTTCTTTAGTTCTGATGCTTAGTTCTGCCAAAATGAACCAACCCGCAATAATTTCGTAATTAACACATACCATCACGCCTGTATTCCCCGAAGGGTTAGGCAGAGGTGTACCAATGTACACCCACAGTTCGCCGGTATATTTAGGTCCCATGTAATAGGGGGCGAGCCTATTGCCATTAACCGGGCACAAATCCAAACTCCGAGCTGCTACTGAGAATTTCATAGAAAACCCAATAACACTTTTTGCTCGACCCGGGAATCGAACCCAGGACCTCTAGCGTAGCAGTCGCGCTTAGGACTACTAGGCCAACGAGGCAGTAATTCAAATCATTAACTTGATTAAATAATTATGTCAAACTAGCTTCTGCTTGCGACTTCGTCCGCGCCAGATTTGATATATTGTCCCTTAGGAACCGTACATTTTCCGGGATAGGATGTGTTTCATTACTATCTAGCAATAAACTTATGCTGATTTAAAATCTTTATATCTTTATAACATCTAATTATTTTGAAAAATGTGAGACATATTATTATTGGTTATGTAAAACGAATCTCAATTAAATCTGCAAAAGGTGACTTGAAAATAGCTACACGTTTTTTATCAGTGATCAATACGTCAAAACTGACATCAAAACATACCATCACGCCCATGTAATAGAAGGCGAGCCTATTGCCATTGCCGGGCACAAATCTTAACTCTGAGCTGCTAATGAGAATTTTGATTTAATTGACATTAGGTAAAGTAAAATAAAAAAAAAAACATCACGCCTGTATTCCCCGAATGGTTAGGCAGAGGTGTACCAATGTACACCCACAGTTCGCCGGTATATTTAGGTCCCAGGTAATAGGTAAAGTGTGGTAAGTGTGGTAGGTAGGTGTATTAGGTAAAGTGTTGTTATTTATCCAATAAAACCATGAAAAAACTTATATGTTGTGATGTGGAGTAAACCTAAAACAAAAGCCTTAAAAACATTTCCAGCAGACATGCTAACAGTCGTTCATTTTAGAAATTTTTCTACCTCTTAGCAAACTAACCAGCGGATCGTTTTAATGTTAATTAGACATCAGCTTGTTACCTCCTCGCTAATCAGACCTTCATTACTACCTATAGACTTACGGATCCGGTTTAATTCCGGACACCGAGCCGCGGATCCAGTTTCGGATCCGATTTGCTGTTTATCTCGCGTTTCGGTTTTATCAGTAATTCAAATTACGTAAATAGGTTTATTTTATACCAGCGTAGGCGTTTTGAAATACGAATCAAAGTGATTGAGATAGAATGGAAAATACACTCAATAGTATTTTATTTATTAATAATATTTTATTGTAATATATAAGATAGACTGGTAGAAAATGCCTAAGGCATTAAGTCCGCCTTTGTACGGTGTATTGTTACACTTGTGCATAAAGTTTTAATAAATAAATAAATAAATAAATAAATATCCTCCCGACCACAATCAGAATGGACACTAGCCAAGTAAGCAGGAGATATTATAGTGCACAAGAGTGTGCGCAAACACAGATTTGCACGCCCTCTTCCCTCACTTGCATATACCGATGCGACGGCAATCCGACACGACCGGGGAGACGTCAGGCGCAGGACCAACGGCTTTACGTGCTTTTCGAGGCTTGGGGTGTCACACCACCAATTTTCAAACTCCGTATTGCTACTGAGAAATTCTTAATGGGAAGACGCAATAAGCAGCTTTTGCCCAACCTGGGAATCGAAGCCAGGACCCCTTAGTCAGCAGTCACGTTTGCGATTATAAGACTAACGGGTCAGTTAGAATATTTTGTATAAGTAAATAATCAAATAGTATTTCTATTGGATTTTCAAAGCTTGGCTCAGCGCCGAGAGTTGCTGCGGGTTGTTCGAAAGAGATACCGCGCCCCCGGAATGCAAAGGGCACATGAAGGAACATAGACGGGTTTTAGTCAGTAAAAGTCTGACACTCCCTCCCGCCCCGCCCAGGGCGGGGGAAGTTATTTGATGATTTCCCGTACATAAAAAAAAAGCGCCGAGAGTTGAAAATCCAACACCCAACAGTGCAATTTTAAATTCAGGCATTATTACATTAATTGTAGTTTTGGCCTGCAGGGTGTAGCCGGAGTTACACTACATACATAAATGCATTAACATGACACTCTCAAACACATACACAAAGCGATTTAAGTTGTTCGTTAATTAGAGGAAGCTCGTTAGTTAGCTACTAATCATGCTCTCGCCAGCAGGGCCGAATTAGGGATGTTACGCAATAAAGCGACAGAATACGGAACTGCGGGTAATTCGATACGATTCTGATTACGGCACTGCTTTTTTTCCGAGGATGTTTTATTGTATGTGTATAAATACAAAACTAGTTCTATTTAAAAATATGTTTTTTTAAACAAGATTTTACATTGTACTGCAAACCGCATATGTGTGCAAAATTTCAGCTCAATCGAATACCGGGAAGAGGGTCGATTTGATAAGCCGCAGTCAGATGAATGCGACTATAATACAAGTTTCTTTTTTAGTTTTAGCTTGTATAATAAAAATAATTAATGTTCGATACATTAATTATTTTTATTATAAACTACATCAGAAACTACATACTAACACGACTGTATTCCACGAAGGGTTAGGTATAGGTGTACCAATGTAAATGAATACAAAGTTATTAATGTTCCTAAAACATTGTAAAGGCGTGACCTACGCGCTCGTAGCACAGCGCGAGCTACGCCGTAGCACGCTGCTGTAGCTACGAAGGGGACTGTACCCACAGTGCAGTACACAGTACCCCATACACAACTAGTCAAGTCATATTTTTAATGGTTAATATGTAATTAAACTCGATGAAATTTTGTATATAGGATAAAGGCACTAATATCTAGGCAGGTGGTTGGTTCCTTTCAATTAGCTTATTTCTAAAACTATACTTAATTGACAATTTCTTACAAGATTTAAAAATCATTTTTATTGACCTACCTATCTTTAGGAGGGGCGACTAGATCCAATCTTTTTTTTGTGTCTTTTAATGGTCTAATGGAGTATGGGAGAAAAACCCACGGCCATTGAGTACCCATCTGTTATGAATTTAATAAGCAACACACTATATTTTTTTATTTTTTAACTTTCATTATTTTCAGTTGAAGTAAAGCCTAATTTTGCATTTTCACTAAACAAAAATACATGCTGGCTAAATTGATAACTTATACAGATAAAAATAGGCCATTAATAAATAAAATGTCCTTACAATTTTATCCATTCATAAAACCCAGCCATACAAAAATCAAAGTTAAACGAAAGCGGTTCCATACAATTCCTCTCGACTTTTCCACTTGACTTTTAAAATAACAAAAGCTTTTTGTTATCTTCAGACGTCAACAAACAACGTTATTCGTTACGTTGTAACGAGCTTGTAACCAATTCTATTTATTTCAGCTCTTCTTAACCGTATTTATTAAGGTGTGGTTACACGGGCAATATAACTGTCTGTGCAATTACTGCTAGGGGAAATGGATATTAATGGGGCAATATTTTTTTGTTTTTTTTTCTTGTTGTTCTATAATAAATTTCAGTTCGAAACGGTAAATAATAATGAATGATTATTAACGGTAGGAGGGACACTAATACTTTTATCATCGACTCAGCATATTTTTAATTTATTGATTAGTTAGTTTAAAAAAAAATAAGCTGTTACATTTTAGCCATGCAGTTGTTGTATTTTGCTATGAAACAGCAGTTTTTTTTAGTAACCTACTAAATTAGTTAACACTGGAGGATCTAGATAATGTACTAAATCCATGGGAAAGTTGTGTGTTAGTGTCATGATGATTGTCAACTATCAAATGAGTATGCATAGTTAATTAATTTGCTCCATAATGCAAAGGTTTGAAGTTGGAAAAATCTCCAACAACGACTTGTATAATCTTATATTTTTTCCATGACTCCAACATAATTGCCAAGAATTGCTCAATGCAAGTTGCCCGTGTAAGCGCACCTTAGATGAGATCTATTCTGGCAGCGTGTGTACTTCGCCGGGAATAGTGTAAAATCCCCGGTTATCTCAGTGTTGTGTAAGACGGTAATACCCACGGAGCTCAGGGGTCATTGTACAGATGAACTTAGCTTACGTTTATTTTCTTTATACATAGGCTTTAGTTCTTTTTTTACCCTCGTTACGTCTTAGGATACTGCTCCGCTCCTGTGAGTCGTAGCGTGATGTTATATTGGGTATACTATTCCTCATATATCTGACTATTGAGTGACTAGAAACGAGCAACTGGTTCGTCCTTCTGACTGCCTGAATAATTGACAATAATACAAAAAAAATAAAAAAAATTATCTAAGAGATTATTTCCATTATTCTAATTGGACAGGGCAGTTGGTGCAGTGACTGAGCAATTAGTTACTGCGCTATGTATGTCGGGTTTGATTCCTGCACCGGACGAATATTTGCATAGCCTACAGGAAGTTCCGGGTCGGATTATTGGTGTACTTATGTGAGTTTAGATAAATATGGTAAACGTACCCACGATGTAGAATAAAAAAAACTTACTCCTCTATTTCATTTGTTGATGCAATGATGACTTTTCTTACCCTGCAAAGAAAAGAAAATAAAAATATTAGCACTAAACAAATGTAAAATGTAATTTTCCAGACCGATGCCGGTCACGGCGGCTAATCTTAATGCAGACTAGCCACGTACGCAGGAGATATTATAGTGCACAAGTGTGTGCGCAAACACAGGTGCACTTCCTCTTCCCTAACTCTCATAGCCCGATGGGACGGCAATCCGACACGACCGGAGAGAGATCAGGCGCAGGACCAACGGCTTTACGTGCTTTCCGAGGCACGGGGGTGTCACACCACCAACTTCCAAACTCCGGGCTGCTACTAAGAAATTCCTAATGGAAAAGCTCAACAGCACTTTTTGCCCGACCTGGGAATCGAACCCGGGACCCCTTGCTCAGCAGTCACGCTTGCGACCACGAGACCAACAGCACTAAGATACAGACTGAAATACATAGTTTATATATTTCTAGCATACTATTTACATAGCGGGCAGCCTGAATCCCAGGACACATAGTTATAATTTAATGTGTTGCATAAAATTGTTACATTTGCCGTGACGTGCCGTTGACACAACACACGGGAACAATGTCAATCTACAAATAGTAAATGAATAGATTTGATAAGCAAGAGCTGACGTCATAGCGCCCAATAACACAAACTACAAATGTGGAGCTAACTTTAAACCTAAGGCGGCCTTTTTATGTTTTTCGATGGCAAACATGCCGGAGGTCCATCTGATATTAAGTGGTCACCGCTACCTGTACATATCTGCAATATCAGAGGCCTTTTTTTTATAGATGGGAAATCATCAAATAACTTCCCCCGCCCTTAGTGTCAGACTTTTACTGACTAAAACCCATCTATGTTCCTTCATGTGCCCTTTGCGTTCCGGGGGCGCGGTATCTCTTTCGAACAACCCGCAGCCCCGGCAGGCATCGGCCCTTAGTGGCCCCTTCCAAGTTTGCTGACATCTCTTTGAGGCGCGCGTGGAACACGAACGTGCCGACATCCCAGAGACAAAGTTGAAATGCCTCATGTGTCTGTAATTACACAGGCACCCATACCCTTCAAACCGGAACACAGCAACGCTGCTTTACGGCAGAAATATGTATGGTGGTAGTACTTCCCCGGACAAGATCCTTCGCAAAGAGCTCTACTACTACTAGTTAACTCATCCCAGTTGACCTATCTCCAGAGATAATGATAGCTAATACTAATAATACTCCTGTAAATCTTAATTCTATTATTCCAACCCCGACTTAATCAAAATAATCCTAAGACATAACTTGCCTAACTGAAAATCATAACCGTCGTTAGGAATTTAAACCTTAAAGACGGTGTCGCCCATTCTATGATAATCTCGAGGCTCATACGAACCCTTTTCATATTTACGCTAAGCTTCACTCTCTTACTGTGAGACAACCACGAATAAGGTAGAAGTACAGAAGGCTAGCTATAATCCATATGAAAGAAAGAAAGAAAGAAAAACCGTTTCTTCACGTGAAAGTGACGCACATAGCCAAGAGACAAATTTGATATTATAAATTCGAAAGTAACTCTATCTGTTTGACTTTCTATCGGTTACTTCTTCACGGTTGAACCGATTTTTATTAAATTTGGTACGAGGTGAGTTTGAAACTCAAAAAGTCAAAGTCAAAGTCAAATCATTTATTCCAATTAGACCATTATAAGGCACTTTCGGACGTCAATTAACAAAGAAAGAAAGAAAAAAAAAACAAAAAAGGATATGGGCTACTTTTTATTCTGCGTCCGGTTATATCCAACCTTGATGCAGACAAAGTCGCGAGCAAAAGCTAGTCTGTACTAATATTATGAAGCAGAAGAGTTTGTTTGAACGCACTAATCTTAGGAACTATGAGTCCGATTTAGAAAACATCCTTTATGTTATATAGCCCGTTTATTGAGGAAGGTTATAAACTGTATAACATCACGCTATGATCCATGGGTGCGGAGCAATAGCCAAACACGTAACTTAACACAGATAAAACCGAGAGAAAGCAGACGCACACACACAGGCGCATACATAAAATCTCGCTGTTTGTAAAACTTATCTGTGTGCGTGGGTTTTCGAGCGTTGTTTGAATCAAACCTACTGTTTATCTTTTTTGTGGTGCCAAACCTTACAATAGCCGGATTGCTCGGGAACGGGACCGGAATTATATTAACCTTTGCGGTAGCAAGTGAGGATTGCAAGATATATATATATATTTTTTATGGCAGAGTGTGAGGTATTAGATCAGACGGAGCGAAATTAAATGTTCCTATGATATTTCGGGTGTCATTCGACGTACAATTTTGGCAAATTTATTGCCACATTACTTTTGCGGATAAATTGGAATACCTATTACTTCATGTGAGCTTTTCAACCATAAAATATAATAATGATTTATTTAATCATTCAATCTGAAAATAATCCATACTGTACTTTTAATTATTACCTAATATAATATAAAATAACCAAACTGAAAAGGTATTTTTTGGTTTATTTGTTTAAACGCGCTAATCTCTGGAAACAGTCGTATTGGAAATAATCTTTTTGATAGCCCGGTTTATGGAGCCATGTATAACCACGCTACGACACACAGTAGTGGATCAGTAACAAAAGACGTAACTGAACACGGGCCAAACCGGGGGGTATAACTAGTTAAAAAAATAAATCTGCAAAACCTAACTTTACATAATATAAGAGTACATACATCTCTAGATATATTCAAAGTCTTCTAAAATTTAGAATTTCTCATTATTTTTCTCCTAAATATTTACACACGCAAGTCCAAAACATTTTAATCCGCAACCTCATCATGTAACATCCGCTCCGCTACCCTATTTCCTCTCCAAAGGCTTATCTAAGTCCAGCGCTGGGCAATTTCCCCACACATTAGCACAGGAACGTTCATGATTATGCTAAGCCTCATTCTCGTACAATGGCGGGATGGCGCGGTTCCTGAATTAAATTAACCTTTAAGGTAACAAGGGAGACTGCTGCGGTCGCCATTTTGTTTAAAATGGTGCGCAGACATAAGTGGGATTATAATCATGTCTCGCAGATTTAACGCGGGATCTACTTAAATATTATAATTGCGGGAAATTGTGGAAAAAATGTGCTAAAGAGGTGGTGTTTCTGTTTCTTTAGGGGAATATCTAGTGTTTCAGGTTTAAGGTCTTTTTGTTTATTCATTTTACTTAAAAACGGTTACAGTTGTTACCAATTACAATAATAAAAGATAACAGACAACAGTTAAAATATAAAAGTGAAAGAAAAAAAAGAAAAAACGAAGAAAAATTTAAAACAAAACAATTTAAGGTCAAGGGTGGGAAATGTTCTCAGGACTTCTTTCGCTCTGCGCGGAGCGAAAGGTCAGACTCTTACTGACTAAAACCCATCCGTGTTCCTCCATGCCCTTTGCGTTCCAGGGCCACGGTGACTCTTTGAAACAACTTCCGCAACCCTGGCAGGCACTGGCCCTAATGGGCCCCGCCCACTAACCTAACATCTCTTTGAGGCGCTTGAAGGGGTACCTAGTTTTTCAGGATGGAACTTCGATTTCGACGAAAAATGGCAACAACTTTATATCAAACACATCTTCTTGGAAATCGTCGCTTTCCAGTACAATGTGTTCAGTTTCACCAGCATTTTACATTTTAAATAAACATTTCATTTTGTCCTATTATTTCCGCTATAACGGCTATAAAAAGACTTAATGAAGCCGAAAGTCATATGTACCTCTCATTTTATTGTTCTGAACCATGCTTGGGTACCTTTTGATTATGAAGGCATTATTTAAAGTGGAAATTGCAACTTTTATTACGAGAGGGCTGGCTTTTTCTTGGCCCAAAGAATCAGCATTGCCATACAACGTGGAAATGCTGCTAATCTTTTGGGCACTTGTCCCATTGACAGTGATGCGAATGAGTTTTTTGATGCCCTATGAGCTGCCTTTGTTTTTATAAACTGTACATAGTTGCTAATTAAATAATTATTTAAGTAAGTATTATCGTAGAAAAATAAACAAAAACATTATTAATCAAGTCCATTATTTTGTATTTACGAAAATAATTAACAAAACTTGAAATAACCCTGTGACCTTGCACCCGTAAGCACTAAGTTTTGCGTGCGTTACATTGCGTGCTACCGTAATATATAGTACCTTAGTATATACGTAGGTATACAGTAATTTTCCTCACCAAAGTAAAAGTTATTTCCCGGCAATTATTTAAGCTTAATATTACTTTGTTAGATGAGCAGTTAATCGCTACGTATTGTCTTTTTACACTTTGTTTTCAAAAAACATATTACGATCACGCCTGTATTCCCCGAAAGGTAAGGCAAAAGTGTACCAATGTACACCCACAGTTCGCCGTTATGTTTAGGTCCCATAAAAATGTTAAATTTTCTTATGACATTCACACCGTCGCAGTCAGAATCCTGGTTTCCAAACGAAGGTAATAAACTCGGCCATTTTGAATATGATTTGGACGTCCCTAGTGGTAGACCACAGTTCACACGATCCCTCGGTAGGTACGTGACCAAAAGTGATTCAATAATAAACGAGACTGCGGTAAAAGTTTCGGTGAAAATCATTGTTAGCTTTGGAAATTGTTCAGTAATCCGGTCAGATGAAATTATACCGAATACGAGATAGTAATTGAGTCTGTTATTAAATGGGATGGAATTTAGAATTTGAGAGTTGATAGGAATCGCAGACCTCTATTAGAGGTACCTACAAACAAATAAAGATAGTATCAGATAGTAGAAATTTAATATATTTTTTATTGAAAATAAAACGTAGCCTGTACTAGGAATTTTGACCTGTTTTGTGGGGTTTTTTTTTTTTTTTTTTTTAATAGACGAGAAATCATCAAATAACTTCCCCCGCCCTGGGCGGGGCGGGAGGGAGTGTCAGACTTTTACTGACTAAAACCCGTCTATGTTCCTTTCATGTGCCCTTTGCGTTCCGGGGGCGCGAGGGACCTGTTTTGTGGGGGTACGTTTACAAATCTATAGTATAAACTCTCATACACAAACAACCAGATCCGGAACAACTAACTATCTTTAAATAATAATAATAGCACCACCTTATTAATTTCCCACTGCATGGCAAAGGCTTCTTCCCATATAGAGAAAGCAGGACGATGATAAACGCTCAAGGCGAATAGGCAATTTTAAACTGATATTAATTTTAAGTCCAAGAGTGTCCTCCCGATGTTCTCTTACCTACAGCTTACTACCTTTAGTTCAAACAAATATTGATTATTATGACCAAATGTACGAACGTGGAAGAGGCAAAAAGGGCTTGTAAGAATCATAGCAGGTAGCTTTCTGTAGTTTCTGTCTACTCCCATGGGAAGAAGGCGTGAGTTTATGTATGTAATATTAATTCCATTCAGGAAACAAACCGCGACAAATCGCTCAACCATTAAGCCAACCGTGTCGCCAATCAAATCATCGTCAAATCCAACGATTTATTTTTAGAACAGTGGCCAATAACTTACTTTTTAATTTTATTTTTATTAATAAAACGTTGCTTACGCTGGGGATTACACCTGGATTGTTTGTAGGTTTACTACAATCGTAAATACACCTACACAAACAACCAGACACGGAACAACTATAGGTGTATTAAGAGTCAGACTTTAGACTGACTAGAACTACGTATACGTCTGTAGTAAAGTGCAACTGCTACGCTAGAGGTCTTGGGTTCGATCCCCAGGTCGAGCAAAAAGTGTTATTGGGTGTTTCTATGAAATTCTCAGTAGCAGCTCGGAGTTAGGATTTGTAATCGGTTAATGGCAATATGCTCGCCCCCTATTACATAGAACCTAAAACATTATTTCGGACTGTGGGTGGAAATTGGTACACCTCTGCCTAACCCTTTGGGGAATACAGGCGTGATAGTATGTATGTATTTATTTATGTACTTTAGAAATACTATGGCATGTTTCGTGATCTCCTGGCTGACCCATAAACATTCATTTCCTCTCGACCTTTTCTATTACCAGTTCATAAAATATGTAGACGCAGTTGGTGTACCTACTTAATTAAATAAAAAACCGACCAAGTGCGAGTCGGAAACACACAGGAAGAGTACTGTATCACCGTAAAATATTTAAAACTCATACAAAAAAAAGAATATCTTGTACGGGTATTCGTTTGTACAGCGGCCATAGTATATACCTACCTAATATACACTTTGCGAAAATGTTAGCCATCTTCAATGTGACAGACATATTGACGGGCAACATAGGCTAAGTAATAGGAGAATCGGTAGCCGATTTATTGTTGGCGAGAATAGAACATATGAATTCTAATATACCAATGCACACGTGCTAAAAAAACTCGCCGTCTTTTTCCACGATACTCTGGACTTATTAAATCGGTCCAAAAATCGGTCCTACAAAAAATCGGTCGTGAGCGGAGAGGCTAAAAGAAAACACTAACACTATTTTCGTAAATTAACCAAATAAAGTTTATCATCGGCTAATTCTTCATCCTACCTACAAATCACTCTAGATCAATAATATCTAGCTACCAAAGGTAAACAAGCATAATTAAAAGGCCACAGTACCACCCAGTCCCATTCACCGTCGTCACTGGACCTGCAAACGAGTGCCAATTAGTTCGAATTTAGTTCCCCGTTCATTAACGTTTTTAGAAGTCTGGAGTTTATTTAAGTGCCCGCCATTTGAACGTAAGTAATCGAGTTATTTCAGCCCGCTCCGAATTGAATTAATTCGTATTATTAGAGAATTGGAAAGAAAATTAGGCCTGTGATAATTAGCGATGTCATTTGAAGGCTAATTTTGTGAAATAGCTGTCAATCTTTGATAATTATAATTAAGCTAAAGAGTTTTTCATTTGTTTGTTTTTATTTTTGGAACTTTCAGTCGGATTTGGATATTAATTTTGTCTAAGACAGTCAGTTTCATTAATAATGGTATTCGCTATATTATAACATCACGCTACGACCCACGGGAGCGGAGCATAAACCAAAGACGTAACTTAAGGCGGGTGAAGTAGGTAAACCACGCGGATGAAGTCGCAAGCAGTTCTCTAGTAAATAGTAATAGAATAGAATAGAATATTTATTTGCTTAGAATGTAGGTATTTACAATGAGATGGTCACAGTGATGTTGGGAATCCTGGTACATTCTACCATTTTGGCATGCAAACATTGATGTAAGTTGTGCATTGTAAGTTTACATAAGCTACATAACATCACGCTACGACTCAAGGGGATGTAGCAGTAACCACCGACCATAACAAACTTAAAACTTATATAACCATCACCATCACGCCAGTATTCCCCGAAGGGTTAGGCTGAGGTGTACCAATGTACAACCACAGTTCGCCGGTATATTTAGGTCCCATGTAATAGGGGGCGAGTCAACTGCCATTAACCGGGCACAAATCCAAACTCCGAGCAGCTACTGAGAATTTCATAGAAAAACCCAATAACACTTTTTGCTCGACTTGGGAATCGAACCCAGGAACTCTAGCCTAGCAGTCGTGCTTAGGACCACTAGGCTACCGAGGCAGTTGTAAACTTAAAACTTACAACTCCATAACAATATTAAAATAGCACAAACACAACAATCCAACGAGAGCTAAGTATAAAATGTTTATCTACAGTTTCAACTGTCGTCGTATTTCACAAGTTCACAGTGTTGGAACGAAATACGACAGAATGGCGCCGGCCGGCCGGTATCAAAGAGTATGATTTACAACAAGAATGGCAAAGCCACAGGGACAAATTAAACTTCAAAAAAGTCTCATTTAACATTACAACTCGGATTTAAGACTTACGCAATCTAACTCTTTGATATAATACCAAGTGACGTTTATTCTGTCATAAACGTCGTTGTAAGAGTGAGTACGGGAACTCCTTTATCTTTTGTGTGATCTGCAAAGCTATTGTGAATGAATGAGTTTGAGCTATAAATTAGTCTTTTAGGGCAGCGGTCGGCAACCTTTTGGCAGGCAAGGGCCACATGGCGGAAAAATGAGGAAGTGGCGGGCCGCGCTTTCACATAATTTTTATCCGACTTCAAAAGGCAGGTTCTCAACTCATCTGTACTTATGTTTTTTGATTAGAATTTGATGTATTTTTTTAAATTTTCGTCTTTTTTCGGCAGATCAAGTTTGAAAAATTGGCCTATTGCTTTTTTGTCGTCCCTAATGGCAATAACCATATTTTTTGGCCTAAAACAAAGGCAAAAGAAATTTTTTCAGCCGCTGAGGACGACACAGAAGGAATAAGAGCGGATTTTTACTGAAAAGTATTAAAACCCTCCATATCTCTTTACTCATGGTTTTCATATAAAAACACCTTGTTGTCTGATACTCAGTCCAAAATACAGTATTCATGGTTTCAGTTTAAGGATAGATGTCCCTTTTTTTTTATATAGACGGGAAATCATCAAATAACTTCCCCCGCCCTGGGCAGGGCGGGAGGGAGTGTCAGACTTTTACTGACTAAAACCCGGTCTATGTTCCTTCATGTGCCCTTTGCGTTCCGGGGGCGCGGTATCTCTTACGAACAACCCGCAGCCCCGGCAGGCATCGGCACTCAGTGGCCCCATCCAAGTTTGCTGACATCTCTTTAAGGCGCGCGTGGAACACGAACGCGCCGTCGACACGGTCTGTCGTTATTCAGTGAACGTACGGACGGTGAGCTACCCATTGCTCACCGTCCACAGACCCGCACCTACGGTGGCCGGCGGGAGTCGTCTCGCGGCTCCCGACGCCCGGAGCGTCTACCGCGGCGGCCGCTGGGACGGGGGACCCTCCTTTCCCTCTCCCGTCCCGCCGCCTCCTTCTCTAGCATTACAGCTTCGCAGAAGGAGGCGACTACTTCCCATTCCCTCTCGCTCCGGACCATGGCCTGAACCAGTGCCGGACGCGAGAGGGCGCCGCCGCCGATGGCCGCCTCGAGGACTCGGCGGTGCTCAGCCCAAGCAGGGCACACCGCCAAAGTATGCTCCACCGTGTCCTCGGGGCGATCCTCGCAATGGTGACACCCGGGCGTTTCCTCCCGCCCGATGAGGTGCAGGAACTCCCGAACTTTCCATGTCCGGCAAGGAGGCTCGCTGCCTCGCCGGAGATCGTGCGGTATCCGCGGATGACCCTTATGGCGATCACCCGCTGGGACGCGTTCAGGTAATGGTCGGCAAGCCGCCTCAAGCCCCGCGCCCACACCGGGGCCCCGTAAAGGGCCATCGAACGCACGACCCCCGCGTAGAGCCTCCGGCAGGAGGCGTTTGGCCCCCTCAAATTGGGCAAGAGCCGCTTGAGAGCGGCCGAAGCCCGTGCCAACTTGGGAGCCAAACGTCGGAAGTGCTCCACGAAGTTCCATCGGCTGTCGAGGACAAGTCCCAGGTACTTCATCGTCGACCCGACGCCGACGGAAACCCCTCCTACCGTTATTTGGGATCCCGAAGGTGGCGCGTTCCGAAGCCCATGAAAGCACATTACCTCGGACTTGTGCAAGGCCACCTCGAGACCCAATTGCCGGATCCTCTCGACGACTATCGCAACCCCGCGTGTCATAAGGTCGGCCGCCGCCTCGTGCGACCACCCCTGCGCCAGGACCAACGTGTCATCCGCGTAGCAGACTACGCTGGCGCCCTCGGGGAGGTCAGCACGTAGCACCCAGTCGTAGCCGATGTTCCACAGGAGCGGCCCTAACACCGATCCCTGCGGAACACCGTACGACATCTCTCGCCGGTTCCATTCACCATTTCGACCAGGGTAGATCACGGCTCTATCACACAGATAGGCCCCGACCACCCGACGGAGGTAGTTCGGCACCCGGTGGTACCGGAGTGCCTCCCTCATGCAGGACCAGGGCAGGGAGTTAAACGCATTGGCGATGTCCAGCGCCACCGCCAGCACAACCCTGCCCCGGGACACAGCATCCCCCGCCGAGAGAGCTCTCACGCGCATGATGGCATCCACCGTAGAGCGCCCCCTGCGGAAGCCGAACTGGCAGTCCGCAAGGTCCGGCCCCATCCCAGACAGGTGCCCGACGAGGCGGCCCGCAATCACTCTTTCAAAGAGCTTACCAACCTCGTCGAGCAGCACGATGGGCCGGTATGCGGACGGTGAGTCCGCAGGGCACCCAGGCTTCCGAATGAGGACCAGCTTCCCCGTCTTCCAACGAAGTGGGAACTGGCCCCTCTCCAAACATGCGCTTAGGAGCCCCTCCAATCGGGGCCCTAGAGCCTCTGAGGCCAGGACCCAGGCTTTCCCAGGCAAGCCGTCGGGTCCCGGGGCGGTATTTTTGCCTTTCAGTTTACGTACCGCCACCCTCAGGTCTACCCCAGTCACCTCAGGTGTGTCGTCGTCAGTGTGGTCTACTTCCGGCATCACAGGCGGCGGAGCCATGGGCGGGGGAGGATGTTCTCCCCGCGAGGGGAACAGAGCGCTCACCACGTCCTCAACGAGCTCCGGCCGGAGACTCTGCGTCAGCGGGGGGGCCCAGGTGCGGATCTTGTCCCGCACCGTCTTGTAAGGGCGCCCCCACGGATCCGCGTTCAGAGTCCCCAGCAAATCCTCGCGGGCCTGAGCCTTGGTCCGCGAGATGGCCTCGTTGAGGGCGGTCTTCGCCTCCCTGTACCCCTCGTACAGCTCCGCCTCAATGGCCGCCGCATTCGGTGGCCGAATGCGGAGTCTGCGATGCCTGGTGTACGGGTGTCGCGCAGCGACGCATGCCTCCCGCAGCGCCGAAATCTCTTGCGACCACCAGTACACCTGCCGGCGGGCGCCGTCCTGCGGGACTCGGGGCATTGCCACGTCACAAATGTCGGACATGGCCCCCTGGAACCAATGTCCCTTACATCCAATATAGGTATTACATGTGATGCACAAACTTTTTTTAATGTAAATTTTATTAATGGATACGTACTTGGGTACGTAGCACTATGTCAACGATAAAGCAACAATAAGTGAAAAAGAAATAAGAAAAACATATATAAAACTTAAATGCGAACTTCAAAGTTTTTATATAACCGTACTTATACACATTTCAGTGTAACGTTTGAGGCTGTATTTGAGTGACTATTTTCTTATACGAGTACGTTAGCTTACGCGCCTAAAATCATTAATTTTGGTAAAATGTAAGATTTATAGTGTAATCTACAAAACTGTCGCGGGCCGCAAGGAGGAGAGCCGCGGGCCGCATGCGGCCCGCGGGCCGCGGGTTGCCGACCGCTGTTTTAGGGTCTTAACACTATTTTATGGTTTGGATTTTATGGCTACTAGCTTTTGTCTGCGACCTCGTCCGTGTTAATATCAATTATAGGCGGAGTCGCGGGATAATTATTAGCCTTTGTCCTTTCTTGGGGTTCATACTTACCCCTCAATAAATTTCATCAAAATCTAGACAGAGAGAAGACAGAGTTATTTTCGAGTTCGCATGTTAGTTTCGTAAGATTTGCATGGAATTACTCGTACTATGGATTTATTATTTTTAGTTCTCGATGTCTCTTAATTAACACTGATCATGTCTATGCCAATAATCATGGTACTATTATCATAATGCAGAGAAAAAGTGATGAAGGTTAGCATTCTTCATAATGAAATAAACATAATAATAATATCTCGTGTCACAATGTTAGTTGCCGTACTCCTCCGAAACGGCTTGACCGATTTTTATGAAATTGTATGTATTATCGGTAGGTTTGACAATCGGCCCTAATCTATTTATTATACCACAAAAATATATATGGCAAAACAACGTTTGCCAGGTTAGCTAGTTTTTTATTAGTATTCGTACAAACATACTTCGATGGATTAAACGGGCACCTACATCTTTTTCTCAATTATTTAGTTTTGTAACATTAAATTAAACATAATAATTCTGCCAGTCTTCAATTCAACAAATAACGTAATCAATCATGAAGCTATTTATTTATTAACAAAGCCTACTAAATTCCTAGGTTTCATAACTAAATGCAATTTCTACGTATCATCACAATACACAACACCGAACGATGTACTAGGCTCGCATAACCCCGGCGGAGTTCCGTAGTGTTACCAAGAATCACCTATAAATACGGCCGACCCTATCGAGGTCGGAACAAATAATTTCCGATGGTGAATTTATGAACGTTCCGTACGTCGTCGTGTGCCATCCCGGGGGTTACTCGATGATATATTATTTATGTATCGGTATTGGAAAGGAAAAATGTACCGAGCGACTGTTTGGTTGTGTTATGGTTCTAATGTAAGGTGTGTATAACTTAGAAAAAAGTAGGGGGTATTGTGAACTTAAACATAGTAGACGTATATTTAAAACTTATTTTATAGCATGCGTGTGAGAAGTGACAACAAAGTGGTGTTTCCAAAATAAGGTACTAGAGTAACACCGTGAGTGTTTGTTTAATGCCACGGTTGAAATTATAGCTGACTAAATAGTTCACTTAAAACTTGAACCGTTAATCCCACTGTCTTGTGATTGTTTGACAACTTTTTCTGTTCAACGACTCTTCAAACTTAAGCTGGCCGTTTCGCAACATGCGTTTAGTCTGTTAAAAAATAAGTTAGAAAATAGCTTATGCCTCGACTTGCCTTGTTTGCGTAAATGTTGGTTTTCATAGAGTTTTATATTTTTACGCGATACTCTAATTCTATTTTTAAATAAAAATAGCCTAACTTACTCTTGATAATATCAGCTAAGTATCTACTAACGAAAGTCACTTCAAAATTGGTCCAGCCGTTTTGTAGATTAGCCGGAACAAACATGCAGATAAAAAAATGTATTTTCATATGACTACCTTCTAACCATTCATATTTATTTTACAAGTAAACACCTTAATTTCATTTATTTGCACAGACAAGAACAAAGTTACAAGAACATAGTTAAGAAAACAAACCGAAACTCTTCTTAATTTAAACACACCTAATAAAGTTAAACAGAGAACACGACCAAATTGTCGCTTGTAAATATTCCCTTTCCATTGTCGGCATGTATTAAGGATTCATGTGTTGAGTAGTGACGTCAGCAAGTAATGGACGCATACTTCGCGAAGATATCGGATTAGACGGTAGTACCTGGGTGCAAAGTAGTTGTGTAGGCTTTGCCTAAGGAGCTTATGACTACATCTGTTTGCGGTTGTTGCCTAGCTTAGGTAGCTACTGCAGATGAGTAGAGGTATAGTATTATGGGTCTCAAAGAAAAGATTTATTTAAGCCCCTATGGCAAGCAAATGTAGTATACAAATAAGGTTCAAAATAGACAACACATACAACACAAGGTTCAGAATACATTAAACTGTTATCTAAGTTCTATCGGATAACCACCAATATCACAGTAGTTTTGAGGTTTTCATTAAATTGAGAAAAAATACACGATCAATTCAGAGGAATAATTTTTAGTATGTCTTTAGTTCATGAAATTCCCAATAATAGAAAAAAAAAAAGAAAAAAAAAAGATAAGTCTTTTCTTTCAGCCCTTGACAATACGAGTATACTCATTTTTTTAAGCTGGTAATATGTACCTGTATATGTACTTGTAATATGTTTAGTGTCGTGTGTCCGGATAGCCCCTTAAATAAAATCTTTGAAGATCTGCCTTTTGAGAACAGCCTCATTAGCCTAGTGACCCTAAGCGCGACTGCTATTTGTGCCCGGTTAATGTAAATAGTAGATCTTTTGTTCGATTCCCGCACGGCAAAAATATTTGCATGGCCTACAGATAGTTGTTTCAGGTCCAGCTATTTGCGTATTTTGAGTCTATAATGTTTACAAACGCACCCACGATATGGAAGAAATTCTGAGAGTGAGGCAAAGGTTTAAAAGTAAATTAATAAAAAATAATTTAAAGTAAAAATTTAACTGTTCGTAAAAGTTAATAACTTAAATATTCCGTCTGACACTAAATTATTTTTTACTTAAAAACTCAGCTTCTCCTTTGAACCTGAACGTTGTTATAATTAACAACCTTAATTTATCTAGCTTTAATTAAATTTACGATGATAAAGAAAAATCACTTTGGGGCTCCGCGGCAGTGTGAGCGGGGAGCGGGGCGGACGCGATAGCGAAGCGGTGATCGTGGTTGATAGAACTTTCAGTTTTCTTAGAGGCTTTGTTGCCTTGTTGTACCTTAGAAAAACCGTTAATTTTCAACGGACAAGAAGCAGTTCTGACTCTGTCTCTGCAAAGCCTATCTTTGACGAGATTTGCGCATCATTTTATCAAACTTCATAAGTTATAATATACATCTGTACATAAATAAAATTGAATTGTTTGTCAAAATAACAGCTATATACTGAATCTAAAAACATTTTTGTTTGTCTATTTTCTTCTGCTATTCTCCAAATCGTCTTGACCGATTTTGACAACACCTTTACTGGCACGTAGCTAAAGTTTTAAGGAGTAAGTAAAGCTATTTTTATTTCAGAAAAAAAAACAAATCTTTCATACAACCTACATTCACGCGAACGAACTCAGAGACATTACCTAGTCCTACAGTATAAATTGATCTATAAATTCCAGCCACTTTCTATAATGCGCGGTAGCTCGATCCCTGCCCGCAATCAATCAAGTGGGCGAGTTTTCACAGCGATCACATACCATCCCTAATTCACACGTTTTCAGTAAGACGAGGATCATAGACATTTCTAATGGTCGATTCCTAAAACTTACCGACCGGTAATAATTTTTATAAACATTTCTAACTGCCTCTTTAGCCCAGTGGTCCCAATTGCGACTGCTATGCTAAGGGTCTTGGGATCGATTCCCAGGTCGAGCAAAAAAGGGTATTGGTTTATCGATTCTCAATAGCAGCTCGAAGTTAGGATTACTGCCCGGTCAATGGCAATAGGCTCACCCTGGGACCTAAACATATCGGCGAACTGTGGGTGTACATTATACCTCTGCCTAACCCTTCGGGGAATACAGGCGTGATGGTATGTTATGTTATGTTCATTTCTCACATTAAAAATTGTTACTAGAATTTTCACAAACGACCAGTCCTTTTTAAAGGCAATACGACTGGTAAGTTAAACTATCCGTTTCTTATAGGAACCGAGTATTAGTCTACCATTGGTTCGTCTCATTTCCGTTCCTCGTTCAACGTAGCCATGGGTTCCCGTCTCCCTGCCGCCATGATATTTATCCTCTTTTCAATTCAATATTGAAAGGAGACGATAATTAATTATCACTATCAGAAGACGTTTATTGCTTTCCGTTGTAGAATTTATTAAGACGTAAAAGTGATGAATAGACTTTAAGTCGCCTCTTTGAGGGGGAGGAAAATATAAAGATTTTGTTGTTCGGAATTTTGGACTTTATGACAAAACTTTTTTATGGAGAAAAAGTTCAATTTTGTTTGTATGTTTTTTTTATGGGTTTTAAATTTTATAAACTCTTGTTTGTTAGGCTTTGTTAAAGATGATCGCAGTATATGAATTGAGAGGAAGACACCGCTTGAAGGTTTCACGCATGCGTGTAAACTGAAACTAAAGTTTAAAGGAACTACAATCCTAAGTATTTTTATTGTTCCTTTTTCTGTGAAGAGTTTGCTTACAGATCGCTATTTAAAAAATAAATAAATAGGTACAGCCTCTGGCTCTCAGGGATAACGGAACTTCCTATTAGCGAAAGAATTCTCAGAATCGGACCTGCTTGCGGATGTTATTGCGTTCAAACAAAAACAAAAACAAACGAACTCTTCAACTTTATGATAATTATTAGTATTAAAGTGTAGATTAGAAACATACACAATTAAATAACTACGTTTTGCTATTTTTGTAAGATACTTATTCAAAAAGGAAGGAAGGAAAAACATTAGGGATGTTATTATGATCTGCAGTAAAAAAATATCTGCAATTATACGTTAGGTCAGGTTTTACTGCTGAAGTTCTTAACATACCATCATTATATTACCCGAAAAGTGAGGCAGAGGTGTACCAATATACACCCACAGTTCGCCGGTATATTTAGGTCCCATGTAATAGGGGGAGAGCCTATTGCCATGAGTTAATGATAACAATTTTTGCTCGACCTGGGAATCGAATCCAGGACCTCTAGCGTAGCAGTCGTGCTCGGTACCACTAGGCTAACGAAGCTGTTCTACAAAAACACAGTTTATTCAATAAGTAAGTTTGTATATTTCTTTTAACACATCGATACTTAACACTAATGCATTTCAAACGACGCTTGTTGTCAATCGATATCGCTGCGGGTGGTTGTGCGTTAACAAATTTGTTTAAAGTACATTAGTTACATTGGTTTTATTTAACAGTCTTTGGTTGTAAGGCTAGAGCAATGGCGGTTTATACGGCGTGTAAAAAGATACACAACATTGCTTTTTATTTTTCAAATGGCAAATCAACCAAATGACTTCTACTGGTGGGTCCACACGACACAGACTTTTGTCTGTACAGACATCTGCACAGACTATAAAGTCTGAGTAAAAATTTTTACTCAGAGGTCTTTACCAAATGTCTGTGCAGACTTTTCATCAGTTCAGACTTCGATTTTAATGAATAAATTAAGTAATTCAATAATCATGAGTTTTGCTCCGACAATCGTACAGACATGTACGCAGACTTCCGACTTTTCTGATACACCGACATTTGTCTGTACTGATTTGTTGTACAGACAAAATTCTATAGAAGTCTGTGTTAAGTCTGTGTCGTGTGGACCCACCATACCGCCCCTTAGTGTCAGACTTTTATTGACTAAAACCCATCCATGTTCGTTTTGTGCCCTTTGCGTTTCGGGCTCGCGGTATAAGCAGTTAACAGCTATGTGATATGCTTGCCGGGGCTGTGGGATGTTCGAAAGAGATACCGCGCCCGCGGAACGCATAGGGCACAAGAAGGAACATGTATGGGTAAAACGAGGTAAATGGTCAGTAAAAGTCTTACACTACCGCCTGCTCCGCTCCATGATTTCCCATCCAAAAAAAAAGCGCTGCAGAACTACAACCAATTAAAGCCACGTGGTGTCCATTCATAGTTAGTACAGTTTTAAAGAAAGGTCTAACATCACCAGTGCCACGGTGCCTTCTACACATCCCGTGGGAAATAAAGGCACTTCCTGAAGTATTCTCGCGCTGTACCTTTGTGATTTTAATTATTTTTCCTTCGTCCCAACGTGATACGCTGGGGGAATAAGATTTTTATACAGGTCGGTCAAAATGTTATTTAGTTATATGTTGTGAATGCAACCTGTAATGTTACTTACGTACCTATTTTTATTAATATAAGGACACCTATTAATTAAAAAAGTAAGAAACAGCTGCCTAAATTTTCGTTTTAACATGATAATGTTGCTAACAAAACTTGTCTCCGCCGGAGTGCCAGTTGTTTTGGAGCCAATTGGCCTGCCACGCGACGGTGGGAAGAGACCAGATGGGATGACTATAATGCCTTGGAGGTTGGGTAGGCCTCTGGTGTGACGCGTCGACACCCTTGCGCCATCAAACAACAACATGTTTGTGCCATATAAATTTGTATTTAACACCATTTTATACCATGTTTACGCAAATAAATATTTTATTATTATTATTATTTTTATTTGGTAACTTATCTCGGGACCCTAGGGTCCCGGGCCTTTGGAAGGCGTACGAGGAGCCGAAGCCAACTCGCAGAGGCCCCTTACATGGCTTTACAATGAAATAGAACACCAGCCGACAATTATCCCTGTTTGCATTATGCAAATGCACCCAAGGACAATCCCCGGCTGGCGCAGGACTATTACAGAATATGGAAACTAAAAATAGGGCTATGGGTTTGGGTGACTAAAATGGACTGGTTTCCTGACACTATGGAAGGACTATGGCCCCTGCCAATCAATGTTTTTATGACAAAGATAAAATGGCAGGGGGTGACTAGCACACTCGATAAATGGGCCCCCTAAAACGGCCGCTAGCACGTAGTGACGTAGCGACAAGAGGGCAACACAGACTGAGGTGCTTGAGGAGTGGAGAGGTATTTCACGGCTGTCAGGACAATCCCGGAAGTACGGTCAAGATCCCTACAAGCACCATTATTATTATTATTATCCCATCTTCCTTGCACGACGTGCTGTGCTGGGGCGGCTGCGTCCGGTGCCGAAAATCTCAAGCGGCGCAAATATATTAACCTTCATGAAAGTTATATGTTTGAGCCGTTGGGGGTTGAAACACTAGGGCCATGAGGACCGAGCGCTCATCTAGTTTATCGCGACATCGCGAAGCGACTGGTCGATTCTTCACGTGACCAGAGGGCTGGCCTATTCTTTGGCCAAAGAATCAGCATTGCCATACAACGTGGCAATGCTGCCAGCCTTCTGGGCTCATGTCCCATTGACAGCGATGCGGATGAGTTTTTTGATGCCCTATGACCTTACTTTTTTATAGTAACTGTACATAGTTTGTAATTTAATTATTATTAAGTTTTAACTTTGTAGTTGATTATTATTTATAAGTACGTAAGTTATTGTTTGTTTTCCCGAATAAAAAGCTAACAAAATAACATAAAATGACGATGTGAAGAAAAATAGTTCAAAGTTGTAATATCTGTTTAAGCTTTCAAATAATGATATTTTGTACTTATACACACCGTATAAAAGGTTGGAATTACTATATTAATTTATTATTATATGTTGAAATCATCCTATGCAAATAATTATACAATTCCAATCGACGTAAAAAAAAAGACGAGGTTTTATGATCAACTGCATGATCATAAAATCATTTTTTTTACGATTCTCAAGATCGTAATGGAAATAATCTTGTTTAATAAGGAAAACTGTATTTACTGCCATTCAATGCAGATCGAGGGTCGAAGAGATAATGTTCTTGTTTCCTTGATTGCACTGTAATGCATTATTCATGAGATTATCGACTAGTTGTATTAGTAAGCGATTGTGTAATGAACGTCAATCATATTTACCTTATTTTCTCAGAAAAATGCTAAGGAACCCTTTTTTTTTTTGAGAAACTAGTTTTAACACGTGGTTTCTTATATGTAAATGTCGGTTATCGTAGAGGTAGTCACGGAATACAAAGCAGCCTGTGCTTTCTTGGGGTTCAAACTTATCATCATCATCTGCTTAGCCTTTATATACCATCACGCCTGTATTCCCCGAAGGGTTAGGCAGAGGTGTACCAATGTACACCCACAGTTCGCCGGTATATTTAGGTCCCATGTAATAGGGGGCGAGCCTATTGCCATTTACCGGGCACAAATCCAAACTCCGAGCTGCCACTGAGAATTTTATAGAAAAACCCAATAACTCTTTTTGCTCGACCTGGGAATCGAACCCGGGACCCCTTGCACAGCAGTCGCACTTGCGACCACGAGACCAACGGGGCAGCTTAGCCTTTTCCCCAACTATATTGGGGTCAGCTTCCAGTCTAACCGCAAGCAGCTGAATACCAGTGTTTTACATGTAGCGACTGCCTATCTGACCTCCACAACCCAGTAACTGGGCAACACGATACTTCTTGGTTAGACTGGTTGTCAGACTTCTTGGCTTCTGGCTATCCGTCACGACTGTCAAAGATCTACTTACCCCATACCAAATTTTATAAGAATCGATTTAGTGCTTTAGTCGTGAAAGCGTATCAGATAGATAGATAGAGTTACGTTCACAATGACATTATTTTTAAAAAATGGTATGAATTGTGTATTTCACGCAGACAAAGTCACAGGCAAAAACTAGTAATCTTCTTTCTTTATCGTGTGGGCAGTAAGGTCTATCGTCCCCATATACCCTAGTGTCAGAGCTTCTAAACCGCCGCAAGGGCCTCTGACATGGTTACCGATGTCAGTGATGTCCAAGATAAAATTAGAAAGTACATATGAATTAGAAAAAGTCACATTGGTACTTGACCGTGCCCGGTTGCGAACCACCACCTCGTGCATGAGAGGCGGGTTTCTTAACCACTGGGCCATCACGACTCTTAGCTAGTAATATCATCATCATTACATAGTATAAAACAAAGTCGCTTTCTCTGTCCTTATTCCCTTTGTACGCGTTAATCTTTAAAACTACGCAACGGATTTTGATACGGTTTTTTTTTTAAATAGATAGAGTGGTTAAAGAGGAATGTTTATATATATAATAACATCCATTAAATAGCGGAGAAATACTGTTATTTTTGAGGTTTCTAATGTGATGTCGTAAATAATTTCATTTTTTCTGCTTACATTGCAAACGCAGGCTGAACCCTACGAGATTTATCAAAATAATGTACTAAGTATTGTACATATTAAAAATGCCTACAGAAAACTCTGCGATGGTATATGTCTATCTCTTATGGATATCCCACAATAACACTTTTTTGACATTTACTTTTTAATTAATTTATTAACTAATTTTCGAAGCTATTTTAACCAATACAGCATTAATCCTTATACAATTAAATACCTTAAATACATTGTTGATTTAATATAGATCTATATGGCCTTTTACAGCATATAACTTAAATTAATATTTTCGAAGATATTACAGATTTAAAAATTGCGGGACGCAGCGTTTGCGGCGGAGCGGGTCGCTAAGTTTTTCACAGTTTTTTTCTGTAGTGTATTTAGTATCAGCATTGCATTGCACCCGTGCGAAGCCGGGGCGGGTCGCTCGTTGCCTATAAACTGTAGTTGTACGAGTATCGTCGATATTCGTGATGAACGTAAATGCGCCATAACCTCGCATAGTACGCTCGCCATTTTAATTGCGTCCATTAATTAAGCTCCGTATTAAGTTCGTGCTTGTAATTACTTCACATGTAATAATAATTACTGATTTCTGTGTTTAATACTATGTTTCACTTAATTGCGATTCAAATTATTTATATATAGCAACGGTTTAGGTTACTCGTAGGTTCCATGGTTCAATCATTATTTTTTCTCGAATTCAATGAATTAGGTTCTATATTTAAACCGTGCCTATGTACAATCTGTGACACATATACACATAATATATTAAAACACACGAAAACACTGCTTTTCAGCATTTTAGAGAATAGAGTTTATTTTTATCTTGATTTGACATCCATAATGTATTTCTTGTCTTTCTTATATTGTGTTGAATAGTTAGGACATACAATCTGAAGTGTTAATAGACTGTTATTACGTACTGATTGTACCTGTGTCTGTGTGATGTTCTGAAAACATCTCAACCAATTTCCAATTTTTTTACGACTTTATGAAACAAACAGTTTTCTTTTTTTTTTGTATATTTGTGAGAAAATACATTTATTATTTGCCTTCATGCAATTGTACATATTATTTATATTTACCTCATCATTATTGTCACGCAATAATTATTAGATACATTCATTTCATTTATCATAATATACTTAATTAATTAATTATTTATCTAATTGGTTTACATATTTTTTAGCTTCAAGTCTTAAGACACGGTACCACCGTCCACGATATTGCTTTAAACGTGATTCCTATTAGCGACTGTCTGTGAAATCATAACTTAATTATCACTGTCGCTACAATATTATCTACATGTTCTATTTACGAGATGTAACAAGACACATCACATAACCGGTAAGTATGCATACTGCCACTTTTAGTATAGTGTGAAAAGTCACTGCTTATGGTAGCGTCCAATGTAGGTAACGCATTCAAAGCATTGCGTTAACTGGTGCAAGCAACGGTTTGATTAGAACATTTTTTTTTACGTAAAAGAAAGTTGGCTTTCAACTTTCATTATCGACGTTGTTTCCAGGTATGGTGTAACTAAACTGTTAGCCTCGTGGTCGCAAGCGCAACTGATAAGCGTGGGGCCCAGGATTCAAATGCCATCCAAGCAAAAAAAAATTCGCAGTAGCAGCCCGGAGTTTGGAAGTTGGTGGTGTGACATTCATGTGTCTCGGAAAGCAGCTAAAGCCGTTGGTCCCGGCTGTCATTCGTAGATCTTTAATAATAATCCGGGAAATCTGACAACCAGTTTTACCAAGAGGTATCGTGTTGCGCAGTAACAGGATTGTGGAGGTCAGATAGGTAGTCGCTCCATGTAAAACACTGGTATTCAGCTGCATCCGGTTAGACAGTAAGCTGACCCTACCATTGTTGGGAAAAGGCTAAGCAAATATATATATTTACCCAGGTATGGTATAGGTAAAACAGAAAGTCTGAAAACTTTGTCTTTTTAAACGGCCTTTCTATTATTATGAGTTTTGATTTTATGGAGATGATGATTATGATGACTGCCTCGTTGGCTTAGTGGTGCTAAGCACGACTGCTACGCTAGAGGTCCTGGGTTTGATTCCCAGGTCGAGCAAAAAGTGTTATTGGGTTTTTCTTTGAAATTCTCAGTAGCAGCTCGGAGTAAGGGTTTGTGCCCGGTTAATGGCACTAGGCTCGCCCCCTATTACATGGGAACTAAATATACCAGCGAACTGTGGGTGTTCATTACACCTCTACCTAACCCTTCGGGGAATATAGGCGTGATGGTATATTTATATATTTGATTTTATTTTTATTATATCAGTCTTATTAAGAATCTTTGATTTTATTTCTACTTACAAATATTTTCGAGACTATTAGGACCAAAACACAGGTATACGTAGTCTTTGGTCGAAATAATTCTACAATTTTCCATCGCAGACACGAAAAGCTGTCACAATATTCCTTACGCCAAAAAAAATAAACTATATCATATTTATTCGAGCGAAATACCGATAAGTAAAGAGAAAGCTACAGGTTTGACCTTAAACCTTAAGTTCTGCTAATTGGTCTGTTACACAATATGTTCACATGCCAACATGTCTTTTTAAGGTTCCGTACCCAAAGGGTAAAACGGGACCCTGTTACTGAGACTTCGCTGTTCGTCCGTCCGTCTGTCACCAGGCTGTATCTCATGAACCGTGATAGTTAGACAGTTGAAATTTCCACAGTTAATGTATTTCTGTTGCCGCTATAACAACAAATACTAAAATACAGAATAAATTAAATATTTAAGGGGCCCCTTAAATATTTAATTTATCCATTACAACAAGCGTGTTTTTTCGTTGCTCGTTTTGTCCGATACTGATAACGGCAATAGGTAAACGCTTGAAATATTTACAGATTATAAAGTTATGTATTTACTTTAGAAATAAATTCATCATCATCATCTTCCTGCCCTTATCCCATGTTACTTGGGGTCGACGCAACACGTTTTCTTCTTCCATGCCGTCCTGTCAACCGTCATGCTATCACTAACTCCTTTCTCTTTCATATCATTCTTCACACAATCCATCCATCTTTTCTTTGGCCTCCCTCTTCTTCTCCATCCATCCACATTTATATTAATTACTCTTTTAGTCACATGTGTGTCATCCCTCCTCTTTTCATGCACATACCAAGACAAACGGTTCCCTTTCAACTTTTCTGGAACTTTAGAAATAAATTATTAAATTAAATTAAAACAAAAATTTAAGGGCTCCCATAGAACAAACGTGTTTTTTTACCGTTTTTATAGATAATGGTACGGAACCCTTCGTGAGCGAGTCCGGCTCGCACTTAGCGGGTTTTTTCTATTAGTTGGATTTTCCTTGTACCTAATGAACAAGAGCAGTGGGCGACGAGTGGGTTGAGGGTTGCCTCACCTATAGGTTCTTTTGTGTAGACATTATTGTGTGGCATTTAAGGGTTACAATTTGATCCTGGTATCTAAAAAAAGAAGTCAAGCATAATTTCTGGCCAGTTAACATTTTGTTTCATAACTCAATTCAAATATCTTTTTTTTCGTAAATTGGTGTATCTCGAATATCCATCGTTGGACTGCTTGTAGTTACTGGAGATACTGTCTAGTTCAGCCATATTTAACCTTATTTTTTATGAGAAAATATTTCTATTAGACAAACTCTGTTTCAAATTAGAAGGACTTAAGTTCACCATGAGAATTGGCAGATAGTTTTACATATACTAGCTTTTGCCTGTGACTTCCTCCACGTGGTTTTATTCACCTGCGTTATGTTAAGTCTTTGGTTATTTATGTTTGCTCCGCTCCCGTGAGTCGTAGCTTGATTCGTCATCATCGACGTCCACTGCTGGACACAGGCCTCCCCCATAGATTACCAAAAAGACCGGTTGGAAGCAGCCTGCATCCAGCGACTTTCTTCTTAGCTTGATTGTATAGCCTATACAATTTTTCATGAAACTAGCTGAAATCTGGAGTACATACCTACTATGTACCTCTCTCTGCCCATAGCTTCGATGAAAACAGGGTTGTTATTATTTTACGCCACTTTTTTGTCATATTTCACTGTAAACTATCACAAGCCTGGCTGCCACATATGATAATGCATTCTTCTTCCTTCATATAATCACCGAGAAAGAAGACGCGTTCAAAATACCTATACAACTCACCCTCACCTCTCATGTAACAAATAAAATACCTGCCTACACTATAATCTCAAAGCTTTCCTAGTTACGTAGAAAGGAAGGTGACAGATTGCCGGCGTGTTGACGCCATATTGTCTTTTGTTAAAGCTTCCGCCTGCTCACAAAGCTGACGGCGCGGTGGGTAGTCGTCACGTCCGATTTATTTCGCTTTATTTTTACTTCACTGAGGAGGTTAGGTCAAATATTCTGACGGGATTTTTTTTCTTTGTTCGTTGGTACAGACAAATGATTCTTTTTTTGAAAGGTTGTAAAAGGGGACTTGTCAAATAGACACACACACACACATGCACAATGAGTATCTTTCTGGAAATGTAATAAATCTTAATCTGTCTGTGTCAGGTTAAGCATACTTGGACACTATTGTCTTAAATGAAAAATGTCGCAATAGCCCGGTAGTTAAGGAGCTCTTTCATGCAGGAGATTGTAGGTTTGTAACCGGACACGGGCAAATACCAAGATGGTTTTTTAAATTTCATTTATGTACATTCAAAGTTTATTTTAGACATCACTGGCGTCGGTGAAGGAAAACATCGTGAGAAAACTTGGACTTAAAATTACTATAAGTTTGAAAATACTAATCAGTGGTCATGCCTTGCCATGCCTGCATGAGAAGAGGACTATGTCCTACAGTGGAGCAAGAAAACCATGGTTATTCTGCTCCACCAAAACCGCATTAAAATAAATAATGCGGTATGTATTAATGCGGTTTTCATCAATAGATAGAGTGATCCTAAAAGAAGGTTTTATACGTATGAAACATCACGCTACGACCAATGAGAGCAGATCAAAGACCTAAGACCAGATTAACCAAAGACATAATTGAACGCGAGTGACACCGCGGGTAAATAGCTAGTTAATATATAAAAGCAAGAGCAACTGAAGCCACCGGTGGAAGCCAATGAAATGGCGAATCAATACAACCTTATTTTAATGAGATTGTCCATCATTAAACGCGGTGACAGCGATTATGTCTCGTTAACGGTTACCGACAGCCATTTTGGCGAAAAATATTTTGTACTCTTTTCTGCTCCCGATTTCGTTCACGTGGAAGTTAAGTATATCATAAAATATATTCTATGATACTCGGTAATAATGTAGCTCCTCGTGCAAATCTTAGGCGATACGCACACTGCCTCGCATCACGGAGCGGAGCGCAGAAGCACGTTTTTTTTAGCGTAGAAGAAAACAATTTCACCTATATATCCTTTCTTATAAAGGTAAATTGTTTTTTTTTTATTTGAAGCGATTAGGGCTAATAATAATAATTTGCACCTATGTTATTTCTTCACCACCTTTGTTGACTGGTAGAGAAGGCTAGGCATTAAGTCCGCCTTTTTCCTTTTTTGTTGCATTAAGTTCATATAAATGACGATGATAAATTAACGTTTGTACAAGAAGTTTTGTATTAAATTCCTTAACTGAGAAAACATATACATATATGCCTTGTTTTGCTGTTACGCGTGTATGCAACCAATATCCAAGAGAACTTTTTATAAGCTAGTTGACTAAAAAATAAACACCCACTCAAATTCTAATAACTCTCAACGCTACATCCAAAACCGAAGTACTTTCCAAATCCAGTACTGTCATCATTCACTGCTGTCTATTTGGGAAACTTCTGCAAGATATATTCAGACAGGAAATCGACTAGTCCATAATAGATACCAAACACATGTACGGACCGGATGGAGACGTGCTACCGCCGGAGTTAGATCGAGAACTATATTATTTTTAGCATTAAGATGAAAGCACTAAGGTAGAAATTATTTGATTTTTGCAATTTACAGCTCAGCAACGGGTTGTGAAGTAAGAAAAAAGAGACGTGGTACTATGCACGGGGTGTAAATGTGTATTTACATAATTAAATCATTATTATGTTTAATTTACATAACATATCATCGCGCCTGTATTCCCCGAAGGGAAAGGCAGAGGTGTACCAATGTACACATTTCGCCGGTATGTTTTAGGTCCCATGTAATAGGGGGCGAGCCTATTGCCATCAACCGGGCACAAATCCTAACTCCGAGCTGCTACTGAGAATTTCATAGAAACACCCAATAACATTTTTTGCTCGACCTGGGAATCGAACCCAAGGACTCTAGCGTAGCAGTCGCGCTTAGGACCACTAGGCTACGGCTAGTCTAACCCTTCGGGGAATACTGGCGTGATGATAATTATATATAATAATGATTGTCTCAAAGTTACCCCTCTTCAAGTCAACAACGCTAGCTTGCTTATTAAACACACTACAACACTGTTTCAAACAACAACTTGTATAGAAATAGCTGTCATGAATTTTCAAATATTCCCAAAACGAGCCGGTCTATTCTGGTAGAAATCTCGCACGGTGAATTTAGGTGACGTAAGTTTGAGACTAACTATCAATACTTAATATTGTGAAGCTCGTGTCAAGCTTATTTCATCTAAATTCACTAATGAAGTATTTTTACAGAATAGTGCTGCTGGATTGTGTGAAGAATGATATGAAAGAGAAGGGAGTCAGTGATATCATGTCGGTTAACAGGATGGCATGGAAGAAGAAAACATGTTGCACCGACCCCAAGTACCATGGGATAAGGGCAGGAAGATGATGATGAGTGATGACGATGATAAAATTTTAGAGCCCTTTGTTATTTGGTTCTATCAAAATTACATTTAACTATTTGATTTGGGAATCTATGGAGTAGGCCGATGTCCAGCAGTGTACGTCCTGCGGCTGTTATGATGATGATTTGATAAAGACCAATAGTGCTCGACAGCACAGGACCGGTCATTGTGGCTATCTTTAGGGAGGCTCGAAACTACCTGGTTAGCCTTGTGGTCCTAGGCGCGACTGCTACGCTAGAGATCTTGAGTCTAATTCCCAGGTCAAGCAAAGTATTATTGGGCTTTTCTGTGAAATTCTCAGGAGAGGATTTCTTAGGGTTGGTGTCCGGTTAATGGCAATAGGGTCGCCCCACGGTCGCCCCTATTACATGGGACTTAAACATACCGGCAAACTGTGGGTGTACATTGGTACATCTCTGCCTAACCCTTTGGAATACAGGCATGACGCTATGTTATGTTGTTATGTGATTTAATAAATTAACCCAGCATTTACTTACAACGATTATTTTCTTTTGACTTGTAACATTACCTACCTAAATCTATCCTTCCAATAAACGAAGCTACATAAACAGCACATACAATGCAATCCTTTACCGTTGAGCTACAATTACCGCGGTGCATGTACAGCCCAGTGCGTCACGGTCGCGTCCGAACGCGCTGGCCGCGCCTGCATGCAAATCTCTACCTTTGCCTATTCGGACGGAACAGCGGCTGTTTTGCATACAGACCTATCATTGTCTCTTTACTGCTGTACTGTACTGTTGTATGGCAGACCACACAACCGATAAAATGGTGTTACAAGAATAGTTAAATTATCACTCTTAATCAGAATGATAAGGTAGGTTATGTATCTTCGCCTCTCGGTATCAAATCATTTATCAATTATCATGAGTTTATTTTCCTTCGAACTGCTCCGTTGGTCTCGTGGTCGCAAGTGCGACTGCTGTGCAAGGGGTCCCGGGTTCGATTCCCGGGTCGAGCAAAAAGTGTTATTGGGTTTTTCTATTAAATTCTCAGTAGCGGCTCGGAGTTTGGATTTGTGCCCGGTTAATGGCAATAGGCTCGCCCCCTATTACATGGGACCTAAATATACCGGCGAACTGTGGGTGTACATTGGTACACCTCTGCCTAACCCTTCGGGGAATACAGGCGTGATGGTATTTTTTCTTTTTTTTTTTAAATTATCACTCTTAATCAGAATGATAAGGTAGGTAGGTATCTTCGAACCAGCTCCGACACAAGTAGGTACTTTTGTAACTTACTGGAGCTGCCTCAATTTATGTATGACACAATGTTTTGAGATGAAATAAATATATTTTTTGTATTTTTTTTTGTATCTTCGCCTCTCGTTATAATTATCATGAGTTTTTTTTCCTTATTGCTAACGTTCTATCTCATTTTGAGTGGTAACTGCTTGCAAGACTAACGGTATCCTTATACCCAAGCGAAATTATCACCGTGGTGACATATTTCTATACGTAGGAAGGTTTTATGCCGATTTCGTCTGCAACACAGATATACGCTGTGGTCTGCAACATTATCGCCCGGTGATAATACCGCAAGTATTTGGGTACACCTTAAAGGGTTTGGTGATATTTTAACAAAAACACGAAGTAAGTTTCAACCCCATAGTTTTCCAACCGGTCTTTTTGGAAATCTGTGGGGGAGGCCTATGTCCAGCAGTGGACGTCCTGCGGCTGATATAATGATGATGATGATGACGAAGTAAGTTGATATGTCTCCCGTAACTGTGTTTTCAGTGGTAACCTTGAAATGGTATCACATGACTGATCGGTATTTTTAATGATGTGATGGTGTTTCTCAAACGTCTTCAAAGAGTTCTATCACAAATTACATTCTCATGATCGAATTCACGTTCACGTACGCAGAAGATAATCATAGTACACTAGTGTGTGCACAAAACACGTGCACTCCCTTTTCCCTCACCTTCACAGTCTGATGAGGCGGCAATTCGACACGACCGGGCGCAAATTAGGCGCAGTACCACCGGCTTTACGTGATTTCCGAGGCACAGGGGTGTCACAACCAGAGAAATTTTTAATGGAACACTCAATAACAATCCATTATCTTTAAATAACTTTATATGTTTAGTTCTCAAGTGGAGATTACGCACCGGCAAGCGCGTAAGTATAATAAATAGTACGTGGTTTTTTTGGGCCGCAAAGTTATCGAATGGAGACCACGCAACGGCAAGCGCAGCTTCGGGTGTTCACCCACAAGGTGACCGGACGGACGACCTGATTAAGACCGCAGGAAGACGCTGGATACAGGCCGCTTCCAACTGGTCCTATTGGAAATCTATGGGGGAGGCCTATGCTCAGCAGTGGACGTCCTGTGGCTGATATGATGAAGATGATAATATTATTAGTGCCTACCTATATAAGAGTAGACTATGATGGGCTGGTGTCTACAACCCCACGTCTCAGCGCGTATTTTGCGTGTGGGCCTACCCATGTTAAACAAATAATAAATGACTAGATTAGATTTTGATTTGAGTCCTGACCTGGAAATAGGACCCAAGTCCCCTCGTTTAGTAGTCGCGCCACTACAACCACTACATAATTTAGGATGACATGCTTTTAATACAGCGCTCTGTATACCCACATTCCATTGTAATAAATAGTAAGTCAACCTCAACATAGTTGGGAGACAACTAGGAATTATAATAGTGTGGGTATTTCGAAGAGGGATCTACCAACTGAACATTTTCATGCTTTGTTGCTTCTATAGTGTTCATTATGTTTTAATAATAATAAGTTGCAGGTTAAAGGCATCTTCTCAGACAGAGAAGCCACAAGCATTGATCTCCATGCTTGCAAGGCGGATTGGCGATTAATTCAAAGTTAATTATTTTAGAGACCGAGTTCCTTCGCGATGTTTTCTTTCAACGATGTCAGTGATGTCCAACATGAACTTAGAAAGTAGATTTGAAATACCTTTTGGAATGGACCACTAGATTCAAGGTTATTTTTACGTTATTTATTTACGTTTTTGTTTGTTTGATTTTTTGTTTTTTTACTGTTTACATTTTTTTCCGTTCAAAAGTGCCTTTTAATGGTGTAATTGAAATTTAAAATGGACTTTGGATAGAAAACGTCACATGGGTACTTGCCCGTGCCCGGTTTTCAACCCAGAGCCTCCTGCACGAGAGGCGGGTACCTAAACCGCAGAGCCATCACGACGTTAATATATATGTATATTAGTTAATAATAAGCACTTAGCACTCTCCCCGTGGCCAGTACTAATTGAAAATACATTTAGCACAGTATGGTGGGTTGAAACGCTTCCAATAATATGGCGACCGGCCTTTGTGTTTATAATGAAGTGCAGCGAAACGTTGTGTTATTTCAATTCGTGTGTTTGTCGAATTATAGAGAGGTTTATGTTGAATAGTGGACTGTTATAGGTCAAGTATGATACGGGTGTAAAGCAACATGTAAATAAGCCGAAAGTTAAAAAAAACAAGTTCTTCCCATCCTGAACCTTCTAGTTACCGAGGCTTCTCCTCATGGCCAAACAATCCACTAACAAAATAATATTATTTAATCTACAGGAAAATTTTTTAACCAGTGCGTAAATTTTGCCATAATAAACTTCAACACGTTTTATTAAACACGTATATTTTATTTTGATATGTCTTAGTACAAAAAAAAAAGTTATCGCTTACGAAACATGTTTACTTAAAAACCATATTTTATTGTCACTCGGCGCTAGCGCATTCCCCACCCCCTCACCCCAGCTATGCGCCCGGGCGGCGGCCAAGAGTTTTCATTGATAGTATGGCGAATAGATTATGTCCATGTTTTGCTTATTTCAAACTCGGATAAGGATGAATTTTTTTTTTAACTAAACACGGAAATGTGTTCTATTACTGACACTGAACTACCAAAAAAAATTTACGCACGGGTTAAAAACTTTTCCTGTATATTTGCCATCGATTCACTAAGAATTAAACCGAGACTATAGCTTAATTTTTCATGATAATATTTTCAAATAAATTAGCTACACGAACCCTATACCTACTACTTGATGTACCTAAAAGCACATTGTTTTGTGTGCGTTAGTAGCAAGATTTTTTGCTCAATGTTATTTAGTTTGATG
The DNA here is from genome assembly GCA_932526535.1 of Caradrina clavipalpis. Taxonomy (NCBI): domain Eukaryota; kingdom Metazoa; phylum Arthropoda; class Insecta; order Lepidoptera; family Noctuidae; genus Caradrina; species Caradrina clavipalpis. The sequence goes on along the minus strand of OW052110.1, from coordinate 12,599,778 downwards.
GGCAATATGCGTAGTTAATGGCTAAGTAATGTGTCTTCTTACACTCCGTAAATACATTAATGAGTTATATGTATTATCTAATTACTGTTTTATATATTCAATCAATATAAGATCTAATATACCTATAAAATTCTCGTGTCACAGTTTTCGTTGCCATACTCCTCCGAAACGGCTTGACCGATTTTGATGAAATTTTTTGTGCATATCGAGTAGGTCTGAGAATCGGCTAACATCTATTTTTCATATCCCAAAAAATATATATATATATATTGCAAAACAACGTTTGCTGGGTCAGCTAAGATAAAATAAGACATTAATAATGAATTTTTTGTTCGATGGTTCTTGAGTTGTTACCTTTTTCTATATACAACCTAATTATCTTTTAAAATAGGGCCTCCTCTCTCTTCACCCTATGTTGCTGTGCCCTAAAGGATCCATAATGATCTCAATTATACATATATTTTCCACCTAAGGTTACATAGAAAAGCAAAAAAGATATTGAGTATTAAGTATGGATCCTTAAGAATAAATAATAAACATAATCTTAGCAAAGAGTAAAGCTGGTTGGATTTTGTACTCTATTATAAAGGACATAAGTACTTTCACAGCAGTGTTTATTTAGTCGACATAATTACTCTAAAGAGTTTAGCCTATCTAATCTCTGAATGCAACTATTGATTGCATTCGATTTCACGCCGCGATACCTCACGAATATTGTTTACTGACCTGTAAGAGGCTACATAATAATATATACAGAGTACAGTTAACCGCAAACATATGTGTAGGTAGTTCAGTTGTTGAAATGTAAAACAGTTCACTGAAGTATGTGGGAGAAAGTTCTAGAATGAACTAAAATCCCAGGGTCGTTAGTTATTTTTTTATCTTTGGATATGGAACAAGCCAGACCCACCTGATGTAAATTGGTCACCGCTACCTAGAGACATACTGCAATACCAGAAGCCTTGCAAATGCGTTGCCATCCCAGAGAGAAAATTTAAAATTTGTCATGTGCCTTAATTACACCGGCACCCAAACCCAGCAAACGCAAAAGTAATTCTCCGGACGAGCTCCTTCACAAAGAGTTCTACTACTATATACTAGAGCTAAACGAAGAAAATAAGCATGGTTGAAATTTTGAAAATAGACTGAAAGGACGTTAAGAATGACGTAAATTTTGAACTATGATATGAAACGACACTTCATAATTTTTTTATCAATATTTCAGCAGAAAATCTTTACATATTTTTGCCCACAGCTGTACCGGCTATAACTTGACGGGTGTTATGTATGATAATAATAAACATATGAATAAGTATGGTCGAGTTGTGGCAGCTCATAGGTGAATAGTTCTGAAACATTGTACGAAAAACTTGAAAACTTTCTGAATAACGAGGCTTTGTATTCTGAGTCTTGGATAGCTGTGATTAAAGTTAAAAATATTGTGTTTAAATTTCTAGAGTCCTGTGTCTGAAGAATGGTTTTTAATGTTTATTTCCTTGTTTTATATGAAAAAGCCGATTTTTTACTATTAATAAGGTATTTTTAGAGACCTACTTCAAGCACCAGTCTTTCACAAAATTCCATGTTCGTGCTCCATTGTAACCCTAGCATTAATACCTTGTGGAAAAAAAGTGGTAGTAGAAGTACCAACCTTTAGTATTTTAATGCTATGTGACGAGCCTTTTTACACGCATAAAACAATTTAAAAAAATTAAAATAAACCAAGGTCAGTAAAGAGATGAATTTTGGACACATACTATCTTTATCATTACTGACAGGCCAGTAAAAGTAATCACATTAAAAAATTTAAACAGCCTTAAGCCAGGACCTCAACTAAAGGTGAGCAGGCTCCGAGCTGTTATTGCAACATAATGTATGTATGTATGTATCGCACTTGGCATTAATATGCGCACTATGAGCTTCTCACCGGATTTGTTGATTAATCTGTGTCATTATCATTATCGTTTACATGTTTTATTGCAGTTCAATCCTTAAATGGTGAGGCAGAGAGTTCTTTTTAAGATGTTTACTGTTATGTGCTGACGTTTTGCAAATAAAATTAATTCGTTTTTAAAGGTATTGAAAATTGTAGAGATGGACCAAGTTTTGCTTTCTATATCAGCAGTGCTTTTCTGCCAAATAACTCTTGATGAATTTAGGTAACTTGAACAAAATGAACTGCTTGCTAATCAACTTTCGACCCACATTAAACCGTAGTCCAATTGAAATTAAATTATGCTGATTCGTAATTCAAAATTGATGTTTCTTTTCTTTTTTTGTTTTTACAAAACGTTTTGTGTGTGCATTTACGAACATAAAAACAACACTAGAACAACTACCTGTAGACTATACAAATATTAGTTCCATGTGGGAATCTAACCCGCGACACGCAGCGCAGCAGCCAATCACGCAGCTACTACGCCAACGCTAACGTTTGCTTTATAACTAAACGTCCTGTGTACTTCAAACTCGCTGAATTTGAATTCGCCCAAAGAAGATATATTTACAGAACAACTCTGCAGATATAATTTACTCAAAATGTAAAAACATAAGACATTTGAAATAAACCAAGCAATCCATTTTACAAAAGCTTAATTCAATTGAACAAGACATAAGGAAATAAAGCAAGTACAGCTGGGCTGTTGGTGGGACCGGCAGACTGTGGCGGATTCAATTAGCCGATCCGCCACCCCCTAGTACGCATTGTATGTCGGATTGCCGGCAGAAATAGCAACGGGCTTAGAATTCTGTGGTGAAATGAAGGTGCTATATTCGTTCTGTTAGAAGGTACTGTTTGTTTATTTGTTACTAGCTGTTGCCCGCGACTTCGTTCGCGTTCAGTATTTTTAAGTTAATGGTGTTCATACTGTTTCTGTCTAACCCCTATGCGACATAGCGTGATGAATCGTACCCAAGATTACAGCTCGGGTTACTGCCAACACAATGCCAAAAGTTTTGTTCAAATCGGTGCAGGAGTTAAAAAGTTATGCGCGTACCTACAAACCAACAAACAAACAGACAAAACATTTCTAAAAACCATTTTTTTGGGTTCAGTATAATGTATTTAACATGTGAGAATTACGTTCAGGGGCAAAATGTCCAATTCTCAAAATGTCCAACGGCGTCAAAATGTCCAATTGCCCAAAATGTCCAATGGTCAAAATGTCCAATTCTCAAAATGTCCAATGGTCAAAATGTCCAACTCCCAAAATGTCCAATCTTTCAGAATGTAGCAAATTTGTTTAATAACTTATCAAAACGCTTTTTTAATACTTATGACAAATAATAAATACAAAATACTGGAAGAATCAAAATATGTTTTATTTATAAATAACAAATTAAGACCAGAGAAGACCACAACATACCCGAAATCACTATTTTTGTTATCAATTCTTTCAGTATTTTGTATTTATTGTTTGTCTTAAGTATTAAAACAGCGTTTTGATGAGTTATTGAACAAGTTTGCTACATTCTCAAAGATTGGACATTTTGGGAGTTGGACATTTTGACCATTGGACATTTTGAGAATTGGACATTTTGACCATTGGACATTTTGGGCAATTGGACATTTTGACACCGTTGGACATTTTCAGAATTGGACATTTTGCCCCTGAACGGAGAATTACTCTTTATAAAAAATATTGAATGTACAGAATTGGCCTCGTTACGATTTTATTATATGTATAGATACGAGTAGATAATGATTTGACCAGACTAGACCAGATTTGATGATGACCAGATGTATGAACGTGGACGAGGCGAAAGTAGTATGTAAGGATTGTAGCAGGTGGCGTTCTGTGGTTTCTGCCTACCCCCATGGGAAAAAGGCGTGAGTTTATGTATGTTTAACTTATAAAGATTTCTGACAATAACTTTTAATTGTGGGTTTTAAAACGGATAAAGATGCCAATTTCATAATATTTACCTATTTACTATTGCTATTTATTTATTTATTTGATTGCCTCGTTAGCCTAGTGGTCCTAAGCGTGAGTGCTACGCTAGAGGTCGTGGGTTCGATTCAGTGCTAGCAGTATTATTGGGTTTTTCTATGAAATTCTCAGTAGCAGCTCGGAGTTAGGATTTGAGGCAGGTTAAAGGCAATAGGCTCGCCCTCAAAAAAGGTGGCGAGCCCATGTAATAACATGGGACTTAAAAACATACCGGCGAACTGTGGGTGTACATCGTTACACCTCTGCCTAACCCTTCTGGAAAGACAGGCGTGATAGTATTTACGTATTCAGACAGACTTTTTGGGCTAAAAAAAATGCTTAAAGCCGTTGACCAAATGGAATAAAGTTTTAAAAAGCGTTCTTATGTCTATTATACATAGCGACCAGTATGGCACGCAGCTTTAGGTTGATAGTTTTATTATTCATCTCAAGTGCTCCGATATACCATGAACATTTTTCTTTTATTAGTATAATTTTAAGTCTCGGTCTAGCCTCCATTCATTTTGATTTAATTTAATATCTATCTTAACTTCAGTGAATAAAATTCCATTTATTTAAGCGTCTAGACATTTGGTTATCTTGTTTTATTGCAATAACCTCGAAAAAATGTCCCAAGTTTTGTCTACATGTAAATTCAATACTGGCAACACTAATAAGTTTAACTTTTGTCTCATTCTATTGACTTTAACTTACATATTTATTATTATTTTTTTTGAAACTTTAGACATACATACATAAACTCACACCTTTTTGCCATGGGGGTAGGCAGAATCCACAGAACGCCATCTGCTACGATCCTTACATACTCCTTTCACCTCGTGCACGTTCATACATCTGGCCCTACAAGCACGCCGGTTACGAGTACTGCGCACCTGACCTTTTTGAAGAACCTCACCAATAAGTTCAGGGTAGGTCAGAGTGCTTTGCCACTCACATCTACCATATAAATATTTCTTTACACTTAATACTATTCATCAACTTAAAAAGTAACTGCTTCGTTAGCATAGTGGTCCTATGAAATTCTCAGTAGAAGCTCGGAGTTAGGATTTGTGCCCGGCTAATGGCAATAGGCTCTCCCCCTATTACATGGGACCTAAACATACATACAACATATGGGTGTACATTGGTACACCACTGCCTAATCCTTCGGGGAATACAGGCGTGATGGTATAGTATATGTTAAAATGCGACAACAAATTGTGTGTTTTCTACTGCAGCCAGTTTTAGTATATCATTTCCTGACACCGCCACACATCAGGGAGTGTCACGGGCACCGCGCGTCGCAATACAAAGTCCCCGGCATTTCATAAACACACGCGTCGGTCGCCGTCACCGATTTTTGCATTGTTATGTCACTTCGCTTTGGTTTATGATCTACTAGCTTCTGCCCGCGACTTCGTCCGCGTCACAGTTGATGTGTTATCCTACGGGTACCGTACATTTTCCCGGGATAAAAAGTAGCCTATGTGTTATTCCAGACTATAATCTATCTTTGTGCCAAATTTCATCCAGATCCATTCAGCCGTTTAAGCGTGAAAGAGTAACAAACATCCATCCATACATACAAACTTTCGCCTTTATAATAGTAGTAGGATGAGGATTCTGAGTACACGTGTGGTTAGTAAATCCATTTATAACCCCCGTAAGACTATTGGTTATGATATTGCTGTTTCATTACCTGCTTACCGTCTCAGATACTAGTCTATTTCTATCCCACCGTTGGGAATGAGCCTCTTCTGACACAGAGAAGGCACGAGGATTGATCACCACTCTTACACAAGGTGGATTGGCGATTTTAGATTTTCATTATCAATCCAGGTTTTCTGACCGTGGTTTCGTTTACCGCAGTCAGTGGCGCCCATGGCTTTAGTAAGATGATAATAAGGGAACATAAAATTAAATCTTTAAAAGAAAAAGACGCAATATGGATCACAGCCCATTCTTAGACTGAAGAAGAAAAATAACTAAGAATTGAAAATGTCACATTGGCACTTTCCCGGTATTGAACCCACAACCTCATGCACGAAAGGGACGCCTTAACCAACTTGGTCATCACTATCGTTTCAAGCTAAAGTGTATTCCGGATAAAAGCAGATAGTCAGTAGAATTCCAAGAAATTGTGAATGCCACGATTAACAGTTCTCTAATTATCTTCGCCTGAAAATTTTCCACAATAAGCAAATTCGTATCAACCCTAATCTTCATAATTCCAAAGATTAAAATATAAGTGCAGAGCCGCCATCACTGAACTCGCCCCAATTTTACATAAACGAGGCGTTGATTGCCTCCAGCGATGAGTTCCAAAACTTCATCGCATTAATCTGACAACACATTGCCATTTAAACTTGGAATTTGTTCGGCGAACGATTTTCATGGACCTTTCTATTTAATCTATGAATTTGTGCCGCGGCCCAAGGGATCGAGTGTTGGGGTAGCGAAGATTAAAAGTAAAATTTTGCCGTTAACTTATTTATGGGTTCATAAAAATCCCCCGGTAAAGAATGGAGCTAATAAAATGAGAGAAATTGTTGGTAAAATGGGTACATTTTACAAGAATAGAATTCTGTTGGCTTACTGTTTATCAAGTGTTGTTTATAAATCTCTTTTTGATTTTTAGGTTTGAGTAAGAGGATAATAAGAGAACATAAAATTTTAATCTTTCAAAGAAAAAGAGGCAATATGAGTCACAGTCCATTCTTAGGCTATACTACCCATGATTGCAATTCAACAGTGATCTAAATTTAAAACAATAAATTATTTAACTACACTAAAACATTGCGTCAGTAATTTTCCGTGAAAAAAACTTTCGACATTTCCAGTATGATACATTCCATTTCCACTATCATAACTTTTAGGATCTCACGAACTTCTAAGATGTGGTCACGTTCAGTATCGTATACCAGTGCCATTCGTGCATGACTATAAGTTGACGTTCGAGACGTGATGTTACGAGGAAAGTTTCCGTCGCCTTTCGGTATAAGTAAAGTACTTAGCCTTTTTTATTGGTTTCAGGTATCAACTTTATGTGTTCTTATTAGGTTCTTCTACTATAACAATAAAGCATAAAAAGTAATTTACTTTCGGTATATTTAAAATTATTCGCTTCATAAATCGGAAGATTTTCTGAAGAGCAAAATGTTCACCTTTATCTTGTGTTATTTCACATGACTATTTTATTTCAAGCTATAAAACGATAATTTTATTACCCTTTTCATTATTATTTTCATCGTTTATCGGTATTATAGCCGCCTACTGCTAAACAAAGGTCTCCCCCATAGAGCGCAAACCATCCTAGTCCTGGGTAGCAAGCATCCATCTGCTGCCCGCCACCTTTTAAATCGTCAGTCCACTGTGCAGCAAAACATCCCACACTACGTTTGCCCAAACGTGGTCTCCAATCTAATACGTATCTGTGTTATTTAAAAAATGGGAAATATTTCCACTACTCCTAAGAATGGAAAACGTGGCCTCATAGAAACAGTTTCCCTTTAAATTCTTCAAGTGTTTACGTGGTTGACAAAACACTTGAGATTAGATAAAGGTTTCATTATACTGTTGTATGATTGACATGCTTGTTGTACTTGACAGATCGGTTTCCGTGTTCTAGATCACGCAATGTTTGAGGATCTGGCTTTTAAATGTACCACTTAGATTTTGAAGTAACTTACATTATTCAAATGTCCTTGAAATAAAGGCAGCGTTATTTAAAAGGCGTTTGATTTTGTTGATTAGAACTATATTATGTTTTTAATTGTGTGGCTTATGGTTTTAAGAATAACGTTTAGATTGGTTTTATCTCTTCTTAAATAATGTAATTAGAAATGACTTTGACTTTGGTCAGAGATTTTTAACGTACGTAGTTACTATAGGTGTTCCACAAGGGATTATTCTAGGCACATATTTGTTTCTTATTGATCGAAATGAAGTACTTTGTCGTAAGATATAATCGAGTAGTGTTGTTGTTTACAAACGATACGTCACTGCTATTTGAACTAAGGCGATAACTATAGCCTTTGTCTATTGATGTTCTAGTTAAAATTGTGACGTTGTAAATATTGTTTTTCTGTAGAAGTGCACTTGTTGTGCATGTGCATGTGCGTAGTTAGATCTTTTAAATAAAAATAAACCAAAAAGTAACGACTTTAATTTTTCGAAATTTGAATTAATAGAATCTGAAGAAAAAGCATATACCGAACTGTTGATGGTTACTTTGCTCATCATAATAACGGATATAAAAAGATACTTGATAAAGAGGAAAGTTTCATTTTATTTCTCTTTTTGTGTTTTGGACCATGGTTGAAGGACTTGGTTATGAAATATTAAAAGCCAAAGTTCCAATTTGTTTTATGTTTTTTACGAAAACATTTTTATTGATATATTACTTTACTTTAAATACCATGTGTTGTTGTAAACAGAATACTTTCCGTGCGTTAAACACACACATAGACATCCTAGTTTTCACATTAAAAAACCTAGAATTATTTTTGCTTAGTTTGATAGGCAGTATGAGTGAGTAACTTCTTTTACATCCCATTTGTGTAATTTATCTGCCGTTTATGATTCACAAATGAATTTTGAATGATTACGCAATTCGTTATTCAAGCGATCAATTTATTAAGCTCTCCCAACAAGATAGTCTTTATTTGTTACATTCTTGTTTTCTTGTCTGTCTAATTTATCATTGTCCAGCCTCCTTCTGAGCGATTACTTCATTAACTTAATTCTACTCTCATAAAAAGTCCTTTAATAACTTAATCTTCTTTTATGTAACAGATGTAATTACACTTTCATTGTCACTACTTTTTATACTTCATTACGCAAAGTATTCTTTGTAGTAATTTCCTGGAGCGCTGAGATGGATTTAATGCCATCTGGCGGAAGAAATTAGCTTTCTTATTAAGAGGAGTGTGCTGCAGTATCTTTATAGTAGCAGCTGTACAGACCCCGATGTTACAATATCGTCCAAATATATAGGTCTTGCCAAATAAATGATTTGTGATGTTCTACTTAAACTTTGTCGCTGTTTTCTAACTATATTCTGGATAAAAATATACTGTCACGTTGAGATATTGATGTACTGCAGTTGTATAATACTAACGCAATAAAATAAATTACTAAAGGTACTAATACAATAAATATTATTTTTGTTTGATTTTTTGTATGTTTAAACATGTTAAATTATAATGATAGCCAGATACATGAAGAATAGTATATATAGGCTATATACCATCACACTGAATGTGAATTCTTCCAGACCGATTTCGGTCACGGCGCCTAATCCTAATGCAGACTAGCCAAGTACACAAGAGGTATTATAGTGTACACAGGTGCACTTCTTCTTCTCACTTCGATGGGATCGTAATCCGACACAACCGGGAAGAGATCAGGCGCAGGACCAACGGCTTTACGTGCTTGCCGAGGCACGGGGGTGTCACACTACCAACTTTCAGACTCCATACTGTTACTTGAGGTAACTTCCTAATGGAAAACCCCAATAACAGTATTTGCCCGAATGCGGGTGAAAAAAACACGCGAACGAAGTCGCGGCCAAAACCTACTAAATCAGCCAAAACACTTCTACAGAACGTAAAATCTTCACACAACTGAAGCTTATAAATGTTCTAATAACAATATTCCTATAAGCAAATTATACAAAGCTGTTAATACAAGGATTAGATCGAAGACTTTCACGTTCCTCACATCAAATTATGCAAGACTTAGTGAGTTAATCTTCAACAATAACCTACTTACAGTACTTAGGGTAAAGTGTGTCACAGCATTTCTTATTCCAGTTCAAAAGCTAACGCTCGGAATGTGACCTACTTGTGTGACATGCTTACAATTTAATTAATGATTATCTTAAGCGATGCCTAATTCTTAATTAATTCTATTGATATAGATTAAAAGGGTTTGTTTGCTGCTTCTTGAGAGTTAACGGATTTATGGCTTAGAGATGTTGTGATTTATCTGTACTAATAGAAATGGATGTGCTGCAGTTGTATCTATACTAATGTAATAAGCTTGTTTTTTGTTTGTTTGCTTACTTATTTGTTTAAATTCGCTAATCTCTGAAACTACCAATCAAATAGGAAAAACAAAATAGTTATTTCCAAAAGATTGTATATTATTTCTCGTAAATCTGGCAATAGCCAGTTTAGGCTCATGATAGTAATGGGCTATAACTTCACACTATGACACACGAGAGCGAAGCAGTAACCAAAGACTTAACTAAACATGGGTGAAACCGTGGGGTATAGCAAGAATATTTTAATATCTGAAAAAGTGAGCAAAAGGCTCGCCCCCTATAATGGAACCTGAAACATTTCGGCGGACTGTGGGTGTACACATTGGTACACCTTTACCCAACCCTTCGAGGAATACAGGCGTGATAGTATGTGATAAAGGGATTACACTTATGTAGTGCCTAATCTTATTCGTTATGCATGCTACATCATTATTTCTTTACTTAGCTTATCTTCTAATTGTATTTATACCTAATTCGCTTTCTGATGTTATGCAAATCTCGCACTTTCAATTATTTTCATAATGTAGCAAGTAGTTTGTGTAGTTGTATCATTAGTATAATCATCTTTTGCATATTCCTTAATAGCAATCGCAGTAAAGCAATAGACTACTGCATTTTCATTTAAATAACTGTCTGCTTACCGCTTATCTACCGCAAATACGTTATATGTTCTACTCATATGTTTATATTTGCCCCTTATAATAAGTGTACATAAGTCGGTGTTATTTGCACACGCAACTCCATTCATGTTTGTCCTGATAACTGCAGCATCATTGGTTATCTCACCAACTTATCTGAGATCTTTATCACGATAACATTCCGAGTCATATGCAACTGTTTTGTTATCCTTGACTTTTGTGAAGTTGCGCTTCGGTCATCATTTATAGGTGCTATTGGTGTTATCTTCTGATACGGTGCAGCCAATTGTGTTGCTAAGCTAGGAATTGAAAGATGCTGGATTACTAGTGTTCCTTTTTTGATAATTTTTCACAGTATACTTATATCAGGTAGACATAAGAGTTCTACTACTATTATAAATGCGAAAGTTTGTGAGAATGAATAGTTGGATATTTGTTATTCTTTTACGCTGAAATGGCTGCACGGAATTAGCTAAAATTCGACACAAATAATAATATAGATATTGATCTCTTGATTTTCTATCCCATTTTTGTTTTTCCGCGGGATTAAACTTTTGCTTAATTTCGAAGTCTACGCAGGAAAAGTCAATGGCAGAGGTTAGTCCATAATATTTATTAACAACCCTAGTAAATAGAGAGATGCAGGATGTAGGTAATTTTATTTGTTTAGGTACAGTTAGCAGTACGTCAATGGTTACAAAACCAATTCAACCTGGCTTCTTTGGGTCAGCAGAAAGAGAACAGCACTACGTAGAAGCAAGTTATTGGGATGAAATTATAAAATCTTAAGTCATTTCTACCAACTCTAGTAAGTTAAGTCCAATCCAATAACTATACTAATATTATAAAGCTGAAGAGTTAAAATATTTGTGTGTTGCTGAAATATTTGTATGGCTTGCAGATAGTTGTTACGGGTCTAGCTGTTTGTGTATGTAAGTTTGTAAACGCACCCACGATACACTACAGGAAAAAATCCTAGTGTGAGGCAACGTCTTTTTTCAAAAGAAAGAAAAAAGAGTTTGTTTGAGAGCATGTTTGTTTGATTGCACGCCCTTATCTTAGGAACGGTACGAATTGAAGAGGAGCACTAATCAAAGACGCAACTTAACGCGAATGACACCTCGGCCCTTAACTACCTACACAAAAGAGTATAACCCAAGTATATACTATCGATGTTATTGTAAACAACACTTACATATTTCTTAATCTTGAAGTTTTGAGATTGGTTTCAGAGCTGTCATAACATTTATATCTTGAAATTGTTAACTCTCAAAGTCTTTCAGCATTTTGCCACTGAAATATTCAGTGGTTTGAAGTGTTTGAGTTGTTTAATGGCTAATGATTAAATAATGAAATTATTCTCGTTAATATTATTGTGTACGACATAGACGGGTTTTAGTCAGTAAAAGTCTGACACTCCCTCCCGCCCCGCCCAGGGCGGGGGAAGTTATTTGATGATTTCCAGTCTATAAAAAAAAAAAAAAAAAAAGCATAAAGTTGATAGTAAAATGAAATTATCTATACTAATATTATAAAGAGTTTAGATTTTTTCTTTGTTTGTTTGTAACGAATAGGCTCCGAAAGTACTGGACCGATTTTAACAATCACCAATAGATAGCTACATTATTCCTTAATAACATAGGCTATATAATATCACGCTACGACCCACGGGAGCGGAGCATTAACCAAATACGTAACTCAGAGCGGGTGAAATAAGCCACGCGGACGAAGTCGCGGCAAGTTCGCTAGTATAATATATACACAGATTTTAATATAGTATAATATTAAAATCTGAAAAATCCAGTATGAACAACTTTTCCGTTCGTTGGCTCCGAATGCTTAAAGTTTTAATGAACCAAATTATATAGCATGTCCTTTATCCAGGTAAAAAGTTTTCATTTCATTTTATTAAATTTTAGTAGTAGTAAAGCTCTTTGTGATGGAACTCGTCCGGGGAAGTACTACCACCATACTTATTTCTGCCGTAAAGCAGCCTTGCTGTGTTCCGGTTTGAATTGTATGGGTGCCGGTGTAATTACAGGCACATGAGACATTTCAACTTAGTCTCTGGGATGGCAACGCATTTGCAAGGCATCTGGTATTGCAGATGTCTAGGCAGCGTGACCATTTAACATCAGGTAGGCCGTCGGCCTGTTTGTCATCCAAAATATTAAACCAAAAAAAGAGCCGCTATTGTCTTTCATTATTTTGATTGAACTCGAAAGGGACCCTTTTAAGTTCATCTCAAACAAAGTTATCAATGAACTGACTATGCTTTTAAAAAGAAATCTGATATGACATTTTGTTCTGTAGCTGTCAATTAGTCGGCTGAAACTTGCAGAGGTCGTGAACGTTCGCACGTCATACTGTCAATCGCTACTGACCGACCTGCATTAAGGTGAATGACCTCTTTGAACTTGCTGATCGATATTTTGATTAAGTTTGATTTTGCATCAGTTTGACTGTCAAATCTAACTTGAATAGGTAAATTTAGCAAGCAATTGAAATTATTAGCAGTCATCTTTTTTTTTATCTGCCTCGTTAGCCTAGTGGTCCAAAGCGCGACTGCTACGCTAGAGGTCTTTGGTTCGATTCCAAGGTCGAACAAAAAGCGTTATTGGGTCTTTGAAATTCTCAGTGGCAGCTCGGAGTTAGGATTTGTACCAGGTTAATGGCAATAGGCTCGCCCCCTATTAAATGGGACTTAAACATACTGACGAATTGTGGGTGTACATTAATACCTTTGCTTAACCCTTCGGGGAATACAAGCGTGATGGTATGTGTATGTATGTTATCTTTATGGACCTGACGATACTGAATTATTGTCTGTTCACTAGTTTTCTTGGAGATCTTGATCAAATCTCCATCATAGTCAGTTAACTTAGCTTAATGATTTTGATGTCAATTTCCGAATAATTATAAGTCATGGCTTATTCAAGTGTTATCAAACTGATTATCATCATTCTCAATTACAGCCTAGATTTAGGACAATGACCGATAAATAACTATCACCTAGCCATTCCGGGGCTTAATGTGGAACCGATACGGAATAATGATAAACTTTGCTTTACCTACATACATACTACTATCACGCCTAAAATCCCCTGGGGTAAAGGTTAGGCAGAGGTGTACCAATGTAAACACACAGTTCTCCGGTATTAGGTCCCTTGTAATAGGGGGCGAGTCTATTGTCATTAACCGGGCACAAATCCTAACATCGAGCTGCTACTAAGAATTTCATAGAAAAACCCAAAAATAATTTGCGTGACCTGGGAATCCAATCCAATACCTCTAGCGTAGTAGTCACTCTTAGAACCACTAGCTAGACCAACGAGGCAGTTACATTTACGTTGCTTTACATTTTATTTATTTTGGGTAGCTCCTTAAAAAGACAATTATCACCATCTTAAGACCTTCCTTCCATATAAGTCTGTAAACGAACGTATTTACACATCCATAATACAATAATTAACACTAACAATAATTTGCACCTGCCGTGGTATCTCTTCACCACCTTTGGTTGACTGGTAGAGAATGCCTAAGACAATCCGCCTTTGTACGGTGTATTTGATACATTTTGTGCATAAAGTTTTAATAAATAAATAAATAAATCCGCCTTTGTACTATACTTTGTGCATAAAGTTAAAATAAATAAATTAATAAATAAATAACTGCTACGCTAGACGTCCTGCGTTCCATTCCCAGGTCGAGTAAAAAGTGTTATTGGGTTTTTCTATGAAATTCTCAGTAGCAGCTCGGAGTTTGGATTTGTGCCCGATTAATGGCAATAGGCTCGCCCCCTATTACATGGGACCTAAATATACCGGCGAACTGTGGGTGTACAATGGTACACCACTGCCTAACCCTTTAGGGAATACAGACGTGATGGTATAAATAACCAATGGTGTTGTTTTATCAATGGAAAATTTAGATAGCTCAATATTGAATGACACAATCTTGGAGATTATAAGCAGATACGTGTTTCCGTGTTGAAGAGGATAACAAAAGACATCGATTATGAGCCGACACGACGGCGGACGAGATATCTTGATCACGCCCGCCGTTCAACGAGCTTTATTGTGAGTATAAGGATTAGGTGATTTTATAATGAAAGTTATTTTGTTGTTTGGTTCGGTAAGGTTTTGTATTGACTGACATTTTGGTAAATAAGTGTCTTGTATACTTTCTTTGAGCTTTTATTTTGCACCAGAATATTCATCAATAGGCTAGTTTTTAAGTGTATCTTGGAAATTATTGACATCGATCAAGGAAAACATAGTAGGGAAATCTGGCCCCGTAATTAATATAATTCAGAAATCGGCAATCCGCCTTTGGTAAACTTGGTGATCAATGCTTATGCTCACTATTCATGACAAAAGGCTTTTGCTCTGCAGTGGGACAATAATAGTCGGGTGCCTGGCTGGTAGTGGGCTGGTGATGGTGGTGGTGATATACACATATTGAAACTTACGCCTTTTTTCCTTGGGGGTAGTCAGAAACTGTAGAACACCACCTGCTCCTTTCATACTCCTTTCGCCTTCTCCACGTTTATACAAGCACGCCGTTACAAGTTCAACGCATCCGACCTTTCTGAATATTATTTATTTAGATTTCTATAGGTTCAAAGAAATGGCTTACTTGTATTTTTGGTAATATTCAAAAAATAAAGACGGTTGATGTTTGTTAACTCCAGCTTCCCTCCGAGAGTACCAACAACGTGAGGAATTTCCCTCCACAAATCCGGACAAAAGTATATACGGGTACATCAGTCGCTTATCTTCCCTCCCGAGTTGTAGCAGTCAATGGACGGGAATAAGTTATTGGGTGGAGCGCACTGAGTTATGCTGATACTAGCGACCTGCCGCGGCTTTGGGCGCATATTGAAGTGCTTTAATGTGCTGAGAGTTTGGATATTAGGTGGATAATAAAGACTGCCGGTAGCCTAGTGGTTCTAAGCGCGACTACTACGCTAGAGGTCTTGGTTCAATTCCATATGTCGAGCAAATTGTTATTGGGGTTTTATGGAGTTCTCAGTAGGAGGAGTTAGGATTTGTACCCGGTTAATGGAAATAGGCTCGCGTGTTTATTACATGGGAGCTAAGCATACCGGAAAACTGTGGGTGTACATAGGTACACCTCTGCTTAACACTTCGGAGAATACAGGCGTGACGGTATGTATGTAATAAAGACGACAAAAAGGATGTTAGAATTATTGGTTTTAAAATCAGTGTACAGAAATAGTTTGTGAAATAATGTCAAGCTATCATTTAAAAAGGAAATCTATAATATCTTAAAAGAGCAACATTAGTCAATAAGGATGTGCTTGTTGGCCCTGTGGGTCGCCTAAACTAATTAAATAAAAACTAATCTCTTCTTTTAAATCTCAGCAAATAATCATTTCTTTAAAATACATATTACATTAACAAATATAGTTGGGCGACCTATGGCACTAACAGTACATTTTATTAATAGTACAGTACCAGCCACAGAGTTCTTAAATTTGGGTCTATTAGAATATCATGTAATCATAATTTACATATATATATATATAATTTAAACTAGGTTAAGTTAAATTGGTATTGTCTTCACTAACAGCTAGCTATCTTGTAAAATAATTTGTGGATATCGTCGTTAGTAGTGTATATGCTACTCCTGCTAACTTAGTATTGTGATCACACTATTATACGCTACTGTTTGTTATCCCTAATGAAATAAAATAAAATAAAATAAAATGTGAAAGTCAAACAACTAGATCACTAAGGCCCTGATGAACGTTGAAATAAAAATAATAGAATTGAATTTAGTCGCCTTTTCAAAAAGTAGTTTTGTATGGTTCTCCATACAAAACTACTTTTTGAAAATCCATATCTTTGACAATTAAAAAGTTTCTGTTAATGGTTTAATTGAAATAAATACCTTGACTTGACATACTTATTCAAAAAAATACTAAGAACATAATCCTTACTAATATTATCCTTACTAATATTATAAATGCGAAAGTAACTCTGTCTGTCTGTCTGTCTCTTCTTCACGCCTAAACCACTGAACCGATTTCAATGAAATTTGGTACAGATATAGTCTGGGACCCGAGAAAGGACATAGGATAGTTTTCATCCCAGAAATCCCCCGGGAACGGGAACTATTGATCCACGCGGACAAAGTGGCGGGCAAAAGCTAGTTTATAATAATTGGTGGAAAATCACTTTCACTTTTAAATAAACTGAACAGAAATTTGTGAAACTACCTACCGGTTAAATTAACCGAAGCTTAACGGAGAAAATGGACTTCAATTCCTTGTATTGGATACAATATTCATTGTAGTCTTTTCAGAATTCCTCTCACCGTGATAATATATTTCAATTCCTACTATTCATTGCTAGTTCTTCCAGCCTTCATTTGATATTCCTAGAATTTAATATCAATAACATCTTCACACATACCATCACGCCTGTTTTCCCCAAAGGGTTAGGCAGAGGTGTACCAATGTACACCCATTTTTCGCCGGTATGTTTAAGTCCCATGTAAATGTATGCAATAGGCTCGCCCCCAATGGCGAGCCAATTGCCATTAATCGGGCAAAAAGCCTAAATCCGAGCTGCTACTGAGAATTTCACAGAAAATCCAAATAATACTTTTTACTCGACTTGAGAATTGCACCCAAGACCTGTACCATAGCAGTCGCGTTTAGGACCACTAGGCTTATGAGGTAGTTCTCAAAAGGCATATCTTCAAAGATTTTATTGATGGGGTTATCCGAACACAGGACAATGAAAACACATTTTTTTTCGTCGCATTTTGGAATTAATCAAGACCTTTAGAGTCGCAGTCGCGCTTAGGACCTCTAGATTAACGAGGCAGTAAATACTATCAATACAAAAACATATCAAACTATCTTTTGAAGTACTTTCCACGTAGACAAAGCATGTTTACCAGTACTGAGGTACTAGCAATCTCGTCAGCTTTGATTGGATCTGCATGAATCTGACGTACAATCGGATTACCTACATATTGACTTGCGACCAACCATAGGATTTCAGATGTAGGTACTAGACGGAGGTCGACAGTATTCATGTTATACTAAGAATAGAATAAATGTTTATTGTCTCTGGTAATTCTAGGTAACAGAAGGTATGTGTGTATCTATTTCAGACCGTGCGGCCACGGCGGCTAATCTTAATGCAGACTAGCCAAGGACGCTGATGTTATAGTGCACAAGTGTGTGCGCAAACTCAGGTGCACTCCCTCTTCACTAACTCTCATAGTCCGATGGGACGGCAATTCGGTACAACCGGGGAGACAGATAACAGAAGGTAGTATAACATAAACTGACCCATTGATCTTGTGACTGCTGAGGATGGGGTTCTAGGTTCGATTCCTAAGTTGGGACGAGTTTTTTTTCTATTGGAAATACCTCTGTAGCAGTCCGGATTTTGGGATTTGGTGGTGAGACACCCCCGTGACTCGAAAAGCACGTAAAGCCGTTGGTGCTATGCCTGATCGCTCCCCGGTTGTGTCGGATTAGGTACCGTTCTATCGAACTATGTGAGTGAGGGACGAGGGAGTGAAATACAGGTGTAGTGGGGTATTTAAAATTTTGTTGTAATATTTGAAACTAATTTTCGTACTTAAAAATGTCGTGATGGCCCAGTGGTTAAGGCGCCCGCCTCTCATGCACGAGGTTGTGGGTTCGCAGCCGGGCACGGGCAATTACCAATGTGACTTTTTCTAATTCATTTATGTACTTTCTAAGTTTATCTTGGACATCACTGACGTCGGTAACCATGTCAGAGGCCCTTGAGGCGGTTTAGAAACTCTGACACTAGGGTGTGTGGGGTCGTTAGACATTACTGCCCACACGATAAAGAAGAAGACTTAAAATATAAATGAAAGATTGAACTTTGACCTCTAATATCTTCGTAACCAGAAGATTCCCAAGTGTGGTGTTGATCAAAAATTAATCAAAGGTGGGAAGAACATGAGTAACTTTTCTCTTCGTCAAATGTCTTATTACACCGTCTGCTGTTGGTACCTGTTATCTATGATGACATTGAGAAGCAACAAAGATAACGAGCAAGCCAAGCCGGACTATAAATTCAGCTTTCCGTTATGTTTACCTCACCATTACTTTTACTTTGGAAAAAACATGCATCTAGAAGAAAAAAATGTATTCTCCAGCGGCTAGTCTTAATGCAGACTAGCAAGGAGAAATTATTCGGACCGGGGAGAGATCAGGCGCAGGACCAACGGCTTTACGCACTTTCTGAGGCATGGGGGTGTCACACCACCAATTTCCAAACTACGGGCTGTTACTGAAAAATTCCTAATGGATAAATCCACTTTTTACCCGACCTGGGATGCGAACCTAGGACCCTATGCTCAACAAATTCAAATTCAAATTCAAAGCATTTATTTCAATTACACCATTTACATGCACTTTTGAATTGTCAAGAAGTTACAGTTAAAGTTGAAGCTAGTTGCTCGTTCCAAAACGTAGGTCTCTATGGAGAAGAACGAGCAAGAAACTCCATGGACACTCTTTTAATTCAATTTGGTTTTTACAAAGTCTTTCGTTAGCAGTTTGCAACAGTCGTGCTTGCCACCACAAGAGGGTATTTAAAAACAAAATAAACATAATAACACTTGAAGTACCACTTCTGTACTTGTTAAGCATGAAACCAGCACTACCAAAGACCTAAGAGAAGTTGTGTCCTTTGACTTCCAAGCTACCACGACACCATTTTCAAAAATACAACATCCCGAACTCAAACCCAGAATCATTATCTGTTCAAGAAGGTCACTATATCTCAAACTTATCAGTTTTCATTTTATCTGTAGGAGGAGATATAGCTACATTATTCTCTGAATCTTGAAGATCACAGAAAAGTGATAGCATTGAATGCGCGGCACTTTATTGGCTAATACCTTTTGGGTTTCTGTCTCATGGGTTTAGAGTGCAAACTTTGTTGCAGATCGATTTAATTAATATATTTACATCTTCGGTTACTGCTCCGCTTCCGTTGGTCTTAGCGTGATTTTCTTTGTTTTTTTTTTCTGTACGTTGTATAAAACGTCACGCCGATAAATCGTGTATGTTGTATAATCTTCTTCTTGAATTATTCTATCTATTGACGAAGATCGCATTTAAATCTATTGGATCTTGGTTAGACGGCGGGGTACTTCGTCTTTCCATACTTTAACACTAATATTATAAAGAGTACCGAGTAAAGAGTATACATTACCGCATAAGCTTCGAAACTAGATGGCTATATTATTTCTGAGTAACAAAGGCTATATAACATCACGCTACGACACACAGGAGCGAAGCAATTACCAAAGACGTAAGTAACTTAACGCGGCGGGTGAAATAAGCAACGCGGTCGAAGTCGCGGGCGGATGCTAGTATACTATGTAGAAGATGCATCAGCACTTATTTGCTATCTCTCACACACAAACAGTAGTTCTCTAAGAAGATTATAGAACAAGCATGTAGTATCAACACCCAACAATGTTAATCCGTTGAGAATCGGAAACTTTTCAGATTACGTTAGCTTAAGGCGGCACGCATATCTGACGGGAAATGCGCTGTGCATCGTCAATCGAGTTACGACAGGACTGTCTTATATGTAGATAATAATACATACAAACTTACACACAAAAGCGATTCTTTAGCAAATCTAACATACTAACGATGATACGTCGGACGTAATTCCAATAAATGTGCATTCACCCTAAGGATGATGCCACACGAGAGCTGCGTTGGCGCTGCGTCAACGAAGCTATATGCTGTTAAACCCTGCGCTGCTGCTCCTTCGTTGCCACCTCGTCTGCCTCATATTCTTGTGCTCTGCACGTGTGTTGCGTCGCCGTCCGTAATTTTAACGCATCGTGTGGCATGTCATTCAGATTAATATGTAGAATGAGGGAGCGTCACCGCTCAGTCGACGCAGCGCCAACGCAACGCCCGTGTAGCATCACCCTAAGGCCATTTTCACACGATGCCCCGCCGATGCGCAAATCGGATTTTGCGGCGATGCACCGTGCGTTCATCAATAGACTACAGACGCTGCAGTAACAGCAGTAATTTAATTAAAATACAGGAAACCACTACGTACTATAATAATAGCTTACAGGTGATCCGAGCCGCTCGTCAGAGTATGCTGGCATCAGTGGATTACATATAGGATTAATGCGTGCAAAAATCGCTTAACACTTTATTGGAAAAGTTTCTTTAGGTTGCTTTTCCATCAGAGATTTGCTGAATACCAGTGTTTTCCATGTAGCATGATTTTACCGGCGTGCTTGTGTATGAACGTGGACAAGGCGCAATAAGTACATACTCATTTCGCCTCCTCCACGTGGAACGCCATCTGCAATGATTCTTACATAAAAATCATTGCAGATGGCGTTCTGTGGTTTCTGCCTACCCCTGTGGAAAGCAGACGTGAGTTTATGTAGGTATGTCTGTATTTACATTGAGAGATTGCCAATTTGGCCTTCACAACCCAGTTACTGGGCAAGATGATCCCGACTGGTTGTCAGACTTCCCAGCTTCTGACTATCCTGAATTATTCACTTTATTTAAAGGTAAATTAAGTTGAAAATAATTCAAGAAAGCCCGCAGACAAGCAACACAATTCACTTTTACAATAATAAAACTTTTATCTCAAGAACTTTCTCGTACTGACACATGATTTATGTTGTGCGGAAAAAACTAAAAAGTTACAAAAAACATTACGTAATCTCTTCCACGTAGGTAACTTGAAATGAAAGAGCAATTGTTTTTATTCTTTTGGCTCGTGAATTGGCTTTTACTGTAGGTTTTTTGTACACACAACCATATATCAGGCTAGGGAGTCTCGTTAGCCTAGTGGCCCTAATCACGACTGCTGCCCTAGAGGTCTTGAATCGATTCCCATGTCAAGCAAAAAGTGTTACTGGGTTTTTCTATGAAATTCTCAGTAGCAGCTCGCAATTTGCTCGCCGCCTATTACATGGGACCTAAACATACCGGCGAACTGTGAGTGTACATTGGTATACATCTGCCTAACCCTTCGGGAAATACAGGTGTGATGGTACTACATAAACATAAACGTTAATACTACATAATATGGATGATTTTTTCTTATTTTTCTGAACACTGCGGTATATTTTTTGTTCTGAGCCATACTTTCCTTGACATGGTCAGAGATCTAGGTTTAGACTAAAAAATAATCACCTGGTTTCGGACATTTTCAAGGTCAAAGTTTTAATCAACTGCCTCGTTGGCCTAGTGGTCCTAAGCGCGACTGCTACGCTAGAGGTTTTGGGTTCAATTCCCAGGTCGAGCAAACAGTGTTGTTGGGTTTTCTATGAATTTCTCAGTAGCAGCTCGAAGTTTGGATTTGTGCCCGGTTAATGGCAATAGGCTCGCCCCCTATTACATGGGACTTAAAAACATACCAACGAACCGTGGGTGTCATTGGTACACCTCTGCCTAACCCTTCGGGGAATACATTCGTGATGGTATGTATGTATGTAAGTTTTAATGATCTCCGGCCACCGTGAAGAACCTCCGGGCGGCGAACTTGGGGCAGTTGGTCGTTCGATCAGATATACACCCGTGACGGAGGCGCGCAGTCCGTGCGCGTCTCTCTAGTGGAACGTGCGCTCGCAGGACAGGCCGCATATGGTGAAGGGGCCAATGGCGGTCCAATACTAGTCGGGGGTGCGAATCATTCTTCAAGCGAATACCGGGCTCCTGACTCATGGTAACAAGAGGATCCACGAAGTTTTAGTCGGTAAAAGTCCGACATAACCCTCTGTTTACTCCAGATCGACGGCATCCATGAAGATTTCCCCATAAAAAAAATAAGGTCAAAGTTTCAACAATTTTTTTCTTACGTCATACTATAGATAAATTACTGAACTTGTGGTTTTAATTTCATATTAACGTCATTTTGTGGCAAGTTTTTTCCTTAAACAACATTACTATTGCCTAATCACAATAATTTATAATAACGAAGGGATACTTTTTCAATTTTGCTTTCTTATCATCTAGAGTGCTTATATAAGTACCTAATTAAAATGGGATGGACAGAAAGGTCCAAAATTTTCCACTTTAAGCTCTCTCTAATCAACTTAGTACACTTTTGTAAATATTCGCTTATTATTATCTACTCAGAATTAATTTAATTTCTTTCTCCCAATTTTTATGAAGCGAAATACGTATCGTTATTTAACTTTTACCGAGAGACGGTAATTTTATTTTCTACGTAAAGTCGTAATAAGGAAATGAGTGATTCAATGGAATTGACGTTTTTTCCTTGTATAGTGTGGCGTTTATCATTCCCAGTCGTCATTCGTCTAAAGGTGGGTTCAGAGCAGACAAACGGTTGTTCGTTTTTACCAGACAACGGAGGGTTATGATTTTGGCCGTCTATGTAATATGTATGTTCATTTTCGTGCGCATATCTCCTACATGTGATGATGACGCCTTATTAGTGAGGTCCTTCAGAAAGGTCGGGTGCGCAGTACTCATAACCGGCGTGCTTGTATGAGCGTGGACGAAGCGAAAGGAGTATGTAAGAATCGTAGCAAGTGGCATTCGGTGTGGTTTCTGCTTTCCCCGTGAAAAAAAGGCGTGAGTTTATGTATGTATGTATCTCCTACACTGTTCGTCGTATATTAATGATGTGGTAGCGTTGGTTTGTTATGATATTCGCTGCTGGTTATAAGGTCAAATACTTACCTACCATATAATGAGCAAAACCATGACGTAAAATCGTTATCCAAAGGATATTGTTTCTTTTAGTGAAGGAAACACGTAATTTGTATAATCTACCGGCCTACCATATAATATTAATTAATTAATGATGTGTAAGTTTACCATAGTAATACACTGTTGTTTAAAAAAACATAAGTATATTTCAAAATTATTTTTTGATGGTTTATGATTTATAAAATTATAACTATAACACATAAACGTCAAATTGAAGTATTGTTTATAACTTTTTGGTTGTAGTTTGTTGATTATATATTTTTTTGTTCTGTAACTTAATCAAAATGTTCTTTGTGTAAATACAAATAGAGCACTATTTTATTATTCTTTAAAAAGAAATCGCAAAGAATACTTTTCTTCCTGTTCTAATTCTATGTTCGATCGGTTTAAATTCGACCTTAACAATGGGACGGAGATTAGCTTATTCAACGTTATCCTTGTTTCTGCGATCGCCAACTTTGCCAACGCGGCGGTATTGGGATGTTGTGACAACCAAGATTTATTCCCGACGGTGACGGTAAACAAACGACTGGCAACGCTTTTGCCTGAAGTGGGCCATACATCTTGATACTAACGGGTTGTCCTAGATTTCTGTACCTAGTTGCCTAAACAAAAGCTGAGGTTTCTTATTAAAGCAGTAATTTCACAAACAATAAAAGAACTACCTCGACTGCTTCGTTGGCCTAGTGGTCCTAAGCGCGACTGCTACGCTAGAGGTCCTGGGTTCGATTCCCAGGTCGAGCAAAAAGTGTTATTGGGTTTTTCTATGAAATTCTCAATAGCAGCTCGGAGTTTGGATTTGTGCCCGGATAATAGCAATAGGCTCGCCCCCTATTTCATGGGACCTAAATATACCGGCGAACTGTGGGTGTACATTAGTAGATACACATCTG
This sequence comes from Caradrina clavipalpis, assembly GCA_932526535.1. NCBI lineage: Eukaryota > Metazoa > Arthropoda > Insecta > Lepidoptera > Noctuidae > Caradrina > Caradrina clavipalpis. The sequence continues at coordinate 12,575,515 of OW052110.1, read as the reverse complement.
CCTAACCCTTCGGGGAATACAGGCGTGATGGTTTTTTAACAACAGAATAGTCAGAAAGGCTTTGATGTAACTATGTTTTCCAAACAGTACGTCATCATTACGTAGGTTGTAATCCAAAATAATGAAGTTGCAATGTAAGATCCTTTTGTTAATTGAACGTAGTTGTAACAAAATGAGCCAACCCACAATTTCTCATAAGTTCAATGAATTACGTCAAACTAATTAAATATGCCAAATGTGAATTAAAATTTTATGTAATAGACCATTTTTTTTATTTTACCGTTAAGTATGAAATAAATGGTAGTATGTAAGGATCGTAGCAGGTGGCGTTCTGTGGTTTCTGCCTACCGCCATGGGAAAAGGACGTGAGTTTATGTATGTAACTGGATTAATAACAATAATAATTGTGACGATCTGATTAAGACCGCAGGAAAAGTGGATGCAGGCCGCTTCCAACCGGTTCTATTGGAAATATATATCGGAGGCCTATGTTCAGCAGTGGACGTCCCGCGGCTGATATGATGATGATGAATAAATTTGTTACATTACTATCCAGTAAAAACACCCCAAACCTGCTTAGAATACAATTAAAAATGGTTTTAATTACTTCGAAAAACCGAAGACATTTTATAAGCTTTAATCTCTTGACGTTATGGAAACATAAACCACAATATAAAACCCCGAAAGTTACATTTTCCTTAATAAATAAAATATGTACATAATAACCGTATCAGCTGTCATGGCGTCATTTACAATTAGTTACAGGAGGCGGCACACAAAGGCGTAATATTTACATACAGTAGCCATGTGGTGCGATGACCAATTAAAGCGTCCCTCTCTAATCAATTCAGAGTATCCTCGTCGATAAATGGTGGTCACAGTGTTGCGGTTTTCCCGTGATATTATCTGTAGTTCAGTGAGACGTGTATTAGACAATACAGGTATTGTAGACATGTATAAGGTGTAATTTTGCATACTCGTTATAGAAGGTGTTAAAAATCAACTTTATAAATTTCGTGTACTGGCTCAGTATCGAAAAACTAATATATTTAGAGCTAATTGAATTAAATTAAAATTCATTTGTTTTGAGTAAATGGGTCGATAGAAGCCAATTTACAAAATATATCATATTAATTAATACTAATAAAATTCATAATAAATGAAACGCAATTTAGTTAAAATTATACCCTAATTTTTTTTTAAAGAGATGCCTTTTTATGTTTAGAATCATTACCCCGCGCCTGTCTTAACCCAGCAGCAAAATGGCAAGTCTTAATTAGGAAAGGACTAATTTAAAAAAAACACATATTTTATTATTAATTCGTGTTGAAGATCACTAGCATAGTTACCTTTTTATATGTGACGTGAATGCAAAACTATACCATGTATTTTGCTCTTGTAAAGTGATGCTGCATAATGAGAACATTTCATTAAAGGAATTATTGAGGAAGCCTGTTGCAACTCACAGGGCGTTATAATACTTGAAAATCCGTACTTATAATATTATAAATGCGAAAGTAACTCTGTCTGTCTGTCTGTCTCTTCTTCACGCCTAAACCACTGAACCGATTTCAATGAAATTTGGTACAGATATAGTGTGGGACCCGAGAAAGGACATAGGATAGTTTTTATCCCAGAAATCCCCCGGGAACGCGAACTATTAATCCACGCGGACGAAGTCGCGGGCAAAAGCTAGTAAATGAATAAATTAAGGATGTAACGTGACGTCATAAAAATGTTGTATAAGAAATGATTGACCTTAAGGATACAAACGGGCAAAATTAATGAAGAAATTCCGCTGTAGGTATTTTATGTTGACTAGTAAATTTTAATTCTCAATCTTTGATTGTTTTGATTTGAATTTTGTTAAACTGGAATGAATAAACTTAAAAACTAATTAACTGATTTTGAAAATTCTTTCACATATTGGAAAGTTCATTTATCAGTAAGTAACATAGACACAGGCTATTTTTTATTTCATTCAGGCTCCGTAAGTAATAAAGGATCTTCAATATTTTTTGTTTGTTTTTTTTAAGGCACAAATCTCTGGAAGTTATAGTCGGATTGGGAAAATTATTTTGGTTTATCATCGCCAAATTAACGAGGAACAGTATATATAGGCTTTATAACATCACGCTACTACCCATGGAACCGGAGCCTAACCAAGAGGGCAGAATCAAATGGCTTAACAAAATTAAATTCTGAATTTAAAAAGCCAATAATCATTCCAGCTGACTTGTCATTTACATCAGAACAAATATTAGTATGTTCAGCAGATACTGGTGGTGTACGTGACATTTGACGGTAATGGCAGCTACACCCACCACATAGGGAATCCCATGGGGCGGGATAAAGTGCGTGAAGCTGTTTATTTGTTTACTCGTCTGGGGCGTTTAGACGGAACGTGTTATGGTGGCAGAAGAAGGAGAACAATATTATGCAGTAGATGAGTTTAAACGTAAAATTGTTAGTATTTAGGCTAAAACACAGAGCCTAAAATTCTTAGGAACCGAATTAGGTAATGATGAATTATGTATTAGGTACAACTTGTTTATGACTGTGACTTCGTTCACGTTAATGACGGCAAGAGGTATTAATTCTTTTGCACGAAATTTTTTTCCTTAAATAAACGTAGCCTCAGTTACTCCTTATGACATCAGCTTTAAGGCGTTCAAATTTATCCAACCATTTACGAAAATAACCGGAGCAACCAAAAATATATATATTATTTTTATTTGTATGCGTAAACATTCATAATCATTTAGTAAAAAGCCCTAAATAAAATACTACAAACAGACACTTATGAATTTGTATAGATACATAAAAAGAAGCAGGTCAAATACAACAAAAGGTTACAAGTCTGTATTGTAAAGTAAAACACAACGCGCTAGTTGCCAGTGATACCGCAAGTAGTATGACTCAACTAAAGGATATTGGTCATTGTGGTCACTACGTATTTACTCGCAGCGATCTACCCAACACGTTGGCTTGCCTTTGAGCCGGCCACTTAGATACTGTACACACATGTGATGTAAACGTAGTCACATGCCTCGATATCGAGACGAGAGAAGAGACAATAGATGATAATCAACCTTAAAAGGCAAGACATACAGTTACATTTTCTGGAGTAATATTTATAAATGTTCTACTACATGGGACTTACAACATACCAGCGGACAATGGCTGTATATTGGTACACCTCTGCCTAACCTCTCGCGGAATACGGGCGTGATGGTATTGTGTATATGTGTAAGTGTTCTGCCCAGTAGTTACATTGACTAATTCATTGAACCGAATATGATGAGACATTAAAATTTTGCTAGTCGAACGCGTTACCACCATACCAATTTCTGCCGCAAAGCAGCGTTACTGTGTTCCATTTAGAAGGGTATGAGAGCCGATGTAATTACAGGTACATGAGACACTTCAACTTTGTCTCTAGAATGGCAATGTATTTGCAAGGCCTTTAGTATTGCAGACGTCTATAAGCACCGGTGACCACTTAACATCAGGTGAGCCATCGGCTGGTAAGCCATCCAATGACATAAAAAAGTTAAATGTCCTAGCGAACAATTGATAAATGTTCCACCAATCATTAAAAATGACAAATTCATTGAACCGAACATGATAAGACATTAAAACGTTAGAGAGAAGAAATTGTCCCATAAAACATAAAAGAAGAAAGGAAAATGAAAGCGGACTTCTTCAAGCTGTCGTCCTCCCGTGTGACGAGGGTCAAACAGAGAAGTTGGTTATTATGATCCTTAGTTGAGCTAACAATTTGTCATAATTCATTGAAGAGGACTTTAGACCTATACTTAACTATAGGATTAAAATCTTGATATACGCAAATCTTGCACTATAACATGAGCAAGCATTATAATTTACGAGGTGTGAATAAAAAGGTGTGTTATCTAAAAATCCATACTAACATTATAAATATGAAAGTAACTGTGTTTGTCTTTACGCTTTCCCGACTAAACATATGACCCGATTTTGATGACATTTGGTACGGGGTAAATTTGAATCCCAAGATACGAAATGTGCTACTTTTTATTCCGCGACATTTACGTGGCCGAAATCGCGGGCCTAAGCTAGGTAATAATAATAGTGCAAACAGGGATAATTGTCGGCTGGTGTTCCATTTAATTGTAAAGCCATGTAAGGGGGGGGGGGGGGGCTCTGCGAGTTGACTTCGGCTCCTCGTACGCCTTCCAAAGGTCCGGAACCCTAGGGTCCCGAGATACGGTACCGAATAATAATAATAATAATGGCCAAACTAATGGGCAAAACACTTAAAGTAGAACCTCATCCAGAAATGAGGCAAGAAAATGCGAACAGGAATTTTATAAAACCGAAGTTAGCGATCCACTTTTAAGGATATCGGAATTTGTTTCGTTGCCCTGAATTCTATCTTATTTTTATGCCCAAATTCCTCATCAATTTATTATCTTTTGTCATTTTCAGTTGACTAGAAATAACAAATGATTATGTATTGTATGACCGGCATTGAGAAGGCTGAAAACAGGACCGTTAGGAGGTATAGCGTAACAAAGAAAATTTTAGGAGAATCACTGACCTTCAGTAATTGGAATGGAATGGAAGATTACTAACAATAATGGCCTATACAAACAGCTCTATTGGGTTTGTTTTTACCGGCAGATATGATATAATGTTTCTTTGTCTTCATAATCGAGCAGAAACCGTGTTAAAGGGCTCAAAATAAAACACACTCTTACATTATTTGTCAAAGAGATTTACTGCGGTCTTAGTCTTTGCTTAGGCTGCTCTTTGTGTAATTAAACTCGGGCTATGAAATCATTTCGGAGTTTTAAACGAAAGATGAAACATCAAATTCTCAGCTCAATAAGTATTGGGGATCACCCAATTTTGGTGGTGGAGGTAAATAAACAACAAATCAATATTTCTGTAGACTATTCATTATTCTTCACATAAACGTTAATACCTTAAGTGGCACTCATCCTGATGACATAAAACACATGCTCCTACTGATCTAAGGAACCAAATAACTAAAAGCAACAGTCAATAAGCACTACCAATCATATAATAACATCTACGATTCGTCTACTTACTTCCACTGAAAATACTGTTTAGCCCTCGAACATTTAGATACGATCGCCTCCGAACTTAAGCCCTCGTTTGTGACGTCACTGAGCAGGGAACAAAACACTACCCACAAAATAGCTTTACACTAGCAATTTAATTTAGCAATTTTTATTTTCAACACGCGGTTTGGACGTGATAGATGTTTGGACGGGCGACGTGCGCTCGATGTCGCGTCCCGCGCCAGACTGAAGGCTGCGAGGTGAGCTGGGCCAATAGAGCCCGCTCCCCCCGCGCCCCGCCGCCCCCGCCCGCCCAGGCACACGCGCCGCTCTACGACAGCGCATAGACTAGCCACCTTGGTGGTCAGCTTAAAACCGATACTCTATGCATGCTCAATTGTTTTACGAGGTCTATGACCTAATAGATGATGATGATGATAAGCCCCATACTAGGAGTGTAGGAAAAAGAACAGATAAATGATTAAAGTGACAGTAACCATGGAATATTCTTGATCCGGGACTATCAATGATTACTTGATGGATGATCTCAAAGCTGTAATCCTCTAATCTTGGGATTAAAGATAATATGATAGCAGTACATGTAAACACGCACTATAACGCGTAGTAGCGAGGCGGTTTAATAAAATATTATGTTTTTAACGTGACTTCAAGAAACGTATTTGTAATTTTAATTGGTTTAATAGATTTCTTTAATGATAGGTCGATTGAATAATGTTTATAAGTATACTTTATTATATTGACTGCCTCGTTAGCCTAGTGATCCTAAGCGCTGCTACGCTAGAGGTCTAATATTTGATTCCCAGGTTGAGCAGTGTTTTGGGTTTTCCTACGAAATTCCCAGTAGCAGCTCGTAGTTAGGATTTGTGTTAGGTTAATGGCAATAGACTTGTTTTAGGTCCCATGTAATAGGGGACCTAAAACATTCAGGCGGACTATGGCTGTACATTTGTACACCTCTGCTTAACGCTTCGAATAATACAGGTGAGATGGTATGTATGTGTAAGTGTGTATGTTTTATGTTTGTTCTAAAATTGCACCATTTTCTTCTTCTTCTCTCACAACAGCAATAGCTTTCTTTGCTGTGGTTAAGTTTCGAGTACGTCAGCGAATCTCGTCCTCTGATTCCGTCGTAGATAAATACAAGGACAGAATAAACTGGCTCATGCCCGATTTCTAAAACTTACCGACCGTTATTAGTAAACCATACTAACAAACAAATGCTTTCGTATTTTCGCTGTTATTGGAATTTAGTTTTCAGCATACGGGTACTAGGTTTATATCCATATTTTTTGTAAATATTTCGACATACAAAATTGACACCAGAATTTTAACAAACGACCAGTCAAGCAATGAAGAAGAATAACGACTGGTAAGCTAAACTACCCGTTTTGCATATAGGAACCGAACCATAAGGCCATCAAAATGTTCGTTGCAGAATTCTTGGCAGAATCTTACCCCAACTTCGTCTTAGCTGTCTGCGCCACCTAATCTTTGACGTCCCCCAGCTCCCACAGTTTTTGATCAGCAGACTCCAAAGAACGTTACATTTATGAAACAATTAGCTTTAGGTGATTATTTTGTATAATACCCCCCATTACATTCCAAGTCACCGTTTAGAGTGTCATTGTGTATGTACACGAATAAATACTAACACATTGGTATCCAAATGTACGGGCAACAAAAGAGGATGAGTAACTAGGGTTGTCAGATATAGTTGAAATCTTCTTAGAAACTGATGGATGCCTGCGAACTTAGTTTAATTTAGATTTAGATTTAGATTTATTTATTTGCATAAAACATGGTATAAAAGGTGTTACATGACTTAAATATGTGATCAATACATGTTTTGCTTAAGACTAAAGCGTGCAAAATGGTTTAATTTAAAATAATGAACTGTGTGTGGTTTAGAAACTGTGATGCTAGGGTGTGTGGGGTCGTAAGACCTTACTGCCCATGTTCGCGACGTAATCCAAAATTTACTTAAGTACTGTAAGAGGTGAGAGAGGTGCGGGGCAAGCGGGGGGGCCGTGTCATCAACGCGCGCGCCCAGTGGTGCCGATCTAACGTTAGCAGCCGCCGCACGTCTCTCGCGCTCCTGTCTTGCCTATGTACCCTCGCGATTTTGAGAAATATACTGTCGAGTGCAATTCGGAGTTTTAATTCACCACATCAACCAGCACAAAGTCTACAAGCTGGTCCGTCGAGCCGGATCTACGTGAATGCACCGTACTCCGCCGTGCACGATGGTGAACACAAGAAATACCGCGAAGAGGCAAAAAGATCTAGAAATCGAGGCTGAACAGCGTCAGCCCAAGCAGGAACCATTGCCTAATGTAGTTCAAGCCAAAGAATCGCCGTTACCTGGAAATTCACACGAACAAACAAAGAATATCTGCGATAAAACAATTATTATGGAAGTGGGTAGTGTGAGAAAAAGTGAAAAACCTAAGTCGCTAAAGTCTAAGGTGACGAAATCTGCATCCTCGTCTGTCATGGCAAGGCAAAAGAAACTTGAACTAGAAGCGGCAGAAGCTAAAGCCCGCATACAGATGGAATTAATAGATAAAAAGTTAGCAGCTGATCTAGCACAATTGGAAGAAGAATACAGTTCACAATCGGAAGGAAGTGAAATACACACACACAATGAGGTTGAGAAGTGGTTAGAACGTAGTCAGCATGAACTGGAAACGCAGTCTGTGCCGCATAATGGTAGCAAAATGGACAGACCGCGCCCGCCGCCGCCAGCCCGCGACGGCACCGAGGACACAGTTCACCTTCTGGCGACTGCACTGAAGGAGCTAACCGCTGTCTCCGCCGCTGGTGGTTCTGACGCCAGAATGCTGAGCCGATTATGCACACCGCGTGACTTACCTTCGTTCTCCGGTGACCCGATGGAGTGGCTCCAATTCAAACAGGCGTACGAGGAATCAACACAAGTGTGTAATTTCAACGATAAAGAGAATCTGTGGAGGCTACGAAAATGTCTTCACGGATCAGCTAAAGAAGCAGTAACCGCTCTGCTGATCGGAGCTACCTCACCCGACATCGTGATGTCCACGTTGGAATTACAGTTTGGCAACCCGGACATTATCATTTCCAAGATAATACTAAGTGTCAATAAGCTCGCGCCAATATCCTCAGATTATCACAAAGATTTAGTGCCATTTGCGATTAAAGTAAAAAACTATGTGGCAGCAGTGTCAGCAATCGGCCATGATGAGTACCTGCGGGGCATGAATGTGGTTTCCATAATACTATCCAAGCTACCTACTGTATTGATATCGAAATGGGTCGATTACAGTTACCCGCTCATCAATAAATGCACAGAATCAAGGCTTGTTGTGCTATCTAATTTTCTAAATGAAGAAGCTATCAAAATATCAAAAACTGCAGTGTGCTTGACTAACGCCTACTGTGATAATTCTACAAAACGTAAACAAAGTGACTCTCATTACCGTTCACAAACATTATTAGTGCAAAATGAACTCAGTGAAGACAAGTGTAAGTTTTGCCGCGTATCTAAACATAAATTAACTGACTGTAAAAAGTTCAAAAAGACATTACGAAAGCACCGATGGCAATATGTGAAACGTTCCGGTTTATGTTACAAGTGTTTAGTGTCGCGTCACAACAAGGAAACGTGTCCGGCGGCTCCCTGTGATAAGGACAACTGTGGCCAGCCGCACCATCCTTTGTTGCATTTTGACAGTACGAACTCGAACTCTAATAATCAAGCGAGTGTAAACATAACCGAAATATCAGACAATGAAGTAAGTGAACCGCGTTCGGAAGTCGTTACGCATATCAACATGAACTATACAAGTACAATATTGTTAAAAGTCGTGCAAGTAAATATTCACGGACCTAATGGCATAATTAACGCGACTGCTTTGCTTGACGACGGATCGACTGTATCATTGATAAGTGCGGGGCTGGCCGCGCGGGCCGGGGTGCGCGGACGTCGAGAGTCTATGCATGTGCGCGGTGCATGGGACAATACTGAGCTAGTGTGCGACACGCAGGTGATAGATACAACGTTATCAAACCAAGATGGAACAATGTTTACGTTTAGCGCGCGCAGTGTAAAGGAACTAGACTTACCGAAACAAAGTACGAACTTAGTTAACTGTAATAAGTTTACGCATCTACAAAGACTGAAAGGTGATTTATGTTTTGGACATTTTAAGCCTGAAATATTAATAGGGCAAGATAATCTTCATTTAATCTTGCCACTGGAAGTGATAGTCGGTGGTCTGCATGAGCCCTGCGCCACCCGCACGCCGCTGGGCTGGTGTGTGCACGGCAGGGCGCCTACGAGCGTGACGTCACCGACGCGCGCGCCGCATGCAGCTTTATTTATCACTAAGTACGAAAACAACGATGACGTCAACGAGAACAAACGGTTGCTTAATGAATTACACGAAGAGGTTCGCCGTAACTTCGCCGTGGAAACCTTGGGGATTTCTGCTAAACCGCGGCTGAACTGCGATGATGAACGCGCCCGTGAACTGCTGGAGCAAACTTCAACTCTCGTTGACGGCAAGTGGTACGTCGGGCTACCCTGGAAGGACGAAAATTGCATAATGCCCGACTCATTCCCTCATGCAATGTCTCGTCTAAAAAACGTCGAACGTAAGATGAAGAACGACAACGGGTTTAAACGAAGATACGTGGAACGGGTTCAGCACCTACTGGTTAATGACTATGCTCATGAATTGGCTGACACAGATGTTACCCCACGTACCTGGTACTTACCTCATTTTGGAGTGGATAACCCGAACAAAACAAAACTTCGCCTAGTATTCGACGCGGCAGCTAAGACGAACGATTTATCTTTGAATCACTATTTATTGAAAGGCCCCGATCTACTTACGTCGCTTTTTGGAATAATGTTACGTTTTCGTGAGAATCGTGTGGCCGTGACAGGCGATATTAAGGATATGTTCCTGCGAGTTAAAATTAGATCTGAAGATCAGAATGCACTTCGATTTTTATACAGAAGTGAACCAGAAGGGCCAGTAAAGACCTTCGCCATGTCGTCATTGATATTTGGCGCGAACTGTTCGCCGTTCATTGCGCAATTCGTGAAAAATAAAAACGCACAATGCTTCGAGTCTAAATATCCATCAGCTACGCACGCTATATATCATCAACACTATATGGACGACTGGATCGATAGCCTGCCAGATGAACAGACCGCTATCCAGCTAATCCAACAAGTAAAAATGATACATCAACAGGGAAACTTTGAAATACGTAATTTTACAAGTAATAGTAAATCGGTACTCGATACTTTGCCAAAAGAGGCCCTCGGAGAGACAGCCGTAAGGTTTAAAATCGGCGAGCAGTATCAAGGCGAGCGAACGCTCGGATTATTATGGCGACCCGACGAAGATACTTTAGGCTTCGATGTATCATTTAAGAAAATACCTATAAACATAATTAGCGGTAAACAAAGGCCTACGAAACGGGACATGCTTCGAGTGGTAATGTCAATCTTTGACGTTTATGGATTTCTTTCGCCATTCACTATAATTGGAAAAATTATTATTCAGAATACTTGGCGATTAAATCTTACCTGGGATGAACCTATACCCGATGACGTATATAGTGAGTGGTGTAAATGGATAGACCTGCTGAAAATATTACATAACGTGAAGCTACCTAGATACTACTGCGACGCAGCGAATACGTACCGCACCGGCGGCGGCGCGACTAGTGCCAAACCGGTTCCTCAGCTGTTATCACGAGACGATGCGCCCGCGCCGTTATCGTTGTCCACTCCTCCGTCGCTAATGAATACTCGCTATACGAACCTACAACTACATATGTTTTGTGATTCATCGTCTAAAGCGATGTGTACGGTAGCTTACTGGCGCTGGGAATGCAATGGAATTTTTAACGTAACATTTATAGCGAGCAAATGCAGAGTGACACCTAATAAAAATATATCAATACCACGATGTGAATTACAAGCTGCTGTTTTAGCAGCTCGACTGGCGGATACAATTACTAAGGAACACAAAATAAAACCTGAGCGCAGAGTGTTTTGGAGTGATTCTAGTACTGCGTTACACTGGATAAGAAACACGGCGCGTACTTATAAACCGTACGTAGCACATCGCTTGGGCGAGATTGATGAGTTGTCGCTTACAAATGAATGGAGATATGTACCAACAAAATTAAACGTTGCTGATATTGGTACGCGGATAATGTATGATTGTAGTATTCTGGAAAATGAATGGCTTAAAGGACCTACCTTTCTCCGTAGCGAAGAACGCGACTGGCCGACCGAAGTACAGACACCTGTAAATAAAAACGATTTAGAATGCGTCACTATGATACATAATAAAACAATAGACTTACCTGTGCCGGAACCAACTAGGTTTTCCTCCTGGTTGCGCCTACTTAGATCTACTTATATGGTACTTACCTTTATTAACCGATGTAGAAAACTTACCGATGGTAATGTCACTAGCATGGAGTGCGCTGAAAATTTATTGCTGAAGTACTCGCAGGCGCAGTCGTTTCTACAAGAAGTAAATGACCTAAAAAACGGGAAAAATATACAGAAAAATAGTAAAATACTTACCTTGTCCCCGTTCCTTGACGAACACGGAGTCATGCGCGCTGGTGGGCGCATAGAAAAAGCCACTGATGTTTCACCTGAAACTAAAAGACCTGCAATTATGGATGGCCGTAATCATATTACACGGCTAATTGTTAAACAATATCACATAAACGCCGCACACGGTTATCAAGAAACAATTGTAAATAACTTAAAACAAAAATACTGGATTACTAGAATGAGACCTACTGTGAAAAATGTTTCATCTAAATGTATGATATGTCGGATTAAAAAGTGCAGACCTGAAATACCTAGAATGGGAGACTTACCTTATGCAAGGGTGGCTCATCATCAGCGTGCATTCACATTTTGTGGAGTTGATTTATTCGGCCCTATGGAAGTCACTGTTGGCAGACGTAGAGAGAAGAGGTATGGCGTACTGTTTACCTGCTTGACCGTGAGAGCTATACATCTGGAAACAGTCGCTTCGCTTACGTCAGACTCCTTCATCATGGCTCTCCGTCGCATGGCTGCGAGACGAGGTTGGCCTCAGCAGATATTTTCTGACAATGGTACGAATCTGCGAGGTGCCGATGCAGAACTCAAGAGGTCATTGAGAGAACTTGATGAAGAAACACTAAAGAATGCTGCCATGAATCAGGGCACCAGGTGGACTTTCATTCCCCCTGCTAGCCCACACTGGGGTGGGGCATGGGAAAGGTTAATCCGTAGCGTCAAAACTTCATTGAAAGTGGTTCTGAAAGAACGAGCACCGAGGGAAGAAACTTTAAATACTTTGCTAGCTGAGGTTGAAAATATGGTTAACAGCCGGCCATTGACCCACGTTTCAGTCGAGCCAAACAGTCCAGAAACGTTGACACCAAACCATTTTCTTGTGGGGTCGTCATCCAACTTGCCTCAAATAGGCATTTTCGACGGGTCAGAATTCTATTTGAGGAAACAGTGGCGTATTGCCCAACTGCTTGCCGACCAGTATTGGAAACGATGGGTGAAAGAGGTTCTACCCGACCTAGTACCTAGGAAGAAGTGGCATGCTGAGCAGAGACCCTTACAGGTGGGAGATCTCGTACTGGTAGTGGAGCCTGACGGGCCCCGGAATGTGTGGCCGCGGGGCTTAATTCAAGAAGTCATGCCCGGAAAAGATGGCCGGGTCAGAATGGTTAAGATCAAAACCAAAACTGGGCTACTTACTCGATCTGCCACGCGCGTCGCTCGCTTACCGATTGGGGATGAGTGCTGCTAGTGCAACACTGGGGTGGGGCATGTTCGCGACGTAATCCAAAATTTACTTAAGTACTGTAAGAGGTGAGAGAGGTGCGGGGCAAGCGGGGGGGCCGTGTCATCAACGCGCGCGCCCAGTGGTGCCGATCTAACGTTAGCAGCCGCCGCACGTCTCTCGCGCTCCTGTCTTGCCTATGTACCCTCGCGATTTTGAGAAATATACTGTCGAGTGCAATTCGGAGTTTTAATTCACCACATCAACCAGCACAAAGTCTACAGCCCACATGATTAAGAAGAAGACGAAGAATGAACTGTTTTTTTCTAATCGTCAAATCAAATTTTATTCAAAATCATCCTTCAATGTTTAAACATTTTCTGTAACATGTGACGACATGGTTACTTGTATCTTTTTTTCACTGTACATAGGTGTTTTTGGTTTCCAAGCGTAGGTGTGAAAATAGTATCAGAATTTATGTAACTGGATTTAACCCAGAAAAAAATTGAAAAGAGTGCCCGGGGAGTTTCTTGCTCGTTCTTCTCCTTAGAGACCCGCCTACGTTTTGGAACTAACAACTAGCTTCAACTTTTTGTCTAACTTCTGGACACTTCAAAAGTGCGTATAGGTCTAATTGAAATAAATACGTTGTTTTTCACGATTTCGTCTAAAATATAGCTTACGTTACCCGCCGATAATGTAGGTTGCCAATAGGTGAAATATTTTTTTAAAGCGGTAATGTAGTTTTTGGGTTTATCCGTTACAAATAAAATTGCCTCGTTAGCCTAGTGGTCCTAAGCACGAGTGCTACGCTAGAGGTCCTGGGTTCGATTCCCAGGTCGAGCAAAAAGTGTTATTGGATTTTCTATGAAATTCTCAGTAGCAGCTCGGAGTTTGGATTTGTGCCCGGTTAATGTCCGGTGGGTGTCTCTATGTACACCTCTGCCAAACCCTTTGAGAAATACAGGCGTGATGGTATTTACTATTGTTCAATCTACTTAAAAACATACCAGACATTCGTGATCAGAGATATAAATTCGATTGGGGCACGACAAGAACATAAATTATCAGATTGTTACAGTTGCCAAGATCCGTCCGGATTATTCAGCCAAGTTCACTGGACTTGATTTAGTAAGCCTGATTTACTCGCCATTAAAATAAAACAAAATAAAATATCTTTAATTCAGATCTAGATAAGTCTATAAGTTGTTAGTGGTTTGTAACAGATTGTACTTAGATTATGCTATGTTAGTGTGATTAGTGCTTTTTTTTATTTCTGACGGGCCTGTTGGTCTAGTGGTTAGTGGCCCTGACTGCTAAGCCGGAGGTCGTGGTTTCGATTCCCACCCAGGACAAACTTTGTGTGATGAGCATGATTGTTTGTTCTGTGTCTGGGTGTGATTTATCTATAATTATGTATGTATTTATAAATTATATAAGTATGTATATCAGTTGTCTGGTTACCATAACACAAGCTCTGCTTAGCTTGGGATCAGATAGCCGTGTGTGAGTTGTCCCAAGATATTTATTTATTTATTTATTTTTAGTTATCCCGTACTGTCCCACTGCTGGGCCTCCCCAAATTCCTTCTATTTGCTCTTTTCCTGAGCCACCTGGAGCCAGCCCTCGTGGTACGCATCCAGATCGTCTCGCCGGCTCTTTCTAGGCAGGCCTCGACGGCGCTGTCCGTCTTCTTAGTTTTATTTATTTATTTGCTCTCTTACTTACATCTATCATTACAGGTTTTCCCCAATGCGATAAATACGACTGCCTCGTTAGCCTAGTGGTCCTAAGCGCGATTGCTAAGGTAGAGGTGTTGGGTTCGATTCCTAGGTCGAGCAAATAGTGTTATTGGTTTTTTCTATGAAATTCTCAGTAGCAGCTCGGAGTTTGGTTTTGTGCAATAGGCTCGCCCCCTATTACATGGAACCTAAACATACCGGCGAACTGTGGGTGTACATCGGTACACCCCTGCTTAACCCTGCAAAACGCCACTAACGCTGTGATACACGTGGCTATGCCACTGGGTCCAAATACAAAAAGGATTAATCACATCGCTCCCACGCTCATAGAATTTTCATAAACATTCTGTGATCATGAAACATTTACCTAACACGTACATCTCTAAGGAATAGTAGCGTGACGATATAATTTTTCCTCACAAATCTCATTTCAGTGGCCCTCGAGGAGGAAATAAGTGATACATAGTTTATATGGGGAAAGTTTTTCAGAGCCATTATAATCTATGTTGTTAATGCTTCGTTCGGACTGCCTCGTTGGCCTAGTGCTCCTGAGTGCGACTGCTACGCTAGAGGTCCTGGGTTCGATTCCCAGGTAGAGCAAAAAGTGTTACTTATTGGGTTTTTATATGAAATTCTCAGCAGCAGCTCGAAGTTTGGATTTATGCCCGGTTAATGGCAATAGGCTCGCCCCCTATTACATGGGACCTAAATATACCGGCGAACTGTAGGTGTACCTAAATTGGTGCACCTCTGCCTAACCCTTCGGGGAATACAGGCGTGATGGTATATATATATATTTTTTATGGTTGTTAATGCTTGCCTTTGGGAGGAGATGACTTAAAACTGCCATGAGGTGGTGGAAAGTGGTGAGGTTATGGGATGGTTGAAAATCAATATTATGTATGTACAAATAAATTTAAATGCCCAATGTTCTCAAAATTATATAAAAATTAAAGGTATTTTTGAAATATTGAAAAAAGAAACATTGTACATCGTGTCAGTCGAAGGACGTTCACTGCTGAACATAGGCCTCCCCCATAGATTCCCAAAAGGACCTGTTGGAAGCGGCTTGCATCCAGCATCTTTTTCAGCATCACCTTGTGGGTGGGTGTCCTACGCAGCGCTCACCGCTGAGCTCACCGGTGCGTGGTCTACATTTGAGAAATTTAATTTAATTATCTTTTCTAAAATTCTGTAAAATTGGCCCCTTGTTAATATATTATTTACAGTCTTATGTAGTAGGCTGATAGAATATATTTAACAGACATTTTAATGATACATTATCATCATCATATCGTCATAGCTGTTCATAGGCCTCCTCTAAAGATAGCCACAATAACCGGTCCTGAGTAATAAAACAACAAGATACAGGAATTCTGAAAACAATGTCCCAGCTTGACCCTAACAGTAGTTTCAAATAATATAAATTCCGTAGAATTCCTCTGCAAACATGGAAACTGGGCTCAAAACTGTGAAGTGTAATGTTTGTTCCGTGGTGCGGAACCCGCAGCCTCAAACAACGACCTCCACTTCACCGCAGCCCTCTGACCGCTAAAGTAGAGGTATGCTTAGTTTCTGATCGACTAGAAATTGAACTGTTATTAAGGTACCTCTCGATGTTGGGAGTTTGATACCCGGCCAATGTACAGCCAAAAACATTAATGTGACATTTTCAATTCTAAATAAACTTTCTAAGTTTATCTTGAACATCACTGAAATCGGTAAAGAAACACAACAACAACATATCATAACACTTTTTGCTCGACCTGGGAATCGAACCCAAGACCTCTAGCGTAGCAGTCGCGCTTAGGACCACTAGGTTAACGAGGCAGTTCATGAATACCTTCTAAGTTTATCTTGAACATCACTGAAATCTGTAAAGGAACATATTTTTCCGGGTTAAAAAGTATCCTATGTGTTATTCCACACTACAATTTATCTCAGTGCCAAATTTCATCCAGATTCGTTCAGCCGTTAAAGTGTGAAAGAGTAACAAATATCCATCCATCCAGCTTCAAACTTTCGCATTTAAAAGGATATAGTAGGAAGTAGGATATAAGTCTAAAACCCTCAATCTGCCTTAAGCAATTGTGGTGATCAATCCTCGTGCCTTCTCTGTGTGAGAAGAGGCCTTTGCCCTGCAGCAAGATAGTAATTGGCTGGTATTGTTATTTATTTATTTTCATGAGTACGTTCATCCCTTGAAAGATGGTCATAGAATTAAGGCTCGAGCAGACCGGATGCGTAGACGTGCACGTGCACGTACCACAGAGTTGTAATGTATGGAACTGTATGTGACAGGACAAATCGCTTGCGTAGAGGTAGACGTGCACACGTTACGCAAGCGGTGTGTCCTGTCACATACAGTTTCATACATTACAACTCAGAGGTACGTGCACGTCTACGCTTACGTGTACGCATACGATCCGGCCTGCACGAGCCTTTATAAGCCAACCTGTATATATTTATTATATTCTACATCTATCTATAGATACAAATAACTAAAATTGAAGTGTCTGTTAGTTATTTAAAAATTAACAGCTTTTCACTAAATGCTTATGTGAAAGTATATACGGTACTTACGTCGTACGTAAAACCTTTATTATTCTGTCTGTCTGTCTGTCTGTCTGTCTGTCTGTCTGTATGTTTGTTCCGGCTAATCTCTGAAACGGCTGGACCGATTTTGACGGGATTTTCACTCGCAGATAGCTAATGTTATAAGGAATAACTTAGCCCTATTTTTTATTTTTAACGCGAACGAAATCGGCAAATGCCAGTTAAATTATAATCAGAACTCTATCCATTCAAGTACACCTACTCATAAGTACCACAGGCATCCAATCGAATACCTGTGTAGGTAGAAACTCCTCCCTCGTAAAGTTTGATACAATCCAAATGCTTTCCTCTTAATTTTATCCCCCATCCGCTGCAGCGCTTTATGTCCGTGACCGAGAATTTATATTGATGTAGGCACTGGCCACAACGGTTTACGATGCCTTTTATTTATTTGTTAGTAAAAGAATTTATGCAAGGTTTAAACTTACCTTTAGTTCCTAAATAAAGATAAAGTACATACTTACGTAAAAAAATGAAAATGTGTTCTCCAGGCAGGTTTTGTCAGGACGGCGCCCAAGTCTTAGTGGCGACTAGCCAAGTACGCAGGAGATGTTATAGTGCACAAGTGTGTGCGCAAATACAGCTGCACTCTCTTTTCCCTATATCTTATAGTCCGATGGGACGGCAGTCCGATACAATCGGGAAGAGATCAGGCGCAGGACCATTACGTGCTTACCGAGACACGGGGGTTTTTTCCCGACCTAGGTATCGAACCCAGGACTCGCCACACTATTCCCAACCATTGCAACTCCTGAAAGCCAAAATCAACACTAATATTATAAAAAGGTAAAGTTTGTGAGTTTGTAAGGATGTCTGGAGCTGTTGAACCCCGCGTTGCTTGTTGTTAGAAAGATCCCTTACCCATAGAAACCCACGTTATTTGTGAGTATCATCCTTACTATCCGTACTAATATTATAAATGCGAAAGTAACTCTGTCTGTCTGTACTCTGTCTCTTCTTCACGCCTAAACCACTGAACCGATTTCAATGAAATTTGGTACAGATATAGTCTGGGACCCGAGAAAGGACATAGGATAGTTTTCATCCCGGAAATCCCCCGGGAACGGGAAGTATTAATCCACGCGGACGAAGTCGCGGGCAAAAGCTAGTAGGCTATATAACATTACGCTGCGACCAACGTTAGCGCATCAGTAACCTGCAACTTAATGCGGGTGAAATAAGCCACGCGGATGAAGTCGCGGACAGTTTCGTAGTTTTATTATAAAATTGAATTTACATACATACATACATACCTACATACATACATACCTGCATAAACTCACGCCTTTTTCCCATGGGGGTGGGCAGACCCCACAGAACGCCACCTGCTACGATCCTAACATACTACTTTCGCCTCGTTATACAAACTTGAATTTTTAAACCTAATTCTCAAAACTCAAAGAAAAAAACGTTCACAAAATATGGGAAGAGTCCGCCACTACGCCACAGCTCATGCAAATATCTTGGCGACACTCCAGCCAAGTTTTATGTCAAAAGACAAATAAATTGGTACATTTGCTTTATTGCTAGAAGGGTAATTTGGAGGGTAAGCAGCGGATTATTAAATTAAGGGGTAAGTGGGAGTGCTTAGGGGAGGATGTGGGAATGATTGGTTGGTTTTATCTTTTTGGATGGATGGAAATGGGCCATGTATTAAAAGGTGAATTAAAATAATCTTTTATTTCAGTGCCTGTAATAAACCATTTAGAGGCACTTTTAAATTATCAAGGAGTCAGTCAGTCAGTCTTTCCAAACAGGAGGTTTCTATCATATGGAGAAGAATTTTCAAGGAACTCCATGAACACAAAAAAAAACAAAAATATTAATGTAAAAACAATGTAATAAATAAGAGATCAAAAATAGTCACTACACACACATACATACATATATACGTAAACTCACGCCTTTTTCGTATGAGGGTAGGCAGGAACCACGGAACGCCACCTGCTACGATCCTTACATACTACTTTCGCCTAGTCCACGTTCATAAATAGTCATTACAATGTAACAAAAATGTTGCAAAAAGAGCAAAAAAGCACACATGACGTAATTTTCTGCCATTCAACAAATTGTCTAGACCACCCATTATTTATAAAACAAATTACATCTGAATTTGTCTAATATTTCATTAACTAGCAACTCTTTTAAAATAAAATTACCGGGATTAGATTTGTCCGAACAATTTGGGCTACAGACTGCTACGAAAAACCTCGTAGCGTCGTAGCAGCGAGCGTAGCAAACGTTTCCGGGTTCTAATAAAGTCGCACCTTATATTGTCAAATTACGTGAGTTTGGCAAGCCAAGTAGGTATGTTTATGTGGGTTAGTATTATTGTAGGTGTGAACGTCCTAGTTATGCCTCCTGTTTGTTATGGAGGGAAGTGAAAAGTATGGGATATGGTTTTCTCTTCGGAGATTATTTTCTAATTAATTTCAATGCTGGAACCAAAATAGTTTAATCGTTTCTTTGAGACTCATTGAGCTATTTCTAAAAGCAAATTCTAGTAATTAACGATGTTTGAAATCTATTCGCCATCTCATTGGTCGTCGGTCGTTGGTCTCGTGGTCGCAAGAGCGACTGCTGTGCAAGGGGTCCCGGGTTCGATTCCCAGGTCGAGCAAAGCGTTATTGGGTTTTTCTATGAAATTCTCAGTAGCAGCTCGGAGTTTGGATTTGTGCCCGGTTAATGGCAATAGGCTCGCCCCCTATTACATGGGACCTAAATATACCGGCGAACTGTGGGTGTACCTAAATTGGTGCACCTCTGCTTAACCCTTCGGGGAATACAGGCGTGATGGTATATGTCTCTGATTTACCTACATTGATTGTCGCTTGATAGATTGAGACAGATTAGAATACGATCGTTCCAAAAACTTAGTAGAATTACCTCCTGGTGGTAGCCATGATTGATTTTAACTTTCAGGATTTGCAGTAGTTAAGAATAGTGTAATTCTTGGGTGTGTCAAAAAAAAGATGTGAACTTATTTATTTTTTATGTATTTTCGGTTTCTCGTACATCAGGGATGCGCGACATACCTCGCTTCTTCTCGTTTATAGCTGTTTTACGAGCTGAATCTCCATTGCATTAACATTTCCTACTAGCAGTCAAGAATTTCTTCTTTATTTTAATGATTTTCTGAAGCTAAAAATAGGTCAGCGTTAATATTATGAAGCTAGCTTCCGCGCCGTCAGCCTCGAAGTTAATAAATTGTCCCACGGGGGCCTTACATTTTTCCTTGATAAAAAGAAAAATTGTCTTATGTGGTATTAAAAAAAATATATATATATATATACCATCACGCCTGTATTCCCCGAAGGGTTAGGCAGAGGTGTACCAATGTACACCCACAGTTCGCCGGTATATTTAGGTCCCATGTAATAGGGAGTATGTGGGGGGTGTATGTGGTATTCCAGACTAATAATATATCTCTGTGTCTGTCTGTTCCAGTTCACAAACATACATCCTTATAAATTTTCGCATTTATAATAGTAGAAAAATGTTTGGAATTTCGGAACTTACAGTCAAACATTATTGAGATATTGTAAGTTAAACATACTGTGAACTGTGGGTGTACTTTGGTACACATCTGCCTAACCCTTCGGGAATACAGGCGTAATGGTATGTTAGATATATAAGCTGTAAGAGCAAATGATAATTAAGACTTTTGCAACATGTGCCTTCTGTCACAGTTCACTAAGTAAACCAATATTTTCATTTTAATATTTTTTATCTTTCATGTTTTTATTCATAAAATAGCAAACTAACCGCGAGGCTTATTTCAAACGCATTTAGTTACGTCTTTAGTTACTGCTCCACTCCCATGTATCGTAGCGAGATGTTATATACCCTATGTTACTCAGAAATAATATAGCTATCAATTGGTGTAAAAATGGTTAAAATCGGTCCAATAGTTTTGGAGCCTATACGAAACAAACAAACAACTAAAACTTTCCTTTTTACAATACTATTACTATAGATTAATAGTTAAAGTTTATTTGAGGTTAATCTTTAGAAGTGCTGGTCCGATTACAAAAACACTTTGACTGTTGCAAAGCTACTATTGCAAAGTCAAAGCATTTATTTCAACTAGACCTTTTACAGGCACTTTTGAATTGTCAGGAACTTACCTCCTCTGCCTTGCTGAGAATCATAGAATATGTTTTATGTTACACTAGAGTACAACGCAAACGAAATCGCGGGATAAGCTCAGACCCCTCTTCTCCACGGGGCACTCTGGGCAGGTGCCCAGGCCCCGGGAATATCGGGGGCCCCAGCCTGCCCAAGCTTATGAAATATTAGTATTATTTCTTTTATATAATTTAATTAGGTTCAATTTAACTGTGAAAGAAATTTAATTTATATGAACATACGTAAAACACACAGGGGCCCCGTAATTCTTGTGCCCAGGGCCCCTAATACGTTAAAGACGGCCCTGGATAAGCTAGTTATTAAATATAGTAGATACCTGCGACTTAACTAGAATAGGCAGCCCATTACAATATTACTTCATGTGCGTTGCAAAAAAATATGTTTTCGCGATGTTCTAAGAACTGTAGTACTTTACCTACGCAGAGTAGTTATCAACCCACGCGGCGCCGTACAAAAGAAAATAGAAGATTGTTTTGTTCGTCAGCGAAAGGCGATCTTCCTACGCAAAGAAAAGGAGTTATATTTGTCTGTTATCTGTCTGTTGGAATAATGATCATTTTGACTTAAAATAGATGATGAAAGTTATTAATAGTGCTTTCTGAAGAGGTTTGCAGGTGGAGTTAAAGTTAAGTATATAAAGGTTTTGTTAGTTATGTTTTAAGTACTTACATTTATAATGCTTGTACATTAAGGGTGGGCTTGGAGGGGCCACTAAGGGCCCATGCCTGCTGGGGCTGCGGGTTGTTCGAAAGAAAAAAAGAGATACGGCGCCCCCGGAACGCAAAGACATGATGGGTTTTAGTCAGTAAAAGTCTGACACTAAGGGGCTGGGGAAGTTATTTGATGATTTCCCATCTTAAAAAAAAAGGGTGGGCGCTCATACAGGGTTGCGGAATTTGTTTGAGAGAGTCACCGTGGCCCTGCAACGCAATGGGCATTATGAGAAACACGGATCGGTTTTAGACAGTATGAGTTTGACACTCATCATTATCGTCATTTCATGATTTCTAAGCCTTAAAAAAAGGGTAGGCTCACATCTGTCGCGCATCGCTAGAACAATCAAATCTATACACCTGCTTACAAATCTTACACCGGCACATAAGAGGTAATTAAAAACACCAATGATGCCGCAATAAATGTGGCCACCTAATATTCTCAAAAAGATTAAGAAAAAAACTGGCCAAGTGCGAGTCGAACTCGCGCATGAACGGTTCCGTACCAACTATAAAAACAACAAAAAAAACACGTTTGTTGTATGGGAGACCCCTTAAATATTTAATTTATTCTGGTTTTTAGTATTTGTTGTAGCGGCAACAAAATACATCATCTGTGAAAATTTCAGCTGTCTAGCTATCACGGTTCTTGAGATACAGCCTGGTGACAGACAGACGGACAGACGGACAGCAAAGTCTTAGTAATAGGGTCCCGTTTTACCCTTTGGGTACGGAATCTTAAAGAAATAGTTATTCTATCTAAAACCATCGATTGGAAAAGAAGTTTTTTTTTTTTATGTAAGCTTATATATTTTGCTTACTACAAACCTGAAATGGGGTCATTGTACTCATGTGAACAATCAGTTGTTACATACATTTATTTTCGCATGACTCACCAAAATGTATGGATCCGCTGAATTTTATTTTCGCTATTTCAGTGTTGGTTCCATAATAAAACGATAGGATTATAACAGAACAATGATGACATTCATAGTAACAACTAGCTTATACCAATATGACGCACTAACGTAGTATCATGTGTTTTTTTTTGCACGATACCCTATCCCTAATTTTCTTTAATAGTTGGTTGACAAAGCTGGAAGGGGACGCCCTAGAAAGACCTACCCTGACCTTATTGGTGAGGTTCTTCAGAAAGGTCGGGTGCGCAGTACTCGTAACCGGCGTGCTTGTATGACCAGATGTATGAACGTGCACGAGGCGAAAGGGGTATGTAAGGATCGCATCACGGCACGGTTGGCGCAGTTGGTGAGCGATTGGCTGCTGCGCTGAGTGTCGCGGGCTCGATTCCCGCAGAGAGCAAATATTTGTATGGCCTACAGATAGTTGTTCCGGGTCTGGCTGTTTGTGTATGTGAGTTTATGTATTTGTAAACACAACCACAATACATGAGAAAATCATAAAGCGGAGCAAGGTTTATTTAAAAAAAAAAACGTAGCAGGTGGTGTTCTGTGGTTTCTGCCTACCCCCGTGGGAAAAAGGCGTGTATGTATGGATATACAAATACCTGTCTTTTTGCACCATTCGTATTCAAACGTCCGCTTCACATTGCAAAGTTGGAACCAAAAACTTTTCACCTATCGACAAATTGTGCCCGACGTGCTAACGACTTGCTAACTTTTCCACTGAAAACTTTGTATAGGGAGCGATTATCGGCTGTCATTACGAGCCGCCAGTGTACGTTGTTATATATGTGGAAGATACATAACGTGAACTAGAGTATGATATAGAACACCGTAGTGCTAAATTGCCTAGTATCAAGTGGGATGAAAACTCACCTTAAAGTCACTTTACCGCGGCAGATTGTAATAGAATAGTACTGCTGCTTGTTTTGTTGTATTCTATCAAATAGTGTAATAGTAATAGGATTAGTAAAAAAATCTACGTAATAATACTAATACTAGCGCTTGGTTTCATCCGGTTTAAGTTGCGTCTTTGATAACTGCTCCGTTCTCGTGTGTCGTAGCGTAATGTTTTATACTCTACGTTCCTCGATAAAAACAGATTTTAAATAATTGGACCAGTAATTCTCGATATCAGAGTGTTCCAACAAACAAATGAATTCCACAGTTTTATAATGTTAGGGATCCCTTCTTTTCGCATAATATTATTTTTGTCCTAATATACTTTGGCATAAGGATTTTGGTATAATTTGTTTTGCCATAATGAACATTGCCATTTTTTTTTTGGCATACAGTTTGTGGCATAAACTATAATACAGCGTACAGTCAGCAACAAAATACGATTAGAAATGTTACTTTTACATATCATTTATATAGACACGAAATAACACAATTCACTGCTATTCAGAATTTTAGGAGTGAGAGTTACAGAGTTGCCTAAGAGTTCATTTTATCTTAATTTTAGAACTATTTCGTATTTCCTTTAATATTGTGTTCAACAATAAGGATTTAAAAATCTGAAATGGTAATCTACTTTTACGTACCTCCCAGTAAACCACCACACGAACAACGATCTCACCTGAGTCATTAATTTTAACGTAATCAACTTTAGTTCTTCATTGAATTTTCAGCTCGATTTCCTGGTACTTAAAAATCTACTCAATATGCTGATGGCTATAGCACATTTTGTAACGGAAAGAGGTGGGCGTTTTTAGACCATGTTTTATGCATGAAAGAGCTACCTTTAACAACCAAGTCTTCATTGTATATTACCATAAAACAGTGTGGGATAAAATATCAAAGCAATAAAAACTTTGCGGTAGGTTTTATAACCCACTAGCATTTGCTAGCGACTTCACCCGCGTAAATGTCAGTTATTTTTAAAATTCAATCATGATACGAAAGACACGTGGCCCCATCTACATATTTTTAAAAGAAAGTTAGGTATTGTTTTTTTTCTACGGATCATATAAATAAATGTTTTCAGGATGAAAGGTACTATGTCTGTTTCTGTACATCTGACAACGATATATGGAAATCGAACCGAAGACCTCAAGCGTAGCAGTCGCGCTTAGAACCACTAGGCTAACGCGGCAGTAATTGTTCCTGTCTTTATTATTATTCAGCAAGTGTAGCTTTTGTTGGAGATAAATAAATCTTACTACTATAAAAAAAAAAACTACTATAAAATAAAATATACAAAAGCGAAAGTTTGGATGGATGTATGTTTGTTAATCAATACGGATCTGGAAGAAATTTGGCACAGAAAAAGATTATAGTCTGGAAGAGCATTTATGTTTTACTTTTTAGGATAATACATTAACTTTAACGCAGACGAAATCGTCGGCGGAGGCCAATAAATAATAAATAACAAAGTATTATTAGGACTTTCCTACAGGAACTTCTGAGTACCAGCTTGTTACCTGGAATTGTCGATAATATCGATATACAAGGCACTTCAACGGAACCGGTGAAATATGGATGGTAGTAATACAATTTCAGGAAATGCAGACCTGATTCTAATATATATGCACATGTTGAGGTATGAGTGAGACATATAATGTATGCTGTACACGTGTGCTCGAGACATATAATAGAAACAACATATTTAGAAAGAAGGATTCAGAAGTGACGAAAGGAAATAAAGAAATGGTCAGCGCAGCGAAAAGTACAACTGTTAATTGCCAGCGCCTGCAGGTTGTTCGACACAGATACCTTGCCAACGGAACGCAAAAGGCACAAGAAGGAACATATATGGGTTTTAGTCAGTAAAAGTCTAACATTCCCTCTCGCCCTGCCTAGCACGGGAGAAGTCAATCGATGATTTCCCATCCAAAAATACGTCACCATTTATCTCGTCTTTATAAAATGTATTTTAATGCACACGTTTTAAGGCTAATTATATGATTTGCTGGGTTGGAGCCATGCTGTTTTTATGCAGATTTTTAAAATTATAAACTTGGTAAGTAGTATAAATAAAACTTATGCTTCGTTTATTAATTAATTTCCTTGATCTGGCCTCTTTCCCCTGTGTGTATGTGATCCATATCTGATCCACACTCTTCACGTACTTAAAACAGTGAAGTAAAAGAAGCCCTTTCCATACTTCTAACTACAGAAATCACAATCCCAGCTCATATTTCATCTGGCTACAAACTCCCCCCCGGTTACAAAGGCTCCATGTGTAGCCAATCAAGGCCACACATTCCAATCATCTTCGGGCCCATCAGGCCATAGGCCATGAAGCCATTGACGTCGTTAAATCTGACGTAAGCACCACGCCCTCGTAACAGGGTGTTACTAGCGAAAAGCTATATTTAGAGCACAAACAATGGCTACGCGGAAGGTGACCTTGAAAGCTGAACGAAATTGAATGCCCTAATTTAATAGGTTTACTGGTTCAGTACTTATAATGGTGGAGGAAAATATTGCGAGGAATCCTGGACATATATAAACTCACGCCTCTTTCCCATGGGGGTAGGCAGGAAACACAGAACGCCACCTGCTACGATCCTCACATACTCCTTTCGCCTCGTGCTTTCATACATCTGGTCATACAATCACGCCGGTTACGGGTACTGTGCACCTGTCCTTTTGGAAGAACCTTATTAATAAGGTCAGTGTAGGTCTTTCTAGGGCGTCCCCTCACTGCGTTGCCTCTTGCATCTGCCATATTAATTCCTTTCGTTAGTCGCTTTTTAATCATCCTTTCAACATTACTCAACCTATTATAAACCCCTAAAGTTATGAGGATGGAGATTATGTTTTTGTATTACCGTGGTACAATTTTAGACTCAATTTTAAAATCGACGCAAGCGATAATTTATGCCATAATATAATTCTGAAGCTGCAAATTCGCCTTGAGCAAGGAGGATGATCGTAACTTCTCTGTATGAGAAGGAAGACTTTGAATCGCCGGATTGGCGATTTCCTTCACCGATGTCAGTGTTCTCCAAGATAAACTTAAAAGTACATATGAAAAAGTCACATTGGTTGGTAACTGAAACTGCAATATTGGCAAATACGAAAGAAGTTACCTTTAATCAATAAAGTACCTAAAACAAGTCATTAAAACACGTTTATTAGTTACTACAACGCCCAAAACAAGAGAGGGCGTCATTTAAGCTTCACAAACATTTCCGAACGATCCAAATTAAAGTCGGAAAATGTAGGAAGAGCGACAAAACACAGCCTCTCTCCACTGATGACAATGGCCCGCCCTTTGATGGCCGCATCAAAGGCCAGGCCATGAATCATCTGGCTGGACGGCTATTGATAGTGACAGCCGATATCACGCGCTTTGTACACGTTCAAATTCATGGAAGTAGAGAATTTGGTTGGAAATAATGTGGATTTGGATGTGGATATTACCTATGTGCTGCATAGTGGTAAAAATAGATTTGGTTTAAACATCTCTTTAAGCTTTTATACTGTGTTTGAATTTGGGGGAAAATACTGGAACGAAGATACAAAGGCCATATCTGTGTTTCTTTGATAGTTTTTCAACTTTATTACAAAAAACATAGGGTTCATGTTCAATTGGGCAAAATGTACAGTTTGAAATAGCTTGATATGTCTATATATTATTATATTGTAACCAAAAAGAGGTATAAAAGACACTTAACTAATCCGAAAGTGACAGGTTTCCATAATGGCAATATTGTTGTTGTTCTAGGCCATCACTGGGAATACAAGTTTAAATTATTCTGACTAAACTTTAAATAACCCGAAGACCTCTGGATTGTTGCAAGCACTTGTAAGTACCTACAATGTTTGTTGCAACAATTTTTTGCGTGCATTACATTGCACCAGTGGCCAATCTTGGTGGGCAAGATATGTGGCTGCAGCCCCAGGCGCCAAACGAGGGCGGCGCAAAAATCCCAATAATAAAATAAAAATAAAACGACGGGTTGCACTCCGGGAGTGCCGGCAGAAGTGAAAACTTGAATGTTAACGTGCGTTTTTGATATTTTGGAATGGTTAGGGAATAATTTTGCACGAATTGCTTTCATTATATCAGTATAAAAGTACTATCATTTATGTGGTATAATACAATATTTATTTATTGCGCTATCGTACACGTATCGTGTACGATAAATTCGTAAGGTTTTCGATCAGGTCACGTGTCCTGACGCGAGTTTATTTTTTTTTACCCATTACAAAAAAAGTGTACAACGCCGCTAAAGAAGTTTTCACTTCAAAAACGCTACAATAAACCATTACATAATGTTAATTATTTACTTCGTGATCTTATGAAAACTTACGACTATTTTATTTACAACGACTATTTACCCGACTGCGACAGAAGGAGGGTTATGTTTTTCGAGGGTATGTTTGTATGTATGTATGTATGTATAATTGTTTGGTACGCTCTGCAGGCTGAACGGCTTGATGGATTTTAGCTTGAGAGGTGTCGTTAGATTCGTATTTACTGTGAGAGTGACACTGGGTATATGAAAAATAAAACAAAATGGTGGATTTTTGGCGCCAAATTCAAATGTTTGGCTCGCTCTGCAGGCTGAACGGCTCGATGGATTTTAGCTTGAGAGGTGTCGTTAGATTCGTATTTACCGTGAGAGTGACACAGGTTTTTTTTTTTTTTAAAAACACTGAAAAAATAAAAAATAAAAACGGTAATTTAAAAAACTAAAAAACCCGACTGCTATTCTTTAAAAAGCCCTAAAACAAGATAAATTGTAGCAGTCGGGACCCATTCGAGACCATCTGCAATGTAATATAGGTATGTGCTCTCAATTCACTCACCCTCCATTTCTAGAATGGGTCCCGACTGCTACAATTTATCTTGTTTTAGGGCTTTTTAAAGAATAGCAGTCGGGTTTTTTAGTTTTTTAAATTACCGTTTTTTTATTTTATACACGGTAACTTTTACATCGTTCGGGAGCCGAAACACGGGTAGTAATAGTTAATAATGTCATTGCTATTTTCTTTTTAAGGTTTTTTGTCATTCGAGTTAAATGTTAGTAGCGGTTCTATCTGATCGATGAATGGATATTTCAAAGGCTACCGTTCGCATGTGTAGTGGATAAGGAAGACACACAAATATGCATTGACTACAAGAAAGCGTTACGAGTTCTCACTGTTTCCTAATTAAATTTTTGTGTTTTTTTTCGTTATTTATTGAAAATAATAGTGCCAATAGTTTCTGTTACCATGATAGAAATTATGACTTTCGGTTCCAGAACGATATAAAAGTAAGCGTGTATAATATTAAAATAATTTACGAAGGGGCTGTTCTAGGCGCCATTTTCCATGGTTCCTGCATTGAACGCTATCATAAAGTCAATATTTTTCAAAAATAAAAGTTCCTAGTATTAATTAATGTTACTAAGTTTGATGAACAGTATGCGTAGTTAACGACTACCAGCCTTACTTATAAAAATAACGCTAAATAATACTTAACTACGTGTCAAACCACTTTCAACGGTGTCTTAGGTGAAAAATCTTACCTATAAACATTAATCAGCATTGAGATGTTGTTATGTATTAGCTCAGTGACAGAAAATTTAAACAGCGGCGATCCGTTGTTTAACTATAGTTCAGAAGTAAGATCGGGCTTCAATCGGCTGTGACGATGACATTTTTGGTCTATGGATTCTATTGTAAATTTTGAAAAAAATATGCTCAATTGTTCGTTCGATTTCGTTCTTTAGTCGAATAATTTGGTCATGCTCTATGCTAACCGTCTAAGTGTTGGCAGATTAAAATTGTGTTTTATCGTTCAGTCAGTCAATTAAGAGGTAACTAAGTATGAATTAGCGTTATTTTTATAAGTTAGACCCTACGTGTATGTATCTTCCTCCACCCCTTATTAAACTTCCGAATCTTTTCATATAAGAAAAGTTAAGTTCTTCATTCCACAAACTTCACACTTTATCGCATTACCGACGTAGATTTATGTTATTTCATTGTGTACTCAAATGGGCCACAACTTTGAGATTACTCGCAATCTTGCC
Source organism: Caradrina clavipalpis (assembly GCA_932526535.1). Taxonomy (NCBI): domain Eukaryota; kingdom Metazoa; phylum Arthropoda; class Insecta; order Lepidoptera; family Noctuidae; genus Caradrina; species Caradrina clavipalpis. The sequence continues at coordinate 12,545,509 of OW052110.1, read as the reverse complement.
GGGTGAGTAGGGTGGCCCACTGGAGTTGTGCACACACTGGCCGTCCTCGATTGAGGCCAGCATTGTGTTCATTGGGGTGAAAGAAGTTATCGAGCCGAGTTTTTCTGGCATTTGACACAGGTTTAGTTATGTTATTTTGAGAGAATTCAGCGATCAATCTGTGTTTTGGTCAAGCGTTTAATTGTTTGTTATTTTTAAAAAGAAAATGTAGGTGTTTTACCGTAATTTTTACTCACGATATTAAACGGCTCTACTAGGAAATGCGTGATGGAAAACCCAAATATTACTTTGCCCGACCTGGGATTCGAACCTAGGACCACGCTCAGCAGCCACGCGAGTCATACTGGGCAGGATATTTAAATATTAGAACCTTTGTTCAATACCTATTTTTAAGTGCCAGACTCTGTTTATAAAAGAAATCTTCTTTATTTTATACAACAAGCAACGCGAATTTCGATTAACTCAAAAGAGTCCCAGATCTCTTAGTAATCAGAACTACACCATTTTGGCATGACTCAACTTTTCGAGAATAGACAGAGAAATACGCGCGGCATAGCTAGTCTGTGACTAAAGTATTTGATTAGGATAGGTACACAAACACAAATACCTACAACTTTTTACTAAAAGCTCTCAGTTCCAAGCCCCACTTGCGACCACCCACTGGATCGGAGCACAATACAACTGATTATAATTTTCTAATGCAAAGCGAGGGGTCCCGTACAAATTAATTCGTCTAGCATTGTTTGTTTAGTCCTTTGTCCTTGATTAAGGACTGTCCTTTGTCCTTCAATGAGGACTGGACTCGACTGAATAATGTTGGCTATTAGCTGATTGCTTTGATGCGTAAACTGAGTTAGTACAACGGGATTAGCTGAAGTTGTGGGCGATTTTATTGGAAGTCATTTCAAAAACACTTTTTTGGGAATAAACAACACCACGCCTGTTTTCTCCGAATTGTGAGTAAGCAGAAAAGAGTGGTGGTTAAAATTGTACCTACCTACATTAGTATATAAGTGTTGTTTTTCCGCGGCTGAACGATTCCCCTCGGTGTTACCTACTATCGAAAAATATGAGATTAACGTAAGAAAATGGTAATGCTTTTTCAATCAATTCAATAAAAAATACATATCATTATGACCAGTATAATATTAATTAATCTCGACGAGTTCCGGAAAACGATACAACTGTTTTGGATCTCGCATTAAAATAATCAGAAGAAATTCATGTAATAGAACCTTGTAGGAATGTAAGGTAAAAATAGTCAGAACGGTAACCATCAATATCTCCGCATGCAGAAGGTTCCCAGGTGCAGAAAATGGGAAAATTATCATAGCTAACTTTTGGGTTTTTTAAGTGTCTACGCCCGTTATAATGGTTATTAATTTTCCGCAGCGTAATGATTTTGTTTTGGTAGTACCTACAATCGATTTAATATTATGTTGTTTTTATGTCTGGAGAATAAAAGAGATTCTGTGCTTCTCCTCAAAATAGTGAGCCAGAAGACAACAACCCCACCTAGTTAAAAAAAAGAAGTGTAAAAATCTTATAGTAAACGTATTTACAGAAATAATTTTATCTATCATCATCATCTTCCTGCCCTTATCCCATGTTATATGGGGTTTACGCAACACGTTTTCTTCAATTAATTTTATTTATAATTTACATTCATGCTACTTCAACTTAACTTAGGTACATATTTCCAAGAACATACATCATTAAGCTTTCAAAACAAGCTCTACTAAGTGCTTTGGAAACTCAAGAAAACCCACATGAACAGGCTAGTTCACAAACAAAGTGCATACATAATGAGCGCCCCTAGTAGGGTAGTTATTAATAGATACCTTTGAACTTCTCATTTGAAACTGTGTGTTATATGCATCAGATGTAACATTGTACATGCGTCGCTGATTAGAGACCTTCACGCTTGTACAAAGTTGTAGAGGAAGCAGGTATATATGAAGTAATCATGTGGATGGATTTTTTGGCATGTTTGCTCAAATAAGATCGATGATTAACGGATGCGAGTGGTCTAAGATGAGTCTACACTATTAAGCAATATTAGTAGTAGTGGGTAGTACTACCACCATACCTATTTCTAAAGCAAAGCAGCGTTGCCGTGTTTCGGTTTGAAGGGTATGGCTGCCGGTATAATTACAGGCACATGAGACATTTCAACTTAGTCTCTGGGATAGCAACGCATTTGCAAACCTTTGGTATTGCAGATGTCTATATGCAGCGGTGACTTTACATCAGGTGGGCATAGTGACAGGACCTATTTGATGTCTCTCCATAAATTCACTAGCTCCAGGCTCGTTCTTATATGTAATGTATATAATAGTAATTTTATAAAGAAGTAAAGTTTGTGAGGTTATAGGGAGTAATCTTTGAACCTCCTGAATAGCAGTGCGATTCTCTAAAATGCAAACTCGAAAATGAGTCTCACTAAAGTGATCGCGCTCACTTCGATAACGAACCAACTTGTCATTGGTTTAGTATTCGTTCGCCGTGGTGACGTCACCGGCGTGATCGTGTTTAACAGAATACCATTTTGTAATCTCACTGCGGATTCAGCTTTCGAATTACGAAGTGAGGCTTAGAGAATCGCACTGCAGATTTTGAAAAAAAAAATACCCATTGAAAGCCACGTTATTTGTAAGTGTCATAGGGTATATAACATCACACTACGACCCAGTGGAGCGGAGCAGTAACCAAAAACGTAACTTAACGTGGATGAAATAAGCTACGCAGACGAAGTCGCGGATAGTTCCCTAGTGTAACAATATTACGAACAAGTTGCGTATTTCGAAGCGGAGTCCATTTTAGTTTAGCCCAGTTCCTAACAATATGCGGACAGAGTTGATTAAAGCCTAACAGTTTGTTTGTTACTAAATTAAATGGTACAATAGGTACTTTGTATTTTTAGGCAGGTCCGACAGTTGGCATGAAAGTTTGGTAACAGGATAATAGTGAGAATATACTTTATCAGTGCCTACACTAAAGTGGAAAGGTGATGGCTAAATGACTGCCCCAGGGCCAGATACATTCTGGAATGTATATGAATATTACATAACCTCATAAGATTTAAAAAATCATTCATGAATTATGTAGTGTTTAATATTTTCCTAGCACTTTCGTGAACTATTAATTAAACATAATAAAGTATCTAAAAAAAAAAAGAAAAACTTTTCATCACAAACATTCGCTTATAAATATACAACCTCATTTTTGTTTTTAGTTTTATTCTTTTTCGAAAGTGTCAGTTGAAGAAAATTTTATACTGTCACACACACCTTTTTTCCTTTTTAGGCAATATTATTTTACCATTATATTATTCCCAAAAAGTATCTGAAACTTTTTTACATGGAATACTAATATTTAGCCGTTCAGCATTACATTGTGCTAGGTACCATATTTATACATGGTACCTGGCACATGGGGCAGTGGTCTATACTTCCATTTAGCCATCTCCTTTGTTTGTTTTCTTTTTATATAAAATGTTGCTCCATACTTGGAATTTCTCTTAGTATTAAAGTCAAAGTAAAATAATTTATTTAAAATCGGCCATTGAGTTATTATATAAGAAAAATAAAGACCTAAATCTACTTGCCGATCTAAACGGAGAAGAATGCAAGAAACTCGATTGATATAAAATACTACAAACACATAATATACAATCACGCCTGTATTACCCGAAGGATTAGGCAGAGCTGTACACCTACAACGTACACCCACAGTTCGCCGGTATGTTTAGGTCCCATCAAGTCCCATGTAATAGGGAGCGAACTTATTGCCATTAACCGGGCACACATCCTAACTCCGAGCTGCTACTGAGAATTTTATAGAAAACCCCAATAACACTTCGACCTGGGAATCGAGTCCAAGACTTCTAGCGTACCAGTCACACTTAAAACCACTAGGCAAACGAAGCAGTTAAATAACAATAACATACAAAAAACGAATTAATTAAGTTCAGTAATTTGCTTCCTCCTTAAAATACTACCGATCTTAAGCAAGTCGCAGTAAAAGCAGGCGATCGTAAACGAATAGACTTTTACTTTACTTTAGATTTATTCTGCTCAAGTAAAAGCAAATAAAGTCGCATACTCAATTGGCAGGTAAATCATTTTAACGACGCTCTTCCGTTTTCTGACTTTTACTGTTCATTTGTTAAGAATAGGATCTTGTCCTGGCTCTAAAAGTGGAAAAGGTGATCAGGTACTGTAGAGGCTTTGGTTAAATGAGCCGGGAACAAACTCATTCAGTAACTTTATGCTATGAGATGCCTCTATATGGCATGTGATCCCTGGTGTTACAGGCGTCTACAAGCTACGGTAACCGCTCACCATCAGACGGGCCGTATGCTCGTTTGCCACCACAGTGGTATAAAAAATAACGCTTCCTAACACGACATGCTGTGCTGGTGCTGAAAACCTCAATTGGCGCAAATATAACACCTTCTTGGAAGTTTTATTTTAGAGACGTTTGGGGTTGAAACACTAGGGCCATGGGCTCAGAGCCTTCGTTTAATCTTTTGGGATATCGCCAAGCGACTGGTCGACTGTTCCCGCGATCAGGGGGCTGGCTTTTCTTAGGCCAAAGAATCAGCATTGCTAAAAAACGTCGCAAGCGTGGTTTTTCGATAGTAGTTCGGATCGAGCAGTTTGTATACATCATAATTAAGTTCATAAATGCACCCATGACACAGGAGAAATTCCTAGTGTGGGGTAACGCTGTTTTTTAAAAAGGCCACATTATATTTTCTCTGCGCACTTTCGCTAACATTTATGAACAAAAACGTTACCGTCGTCGTCCTTTGTCTTTCCATTCGAGTCTCGCTGCTGCAATAAAGCCACTATCTAGGTACGTTTGCGTGGCAATATAAATAGTTTGAGCCATTTTATGTCTCCACGAATGTCAGTTAGGTACTTTATTGCTTTCGGATTTAGGGGGTCGTTTTCACTGATGCATAATGGATTGAGAGAGAGATAGAGATGTATACCTACCTAACTATGCACTGTAGGCCAAATAATAATGTATTATTTACTAGCTTCAACCCGCGACTTCATCCGCGTCATTTTTTATATAATTATCCCACGGATGACGTACATTTTTCAGAACCGCGTGTACAGTGGCCGAGATTCGTCTCGCGGCTCCCGACGCCCGAAGCGTCTCCCGCGGCGGCTGGAACGAGAGGTTCTGCGCCTTTGCCGCCCCGCTACCTCCTTCTCTAGCATAACTGCTTCGCAGAAGGAGATGACTGCATCCCATTCCCTCTCGCTCCGGACAATGGCCTGAACCAGTGCCGGACGCGAGACACATACGTACCTGATATCAAATTTGAAATTAGCATACTCCATGACAGTTCATCTCTAGGTGTTGTCACATTGTCGACCTTTTTCATCTATTAGTGTCGGATACTCACGACACTATCTCCGACCGTTAGCTAACACTTGCCACACTGCAACTGAGAATGTCTGACATTCATTGCACTCAATCTCCCAGTGTTAGACACTCGTGACACACTAATTTCGAATTTCTGAAACTCGTGACTCTCCAACTTGGAGTGTCTGACACTTACGACACACACTTGCGACACGTATCCATCGCTTTCCATTAGGCGAGATCGAGGTCGAGAGCAGGGCCCATTCACGAATAAAAGAAAATAACAAAATGAAACTAAAAATACATTTTGTACAAGTCCTAGCGTCATACTTTAGACATATCTACTCGGGTTGTATTTTCTTTATAGTTATAAACTTCCAACCGCCTCGCCTCGCCGCCTCATTCTTGAACTGCTTCATTGGCCCAATGGTCCTAAGCGTGACTGATACGCTCGAGGTCTTGGGTTCAATTACTAGGTCGAGCAAGAAGTGTTATCGGGTTTTTCTATAAAATTTTCAGTAGCAGGTCGGAGTTAGGATTTGTGCCCGGTTAATGGCAATAGACTCGCCCCCTATTACGTGGGACCTAAACATACCGGCGAAGACAGTACACCCCTACCCAACTCTTCGGGGAATACAGGCGTAACTATATGCTTTTATGTTACTTCCAACCAGTCCTTTCGGAAACCTACTGGGGAAGCCATGTCCAGCAGTGGACGTTCTGCGACTGATATGATGATGATAACGATGAATATGTCATCACTTCAGTAATGTTTTAACTATCACCGGGATGCACTCGAATGCACAAATACATAATATTATGACGACTTCGTTATGTTTAAAATGCATTTTTTTTTCTTTTCTTCTATTATTTATTGTTATTCGCTACAACCGAAACCGTTTTCAATAAAGTACAACATACATAATAATACATTAGGTAAAAAAGTATTGCCCTAAGGAGGCCCAAACTGAAAGTTTTTTTTTTATCGACTGCCTTTTTGCTCACACATTTTTGAGCATTCTTATTTAAAAAACAAAGCACATTGAAAACAAGACGTAATTAAAAATGATGAAGAACTTCCCGCCCTCCTCTATTGCGCATTGTGTCAAGGAATTTATAAAGAAAACTGTACCGAGCAAGAAAATGGCCGCAACTTATTAATATTAATATCAAGAGTTTGAGAAACCGTCTCTTTTATGAAGTAACTTTGAGGTATGAATAAGCAATAGAGTGATGATTGGAAAAATATAGACTCAAGTGTTTTGAGTGTCGCGAGTGTCGGAAAAGAGTGTCACGAGTGTCGAAACCGAGTGTCATAACGTCAGGGTCGAGTGACACGGGTGTCATAGTCAAGTGTTACGAGTGACAGTCGCGCGCGTGTTTCGGCAGTGTCAGTGTCGAATGTCGCGAGTGTCAGAGGTAAGTGTCGCGAGTGACAGGAGTGTTAAATTCGAGTGTCACGACTATAACGAGTCTCAGAGGTAAGTGTCGCGAGTGACAGGAGTGTTAAATTCGAGTGTCACGACTATAACGAGTCTCAGAGACTAGTGTCGTGAGTGTCAGGCGTTTCAGAGACGAATGTCGCGAGTGTCAGAGTTAAGTGTCGCGATTATCTATGTCACACGAGCAATTGCAATAAAACCAATTGGCAATGCTTATCTACTTAAGTAAAATAAGGTCAAGTGCACCTTTTTTTTTATGTTATCCAAATGCTGTTCTAATTCGTACTTCAAGTCGTACTTATTTTCTTTGACGTAATAACTTTTTTTATAATCATACCTTTCGCCCACTTGCTGTTTAAATATTAAAAGTTGGAGACGAAAGAATGACGGTTATTGTTTCGTTTTTTTTACTTAAATAGGTAATGTATGCCCAAGGAATTTAAATTGCAAGCTTTTGCGCAGTTTCTGCACAAGTTATAATGTTTTAATTGCAATAAATCTCAAGTGTTTCTACCAAGAGGATTCTCGAGAATAAACAGAATAAGAAAAATCAAGTAAAATGTTGTCAATTTATTTAATCATCTGCTTGTTGAATGTTGTACAATAAAAGTTTACTAGCTCGCCCGCTACGGAGGTAACTTCGCGGATAAGTTTTGCATATTATGACGAAGGATATATAAAGTTGATGTTTTGGTCTTGAGTCTCGTACCTAAATATTTACAGAAATTATATAGATAAGTGCTTTATTTTGTTCTAGTAGTTAGGTAATTACTCGCACTAGGCACCTAACTATGCCATTGAATGACTAGGTCCAGCAATTAAAAAAATAACTAGACTTAAGTTACATAAGGATACCTCACAGTAAATGGCGTTTTTAATAGATAAGTAATAATGATTAATGCCCATTGCGTAGACCTAGCCATAGAGTAACAGTAGGTAGGACTTAGCTACCTAGGTCCTACCTAGTTCAACTGCAGTATATTGGTAGGTAGTGCGTTGGTATCTTTGAAAGGCACTTAATCGACTGCGCATCTAAGCTGCTGTAAATATGATTTGGCCAAATGGAGCATCTTAGACCCATCCGACACTTAGTGCGATTACGTAGCCTCTGATCAAACTATATCCCGTATACTGGAGTGTCCCAATTGTCCGGTCACTTGCACCCTTGAACAGCTCCTGTACCTACAGTGTGCAATGCTTCTGACGCAGTAATAAACGTAGCCACCTACAGGGCCTAATAAATATTTTAAATTATTATAGACTCGCTTTCGCTCTTTAACTTCGCGTAAATGTCGATTATCGCGGGGGAAGTATTTCAATTTAAAATTCAATCATGATTTGAAAGACACGTGGCGCCCTCTATTATCAAACAACGTTATTGTTTGGTTTCCTCGGGGAGAATTCTTTTTTTCAGGATGAAAGGAAATCTTTGTTCGTTTCTGTACAAGTGAAAACTTATATGCAAAATTTCAGGATGATCGGTTCACTGATTTAGGCGTGTAAAGGTAACAAACAAACTTACTTTCACATTTATAATATTAGTTAGAATGTTACTTAGTAACTGCCTCGTTAGCCTAGTGGTGCTAAGCGCGACTGCTACGCTAGAGGTCTTGGGTTAGATTCCCAGGTCGAGCAAAGTGTTATTACCCGACTGCGCCAGAAGGAGGGTTATGTTTTTCGAGAGTATGTTTGATATATGTTTGCTCTGCAGCCTGAACGGCTTGATGGATTTTAGCTTGAGAGGTGTCGTTAGATTCGTATTTACTGTGAGAGTGACACTGGGTATATCAAAATAAAAAAAAACAAAATGGCGGATTTTTGGCGCCAAATTCAAATGTTTGGATCGCTCTACAGCCTGAACGGCTCTATGGATTTTAGCTTGGGAGGTGTCGATAGATTCGTATTTACTGTGAGAGTGACACTGGGTATATCAAAATAAAAAACTAAAAAAAAAAAAGTAAAAAACAGTAATTTAAAAAACTAAAAAACCCGACTGCTTTTCTGAGTATTTGTGAAAAATCCCTAAAACAAGAAATTCGTTGTACCCGATTGCACTTAAAATTGCAGCAGTCGGGACCCATTCTAGAAATAGTGAATTGAGAGCACATACCTATGTAATATTGCAAATGGTCCCGAATGGGTCCCGACTGCTACAATTTTAAGTGCAATCGGGTACAACGAATTTCTTGTTTTAGGGATTTTTCATAAATACTCAGAAAAGCAGTCGGGTTTTTTAGTTTTTTAAATTACTGTTTTTCTATAAAATTCTCAGTAGCAGCGATTATTTTGATACGATCTTTTCTGGCTATTATTGAAACTGAAGCTCATTTATTTTATTAAAACTATACATTAGACATCGATGCTATGTCTAAAAAACAGGCGCCGTCAAGGGGGATGAGGTACCTACACATATATTTTTTATTAAAAGCCTTGATATGTCTAGCTTACAAAAAACGTTACATTTTACCCTAAAACCTACCTTCGCGACCCCGCCAGCCTACCAAGTAATAACCCCATGTAATTAGGTACTATAAACCGAATGTTTACGGCCCCTCCAAGAATAACGCGTCAGATCGCATTCCCGAATGTCGTAAAGACTCAATTGTTTTTGTTTACGACCCCTGTAATTACTTTAGCTTTGCCGTTGTTAGACATGTTTCCGTTCTTTCGGTTTTAAGATATAGGTAGATCTATATCTACCTACTTATTTATCTCAGTAGGTATGCACTGTGTGTAGTGTTTAGATGGGGCAGAGTTGCAAGTTTTTTTAAGCCATTGGATGGCAAAGAAGCCCACGGTCAACCTGATGTGAAGTCTGTAATACCAGAGGCCTTGCAAATGCGTTGCCAGCCCAGAGACAAAGTTGAAATTTCTCATGTGCTTGTAAGTAGGTACACCGGCACCCGTACCCTTCAAATCGAAATACAGCAACACTGCAGAAAACGGATGGTGGTAGTACTTCCCCGGACGAGTTCGTTCACAAAGAGCTCTACTACTACTAAGTTCTTGGGATGCGAAAAGGATTTTCACACCCAGCGGTTTCACGTTGCGTTACGTCTTTGATTACTGCTCCGCCCTCGTGAGCCGTGGCGTGATGTACCTAATATAACGCAAACATATGTTTTTCAAATCAGGCTCCTGAAAGAAGAAGTGTTCCTGGAATGCTTTATCTTTACAAAGTATAAAACAAAGTCGCTCCCGCTGTATACATAGGTACAGCGTGATCAAAGTGAAGATCTAAGCGTCGATGTTTTAAACTGCATAACAGATTTTACTGTAGTTTTCAGCAGTATATAGTGATTGAAAAGGAAGGTTTATACGTATAAACTGTCACGCTACGACAGACGGGAGCGGAGCAGTATGTAGCCAAAACCGCAACTGAGCGCGAGTGACACCGAAGGGTATAAAAATAGTTATATTATAGTCTGGACTACCTCGTTAGCCTAGTGGTCCTAAACGTTGTAATGCTAGAGAAGGAGGCGGCGGGACGGGAGAGGGAAAGGAGGGTCCCCCGTCCCAGCGGCCGCCGCGGTAGACGATCCGGGCGTCGGGAGCCACGTGACGACTCCCGGCCACCGTAGACGCGGGTCTGTGGACGGTGAGCAATGGGTAGCTCACCGTCCGTACGTTCACTAGCGACAGACCGTGTCGACGGCGCGTCCGTGTTCCACGCGCGCCTCAAAGAGATGTCAGCAAATTGGATGGGGCCACTGAGGGCCGATGCCTGCCGGGGCTGCGGGTTGTTCGAAAGAGATACCGCGCCCCCGGAACGCAAAGGGCACATGAAGGAACATAGACGGGTTTTAGTCAGTAAAAGTCTGACACTCCCTCCCGCCCCGCCCAGGGCGGGGGAAGTTATTTGATGATTTCCCGTCTATAAAAAAAAAAAAAAAAAAAAGTGGTCCTAAACGTGACTGCTACGCTAGAGATCTAGGGTTCGATTCCCTGGTCGAGCAAAGTGTTATAGGGTTTGTCTATGAAATTCTCAGTGGCAGCTCGGAGTTAGGATTTTTGCCCATGGGACCTGAAACATACGTGCGAACTGTGGGTGTGCATTTTATACACCCGTGTTTTCGGGGAATATAGGCGTGATGGTATGTGGTATGTAACACGAGTCAAAACCTAAGAGGTGTGTGGGTACAAAGAATACTGCGTTTTCTTTTAGGTTAAAATTAACACAAAACTTTTAATAATTATTTTATTATAAAAGAAATATTCACATACATCATTCCAATCATTTAATAATAGTCATAGTAAATTTTACAATATTTATCTCTATACCTTAACTCTAACACATAACTTCGTAGGTTTACTAATTTACTTATTTATTTTTCTTGTTTGCAACATTTTATAATCTAATATCATTTTTTATCTGTGCATTTTATACATTAAACCTAGTTACATGCAAAATTATGTGATAACATTTTGATATATTAAATCTATATTATTATAAATTCTTTCACTAAATATTTACTACATCCACAGGACTTAACCTGTCAAGAAAAAGTAACACAGTCAATTTTTATTAACGTTGGATTCGACCGAAATGTCGGTAATGGCCGATCTTAGGAGAGACTTATGTCCAGCAGTGGGGTTATAATAGGCTAAGTTGGGCAATAATTAACCTATTCATACTTACTTACTTAACCTACTACTATTTAATACAAAAAATACTATAAAAATGGACCATAATTATGTTTCTGTATTAAAGTCCTGTAGATGTACCAAAAATCATTTTCTTCGTATAAAAATGACAAAATGCTTTTTTTTGAACACTAAATTAATGGTGAATATGGAGGCGACATTACGTACAGTCTATATCATACAGTTTTATTAATACATCTATGTGAAAAAAACTGTGTCCAAATAATGTATTTTAAATTATATCGAGGATAGATATGATTTTATTTAAGTAGTCATTATGAATGAATAATAAAATTTAGAACAACCTCTTGATTGAAAAGTATAAATGTTCAAATTATAACATAACATACCATTACGCCTGTATTCCGCGTAGGGTTAGGCAGAGATGTACCAATGTACACCCACACGAACTATGGGTGTACATTGGTACACCACTGCCTAACCCTACGCGGAATACAGGCGTGATGGTACGCTATCTATCTAGAATTATATAGAAACTAATGGGAAGTCAGTTGCCATAACATTTACAAAACCTGAACATTTATACTCTTCCTTAAATAAAAATAAATAAGAAATACAGTGTTTCTACGTAATAATAAAATTATAAATAGTTGTGAAAATAATCCTAACCTAAATAATAATAAATATGAAATAAATGCTGAACTACACAAGTCATACCATTGGTGTTTGTCTACACAACGCGTCAATTTTGAGTCAATCTTTTTTCTTTACTATCTTATATTTTAGCCAATAAACATAAATCGCTGAACATCCGTTCATTATAGCATTGTAACCAATATATAGGTACTTAGAGCCCGCTTGTACAACTTATCACTCTCAAATACCTATATTTAGCGCAAAACAATAAAAACATCATTTTGTCTCTTTCAACTTCGAACAATTGGCAGAGACAAAACAATTGGGTAGATGACACCACTAATCAATTGACGTACTTTTTATGAGCTGTCAAAACGCGATTCCCCATACATTTTGTTTGACAATACTCAACCATGACGTCACTTTTTTGTCATCTCAATTCACTAACATTTATTGATTTCAATGCAACTAGAAATCGAATTTTATAGTTATTTAAATTAATTCATCGGGTTTTCAGGGCTAAAATAATCTTGCTTTTTTGTGAAGTTGTGTCTTGGAATTACTGTTTAATGGTGTCATCTCCCCAATTATATCAATTTGTTAAACGCTAAATGTATTATTTAGTTACCAAATGATTTTTAGTGCAAGCGGGCATGAAATCTGTTTTTTTTTTTACAAAATTCTTGAGTTAAAAAACCAAGTTATGACCTGTTATTTACGTAAGTAATGGAAATATTACATTAACTGTGATTTAATCTAAGTTTCATTCTTACAGCGTTTTTATTATCGTGTAACATTGTTACACTACCAAACTATGTATTGTTAGTTCTGGTTTAATTTTAAACTACACTTTTTCAAGTAGGCATACCTACAAGTAATAATTTTTATTCCGAGGTCAAAGGTAATCTTAGGTGATCGCTTGTGAAATGCAGCAATATGCCCTTTGCGATGCACTTTCAACCTTATGTCAACGCACCTACATAACAATATTGGTCAGCGTCAGAGAAAAGGAACCCCCTTTGGTAATGACATCAAACCGTATAGCCGTAGTCTTGGGGGGTTCCGTTTCTCTGACGCTGACTGTACATGAGGCGAGCTCGTGATTTGTAAGAAAAAGAAAGCAGACATTTTATGTTGTCAGAAGTGAGAACAACAAAAAATAATCTACAGTAGTTTCTTGCCCATATGATACCTTTTAGAAAGGAAAATAGATTTAATTCTTTTTCTTCGTAAATGTCGTTCGAATTTTAAATTAAAAGTAATGATTTGACAACATCATCGTCCCGATATTACAAGTACCCATAGGTACTAGTACCGTAGTTTTAAATCAAACCGGGACTAACCCTTCATTTGCCATACATTTGTTCGCCAAAACAGTTGAAAGTTTCTTCCAATGGCTATTTATTTGATTAATCCAATCTTTGTATACAGTCTCACAATGATACCCGGCTCGGGGACAGTGGCGCTGTTGATGAGCAAACCTTCGTCACCTTTCATAGAACTTTTATTAGTTCCACTTTTAGCCACCGGGTTAGGTAAGTTTGTGGCACTATAACAACATGTTGCTAAAGTATTGTGCATTTAAATACAACAGTCAAACAAGCCCACACGAAGTGAAAACACCGATTCTAATAGAATTATTTCGTTAAAAATCACAATCTAAAATTCAGTGCAGCACACAAATTCTTTATTTAGAACAACCAGTGCATTATGCGATAGTGGATGATACTTGTGACATATTTTTAACACTGCACACTTAGGCCCACTCTCACCAAAATCAATAAACATATTTAGAACTAAATGTATTTAAATTATCATTCTGTCTCTGTCACCTTCTAACAATGTGACAGGGATGCAATGATGCCTCAAAGAGATGTCAGCAAATCAATCGGAGGGGCCACCCAGGGCCGATGCCTGCCGGGGCTGGGGGTTGTGAGCAAGAGATACCGCGCCTCCGGAACGCAAAGGGCACAAGAAGGAACATGGATGGGTCTTCGCCCTTAGTGTCAGACTTTTACTGTCATTTGATGATTTCTCATCCGAAAAAAGGGATGCAATGATGTTCTAAATACATTTAGGCATTTAATGTATTTAGTCATTTGTGATGAAATTGGGTCTTAATTTGTTTACTATAACCAAATCAAAAGTTAAGGCGGACATTCACAATCTTTCAAAATAAACAAACATACAAACTTTACATATTACAAAAAGTGTGTAAATAAACAATTTGAAATCTGACCCACTGATGATATTTTGTCTTAATTTAAATTTAAGATTTATTTTATACCTTAAATGTTGCTTTAAATATTATTCCTTTTTTAAATAGAAGTTGGTCATAAATCAAATTGTTTGATACACACAAGAATCTGATAGAATTCTCAGATAAAAATACAAAATATTATTTATTTTGAGAACTATGTATAAAAAATGCCCTTAAGAGCTTACATTTTTATATTATTTACAACATCGATACAAGAAAGTTCGATTTTCGCTATACAAGTACCTATAGCCAATCATAAATAGTGTTAAAATTAATTTTACACATACTTAAAGGAATTAAATTAGTGAATAGCTTTAATTAGTTCTAATAATTAAGATATAAAGTATACCTAAAAACGTAGGAGCCATAATGGGTGATATTTTTACAAGGATACTTTTATTTATTCACAATTTGTTTAGATATTATGGCCCCTACAACTGAATCACAATTTTAAGTCTTAATTCATGTGGCATAAGGATCAAATCGGATCGATTGGTTTTCAAGCCGAGTTTGAAGAAAATAATAGGTCCATATCATTGGAAATTACAATACAGGGTGACTTTTAATTTACTGCGCATTTTTTCTAGGGTGAAGATACTTTCATACTTAGTTTGTTTACAAAAAAACTTACCTTTCATATTATCGTAACTAAATCGGTAAATATTAATTACTGTATAACTTAAATGGAATGGCAATTATGGATTTAAAAGTATTTATATTAAAAAAAATATATATTACCAGTATTGAATACATCGAACCCACATGAATTAAGACTAAATGTACTAGCAATATGATAAAGTAGATAAAATGATATATTTTAGATATTAATCGCTATGTTACAATTTGTTATATCGCCTATCATTTCACCTATTTTTGTTATCGACTCGAGTTATCTTGCTGGGAGATTTCGTTTACAAATATTTTATTTTAAAATATTTTTGTTTTTGACTGCCTCTTTTGCGTACTGGTCCTAAGCGCAACTGCTACACTAGAGGTCTTGGGTTCGATTCCCAGGTCGAGCAAAAAGTGTTATTGGGTTTTTCTATGAAATTCTGAGTAGCAGTTCGGAGTTAAGATTTGTGCCCGGCTAATAGCAATAGGCTCACCCCCTACTACATGGGACCTAAACATACCGGCGAACTGTGGGTATACATTAGTACACCTCTCCCTAACCCTTCGGTAAATACAAGCGTGATAGTATGTAACATTGAAATTAATTTCAACACAAACCTTAATGCTTTTTTTGGGCTGGCAACATTATTAAATAATAAAATAGATACTAGTATTCTTGAATATTTCGTTTTAATTTTTTGTTTTTCTCAGCAAGAAAATCAAGTAACAAAAGCTAGTACATTTCCCTACTCTATATTAATAAGCCACAGAGCATACACACATTCAAATTGTAATAAAAAACATTTACATAACATTCTTCATTCACATTGGAAGAACAATTTGGCAAAAGGAGTCCTGTCGTGCTAAAGAAAATTAAATTAAAATCAGTCATTACATCAAAATTGAGTCACTTTTAGCCTTCATGTACTTAATTAATTTGGATGATAAAGGGAATTAAAAAGTAATATACAGTGTATTTTGTAGTATTGATGGAAATGTTGTGGAAAACATTACAAAACGTATTGTCATTTTACGGTATTGTAGTTTTTTTGCCCATTATTCTCCATAAGAAATTTTCGAAGGGGCAACTAGATTCTTTTTTTTTTTCGTATATGACGTGCAAGTGTTTTAATGGCCCAATTGAAATAAATGGTTTGACGTTGACTTTAATTTACAATTACCTGAAAATATAATGTTTTCACTTAGTGTGTTTATTTGTCACAGGCGATTTCCTCAAATTCATAAATCAAAATTGCATATTTGATTTAAGAATCGAGAGAATTGTTCTATTCTTAACCGTATTTAAATAACCAACCTGTCTGTATACTTGAATGCTTTGTTCTATCATACAATCCAACTTGTATGGCAGCTTCTTCATTCAAAAAAAGTCGCCGAAAGTTGTAAGTACTCGTACAATTACTTTTTAATTCCCTTCAAAGCGATCGTGGAAGTTCTAAAACAATGGCTAGTACAAAAGTTACCTTCATATAAATAAGACCACACGGTGGTCTTATTCTACACATTAAATTTAGTTATACAATAAACTATGACTCGAAGGAAATTTTTATTTGAAATAGACAGTCTATATTATAAACTTTATAAAAAATCCATCTCGATGACATACGAATTCAGCTCCCATTTTCACACTTTTCACACAAAATTTTTAAATAAATAATGATCAAATTCTTGTCCCAACACTGTGACTGATACCTTATCTCACGGATTTGTCAAAACGTGTTTTAGAAATACGCGTCACTAAGGAAATATAATATTATCAGATATTTATCTCTATCTGATAATATTTTATACTGTTCTTTATGTAATTTCATGTTTTTTCTGAATTATAATATGATTAAAAGTAATTTAAAACGGAAGTTCTGTAAGATTAAGTACATACTCATTGTGTAAACTTTAACAGGCAGCGTGTCGTTTGTCAATTGTTTCTAAATAAAGAATAAAATCGAATGCTTGTTTGTTTTTATCTCGGAGTTTATTCGAATGTTTCAGCCACGGAAAAAAAACATGACACAGACTTCTTTGTCCACTAGAACGTGTCAACAGCGTATCAGCCGACAATTGGGTAGATGACACCACTAATCAATTGACGTACCTTTTATGAGCTGTCAAAACGCGATTCCCCCATAGATTTTGTATGACAATACTAAACTATTAAGTCAGTTTTTTGTCATCTTAATTCACAAACTATTTATTGATTTCAAAGTAACAAAAAATAGAATTTTATAGGTATTTAAAAAACCATGGCTATAATAAAGGGAAATAATAATGGTTCCGGTTCAAATTAATCTCCAGCGATCTGTGGCCGACTATTATTCTAATTAACCAGCGTTTTAATGAATTACCGACAAAAAACCCAAAAGATAAACGAAAAAAAATATTCAATTTAACAACAAATAAGAGCATGTTCAAATTACATTTTCTCCTAAAAAAAAAATGGATCTTCGAATCAAAACTAAACTTCCGGATAGAATACTGAACCTCCGACAAAATTACTAAGTTACCGACAACAGAGGTTTTGTCAAAATAATCATATTTTTACAAGTTGCATGAACTGTTTTAATTTCTATTGTTGGTTATCAAATTTATTTTTTAACTTACAATAATGATGAAAATGGGTGTGTTCTATTTGGCGGAAACTTGAAACTCCGAAACCTATATGGCATAACTCACTTCGCATAAACTTCTTTAGACGAACGTTTTTAAGGCATAATATTTTTATAGCATAAATATTGGCACAACGTTTTTATGTCCGAATTTAAAATGGCAGAATTTTATTTGCCATAATTACCTTTGGCATTCTTATAATTTCGCATAATTTCGTTAAGTATAACTTTTATAAAGAGCGAGCGAAGCGAGCTCGCGACTTGGGGCACCCCGACTCGGACAGGTTAGGTTAGAAGGGGATGGCGGAGTCTAGAGAGCGAGCGAAGCGAGCGAACAGACCCCGCCATCCACTTCGTGGTTATTTTTTTTGTAAACCCTTGAGGGCTCCCCGATTATGCTTTTTGCGCCTCGAGGGCTCTGGATCTATCTCAAGGGACTTTAATACGAAATGTATGCCAAAAGACGTTTCTGCCATTGAACTTTCTACAACGACCGATCCTTGCGTGTTTTGTCTGTTTATGTTACAAAATTAAATAATTATTGGTTTAATATTATCATTTCAACCGAAGCATACCCGTGGTGGTAAGTAAAATTCATGATATTATATGATGCAAGAAAAAGTTATTGTTACAAGTACATTTTTATATTTTTTATAAGTTTCTGTATAACCACTCAGAATAATATTTTCAGTATAATGTTACAGTTAAAATAGCACCACAGTCTATGAAATATGAAAGGTAATTTATGAATTAATAGTAGGCAAGTAAAGATAAAAATTACAAAGCATAGTTTTCAGTAGAACGTAATTTATGCTGGTAGAAAAGTATTATAGCAAAAAACAGTCATGATTATTTTTCGAAGATTTCAGTATCTCATTCGGTCGTTTCGTCATTTTTATTCGGACAAAAGTAGTCGGAAAGTTAGTATTTTAGGAAGTAGATTTAATATTTTGAGTAAGGGCAATTCTTCTTTTTTTGTCGGAGCTTTTATTACTACCCTATAATAAACAGTATTTTTTTGTGAAGTTGTGGTGTTGGAATTATTGGTTAATAAAGTCATCTACCCAATTTTAGCACGTGCATGCGATGTTGTAGAACGGTTACGGAACGGACTAGTGGGCATTAGTCTCATAAGTCTCATACTTTTCAATACAAACTTTTTTTGCTTGACACATCCCTAGCACCTATGTATGTCATAGTCCCGTACGGTGTAGTGAGCAGACTTGTCAAGATGCAATGTAACATGTAATGCAACATTCATGCGTCTATGTGGACGCATTGCCCGCACGTAGCAGACATTTTTACGAACCTTCCACAAACACACAACGCGCCTCTTCGTGTTTGTCTCATAAACCGACAGTTAAAACTTAGCTCCGATCATGACTTGCAACATTCGAAGTGTGCTCGATAAACGCCTGTCTTGTGCGTACGATATGTGCGGTCTATGGGAATATGGTGCTATTGTAACCTCGCATCAGTCATTACGCGGCATTCAAAAACCATGAAATTACATAAATACACGTCACTTTACTTGTTGTAAACCAGTCCAATTATAACATACACAGTGCCCAGTTTATCATGGTAGCGTTGCCTCCAAAGGCAAACATATCAAAACCAATTTATATTTACATTTTACTAAACACACACTAGACTTTATCGCTTGCCAAAATAAACCAGACACACTTTCACTAATAAATAAACAAAAAGAAAACACTGCTACCAAAACTTTGAACAATCATTCGATCAAAAACAAATGACTGCGCAAAATTTGTGATAACAACACAGAAAAACAAACCTTATACCACACCACATAAGAGCCAAATCCTTACATCAAGAAGAGTCTTGTTGGTTACATGAAGAACTCCCTATTTTCCTGTGGTGGTCATGTATGCCTCATCTGGGTGTTTGAGTTCCCAGTCGGGCTCTGGCAGTTGGGTACTTCTATGACGGTGATCTCTATGACTCGTAGACCCCTAAGGATGGGGTCTGTGATGTGGATCCCACGAGGATTGTACACTCTTTCGTTTTGCGTCGCTATAAATTTTGATACTTTTCTTAAGTGCTGTGGAGAAGAAAATGGAAAATTAATAAAGCATAAAGATTCAAGAATTATAAAGTTTTATATGGTAGGAAATAATCTATCAGATTTTACCCTGACTTCCAAAAATATCAGGTATAATTAAGCTGTCAAAATCAAAGCATTTATTTAAATTAGATCATTTACATGCACTTCAGAACCGTCAAGTAGTTACACACACAGAAAGTTGAAGCTAGTTGCTTGTTCCAAAACGTAGGTCTCTACGGAGAGGAACGAACAAGAAACTCCATGGACACTCTGTTCTTATACAATCTTCCTTTCACAATACAATGAATAAATAAATGCATAGAATACCTTTTCATAATGTGTCTCTGTACAAATGTAAATGAAGTAGGCAGTGAGGCAAGCTAGGCAGCCTTCACAGTATGTACTGCAATCTGCTGTCTCTGCCATTTCAAAGTGCTCGTTCAGTCGCTCCATCGTGTACTCAAAGGTCTGCCGATCTATCTGGAATTGAAAGTTTACTTCATTTAGTACCAGTCTTGCAACATTCCCTACACCTGCAGAGAGGCACTTGACACCACTAATAAATTGACATACTTTTTTGACCTGTCAAGACGCGATTCCCCCATAGATTTTGTATGCCTATTTTCTTTCTTTTTTATATCATTACATGGCAAACAGGCCGACGATGACGCCGGCCCACCTGATGTTAAGTGGTCACCACTGCCTATAGACATCTGCATTACCAGAGGCCTTGCAAATGCGTTGCCATCCCAGAGACAAAGTTGAAATATCTTATGTGCCTGTAATTTCACTGGCACCCATATCTTTTTAACTGGAATACAGCAATGCTGTTTTGTGGCAGAAATAGGTATGCAATTATTTGCAAACTCAATTGACTAACTTTTTATTGATTTCAAAACAACAAAAAAACAAATTTTACTTTTATTTGAAAATGTATCAGTTTTGTTTTTGTTTTCAAGAAGTTGAATCACTGGTCAAAGTTCAAGTACTCAATTGTTTACCAGACCATTTTGTATAGCGTACATAACGATACATAAAAACTAAAAATGTATTTTATGTCTTTTGCACATAGTTGAAAATGCAACAAACAATGAATGAATAACCATCATTAATTGATTAGACAATACAGCACAATGACAGTATGACTGAGAACAGCTACCTTATATTTCAATCGTTAATAAATTAGTAGTTCATTAATAATGAAACAAGTACTCTATGATTCATTAAGTGCAACTAAAATAATAGTTAACTTGCCGTCTCACTTCATTCACATAAGAATGACAAGGAAGGGTTTAATTAGGAATGTGGTTTGTAATCCTAATTGAGAATATTGTTAGTTGGTTTGTGTGGTTGTCGGGCTTTGTTTTATTTTACTTGTACTCTCCAAACCAATACTGGTGACGGCGGCTAATCTTAATGCGGAATAGCCAAGTATGTAGGAGATATTATAGTGCACAAGTGTGTGCGCAAACACAAGTCCACTTCCTCTATTCTCATAGTCAGATGCGACTGCAATCCGACACAACCGGGTAGAGATTAGGCGCAGGACTAATCCTGCGCCTAATCTCTACCCGGTTGTGTTGGTGGTGTGACACTCCCATCCCTCGCAAAATACGTAAAGCCTAAGCTTCCAAACTCCGGGCTTTTACTGAGTAATTCCTAATAGAAAAACTCAATAACACTTTCTGCCTGACCTGGGAATCGAATCCAGGACCCTACGCTCTACAGTCGTGCTTGCCACCCCACAACCAATAAGGCAGTTAAAGCAGTGGGAAAAGTTGGTAGTGGGGTAGTTAGTTATATTAACTTACTTACCAGTCATATTTTTAGAATAGAAACTTAATTAGTTCATAACAAAGGAGATGGCTAAATTGAAGTATAGACCACTGCCCCATGTGCCAGGTACCATGTATAAATATGGTACTAGGTACAATGTAATGCTGAATGGCTAAATATTAGTATTTCATGTAAAAAAGATTCAGATACTTTTTGGGAATAATATAATGGTAAAATAATATTGCCTAAAAAGGAAAAAAAGGTGTGTGACAGTATATAATTTTCTTCAACTGACAAAAAATAAAACGAAAAAGAATAAAACTAAAAACGAAAATGAGGTTGTATATTTATAAGCGAAATGTTTGTGATGAAAAAGTTTTTTTTAGATACTTTATTATGTTTAATAGTTCACGAAAGTGCTAGGAAAATATTAAACACTACATAATTCATGAATGATTTTTTAAATATTATGAGGCTATGTAAGATTCATATACATTCCAGAATGTATCTGGCCCGGGGGCAGTCATTTAGCCATCACCTTTCTTGCTTGCTCATTGTTAAGTTCTAACTATACCAGTCAAAAATGATAATAACCTAGCAAGTCTGTTAACTCACATCATTCAGCTTCTAGAGTTGACAATTGAATTTATGTAAAACAAATTTAATAGGTACTAAGAAACTCTTTGCTACAAAAGTCAAAGTCGAATCATTTATTTCAATTAGGCCATTAAAAGGCTCTTTTGAAGTTATGTACGTCATATACAAGAGATTTTTTTTTATCTGGTTGCTAGTTTTTTATGGAGAAGAATGGGCAAGAAACTATCAATCAAAGCAGTTATGAAAATAAGCCGACAAACAGTTTAGAACTGGTAAAACCCAAGCATAGCATTACTAGAATTTAGATAAGAAATATATACGAAAATTTGGTTGAGTTTGCTGATATCTCCAACACCAATATGATTGTGCCAATTTACAATGATATACTCCTGCTTTTCAAATTTGTCTTGGACAACACTGACATTGGTGAAGGAAAACATTCTGTGTAAACCTGTAGTTAAATATTAAACACAAACTACTTCCCATGACTTTGTGTGCATGATTTTAATCACCCGTTTTAAGTGACCACCCATTGTTCCCATCGGTTGTTACTAACCCCCTTTAGTTACTACTCCGCTCCCGAGTGCTGTAGCGTGATGTTATATAGCCTATAACCATCCTCGATAAAAAGAGTAACTATTACAAAAACATTTTTTCAATTTGAACCAGTCGATCCTGAAATTAGCGTGTTCAACCAAACAAACAAACTCTTCAGCTTTATAATATTAGTATTGATATTAACCCGTGGCACGACAAAGTGTCATGCCGGGTGCAAAGTTTCGATTGTTTAACTATTGTGTCTGCTCAGCTGTCGTGCCACGGGTTAAATCGCCAACCCCGCCTTAAGCAAAGGTGGTGATCAACGCACATGCCATCACTGTATGAAAAGATGCCCTTACCGGACAATGGGACAATAATAAGCTGGTATTATGATTTATAAGTATAGTGTGTCTTCTTGAGAGCAATAAGGCATCTATTGTAGATGATTATTGGTTCCTAGCTAACTTATTAACTTCATAATAGGTTATTACTATAGAAATAACTGTGGTTTTCACATTTACTACGAGAAACGGACATGTGAAGAGTGATATGTTGAAAACACAATTAATTTCAAGGCCTTTGTAACTGAAGTTTGAACACAAGTATCAACAGGTAATGATTCATTTTAATACACAATTTAATCAAACCTACTGCTATTAAGGTGAAAGTTTGTGAGAATGGATTGATGGATGAATGGATGGATGGATGGATGAATGTTTCTTGCTCTTTCACACTTATATGGCAGAATTTAAATTAACTGAAATGTGGCACAGAATATTGATCTAGCTTAACCCAAAATTATTATTACTTCATTTTTGTGTTTTAATGTTGGATTTCATTCTGCAGTGTACACAAACAGAATAGGGAACAGACGCTAGTCTATTATAAAAGATGCATAGTACCTAATTAGTTAAGAAAACTATTTTTATGTTCCTTATTTAAATTAAGTTAATATAGCTAATTCAAAACAATCTATGCCAGTACATCTGAGACAAAATCATTTTAGTCAACAGATAAACACCTAGGCAAGTAGGTAGGTTACGTGTAGACTGACTTGTTAGCCAAGCGACCTCTGCACCTCGGCTTCAGAACGAGTTGATTAAATATGATTATTTTATGCTATAGTAGGTCACAATAAGTTCATGCTATAAAGGCTTAATTATTAATCAATCAGTATAATTAATATTGGATCATGGAATCAGGTTTGTCCATTTGTAAAACCTCAACAAATATAAGTACCATTTGATATGATTTTGCTTATTATTAAAACACAGAACAACTTTGATCACAATTATAGAAATTGGATTTCATAATTATTTGTCTTGATTTTAATATTGGATCTTACTCCAGTTATGTTACTAGTCTAAACTGAAAACATAAAAAGTCACTCATTACGTTAAAACTTAAGACGGATCAAGGATAAACAAGTTGACATCATTTCTTAGGCGTCACAGACAGTCGGACAGTTGACGAACGCGCCCGCGACCCAAGGTTAGGAAACATTGCCTAAACAACCAACTTTCACTTACTCGATCTTCCAGTTCTGGCGGGAAACGTGTCTGGAACTTCACCGCAGTACCTTCAGAATAGTCCCTCTGTATAAATATCTTTATTCCTTGTTGTGTAGGAGTCTGCTGACTCCCAGGCGTATTCGGCCCCGAAGGTATACGATTGTTTGCCATCATTTAGAACTCACAAACTAAAGTCCATCAACACAGAAATAAGTCTAAAGGAATGCTTTATGTTATGAATGTATCATAGCTTCAGCATGATAGTAATCCAGATAGAAATACGAGGAGAATTCTGTTTTCTCGCGATATTTCGATAGCACAATGAATGACGTGCGTCGACTGACATTATCTGTCAGGCAGACATGTTTATTTTTCATAGACTAGGTAGGTTCGTTCTGAAATACGACTAAGTTTGAATTTTTTACAAATCCTACATAATAAAAGTCATGCTTTTTAACTATTATATTACCCTGAATATGTTTGTAAAGCAATGATCTAAATGAGAAAGTATAGTATTTTCTTTTTTTAAGTCGAACCCGAGATAGTTTTTTCGAATCGTGATAGATGGCGCTTTGTTAAAAGTATGAAACGCCTAGCCTTTTCGAAATGTCTCACCGGATGTCGTTGAACATCAGAATTTAAAGTCTAGTAAATGGTTACCACTTAACAAACTTCCATAACCTAGTAAACGCAATTATTGGGCCCCTTTAAGTAGTGGGTAGGAACACAGGTATAGGTATTGTTATTAAAATACTAGCCAGGTATATAGCGATTTCGTTTACGTGAATTTTCCTACACTCCTCTTTCGCATAGCACTATGGGATAACACAGCTTTAGTTCCGGAGATGAGAGTGTTCAAACAAAAACAGTAATGATCTCTTTAGTTAAATTACTATAATACATTATGGCATTTGCATGAGATGTACTACTATTAGCGGGGTATTCCAGATCCATGACCTCGAAATGTCATAAAACCCACATAATGAATGAATTCAAAAATAAATACTAAATAAGTACCTAGGTACTTATTTAACATTTTATTGTTAGTAGGTAAGTACGTACACTTTTTTATGTTCATAACTACCTCTATAATGAGCCGAGCAAGACAGTTTAACAGCCGACCTGGGGATCGAATCCAAAAAAAAACTGCTTATCATTCAGTGCGGGCACCACTCACAACAATTTTGAGCAGTAAGTAATGCCACGTATTTCTTTCAACACATCGTAACACAAAGGCGTACCTAATCATATTAAAATCGTCTATTGATTAGCAGTTCGACACTCACCAACTATTCAGGACGATTTCGCTTGACTCGCCCACTGCATACTAACCGGGCGATAGTTTGACGCCTCCTCCAACTTATATCAATTAAACTCATGCGTATACTGACTGTGTTTAATTTCTAATTTCATTTTGTGCCATGTATATCATAATCACACACGTTATTGTGTAGGGTGACAGTCAAGGGCAACAGCTTCATCATCATCATCATATTAGCCGTAGGACGTCCACCGCTGGAAATAGGTCTCCCCCATAGATTTAGAAAAAGACCGGTTGGAAGCGGCTTGCATCCAGCGTCTTTCTGCAGTCTTTATCAGGTCGTTTGTCCACCTTGTGGGTACACGTCGTCTTGCTTGTTTTTCAGATAAGGGAGAATTTGAAATAGTTTTTTTTATGGATGGTAAATCATCAAATGACTCCTCTCGCTCTGGGTAGTGCGGAGTGCGCAGGTTCAGACTCTTCCTACCTGGCTAAAACCCATCCGTGTTCCTCCTAATACCCTTTTGTGTACCAGGGTCGCGGTGACTCTTTCGAACAAATACCGAAAAAACAGCGATCCTGGGTGATGATGTGATGATCCTAAATAAATTTCTGAACTCAATTTCTAAAATCTGTCTTTAAAGCAAGTAGGTAGGGTCAGCGTCAGAGAAAAGGAACCCCCTTTGCTAATTAATGACATCACACCGTGTAAACGTAGTCTTGGGGGGGTTCCTTTACTCTGACGCTGACTGTACCTAGTTTAAAATTGGGGCATACGCATACCAAGGTTATAACTATATACTTACCTATCACTTACTACGTCTACCTAACTGCCTACTGGCCCTAAGCACGACTATTACGCTAGAGGTCTTGGGGTCGATTCTCAGGTCGAGCAAAGTGGTATTGGGTTTTCCCACAGATATAATAAAGAAGTCTGTTTTTTTTTTCATATTTCTGTGGGTTTTTCAATAAAATTCTCAGTAGCAACTCGGAATTAGGATTTGTGCCCGAATAATGGCAACTTAGGCTCGCATCCTATTACATGAGACCTAAAACATACTGGCGAACTGTGGGTGTACATTGGTACATCTCTGCCTCTTCGAGGAATACAGGCGTGATGGTATTTTATCACCTACTAAACTTTAATGAACTAGGTAGGTACCTAAATAAGCAAGCATTAAAAATGGGTTTTCTAGTCGTTGACTTTTTTAACGTGTCGTCAGAATAAAACATAAACAGTACCTACCTACTTGGTAGATGTAAAAAGACAAATCCGACTTAATAATAATAATTATCTAAATTGCCAGAGGCCATTACCACCATTACCAGCCACTTAGCCATTTATCATGGCATTCATGGTTTTTACAAACAAACAATGTTTTTAATTTTTTTCTACTTTACTTTGTTGCCTTGCGTGGGCAATACTTAGTTGTATTTTTTTTCTTATATCAGCCTTTGCTGAAGTACTAGAAGTAGTTATCTCAGTAATATATTATAAAGGCGAAACTTTGTGTGTGCGTATGTTTGTCTCTTCTTCACGCTCAAACGGCTGAACGGAAAGTAACTGAAAGAAATTTGGCACTGATATATATTGTAGTGTGGAATAACACATAGGATACTTTTTATCCTGAAAAAATGTACGGGATTAATTATCTTTGACGCGGGCGAAGTCGCGGGCAGAAGCTAGTACTTTTATAAAAGAATTTGAATTCGTGTTCAGTGGTTTAGTGAGGATGGATGGCTGGCTGTTCCCACCATACCAAATGCTGGATGTAGGTATTATCATTATCTGGTTAGCTCAGGGTAAAGGTATTATTATAAAAATAATTAATTATTACCGTGGAAAAGGTTTTATTTTACACATATTTCCCCCCTGGAAAACATTTGAACTCCCAAGAGTCCTATAATATAATGTCCTGTTTAAGTTTATAAGTGATGGTAGCCCCAAGGTGTAAACCTATGCTCTAATTTTACATACATACATGCTCACGTCTTTTCCCATGGCGGTAGGCAGAAACCACAGAACGCCACCTGCTACGATACTTATATACTACTTTCGCCACACATGCATTCATACTACTTTTGCTTTTTTATTGTTTGCTCTTTTATTTAATTACCCTGTTCTATCGCACTCCTGGCCAAAAGCCTTCCCCAGTCCTTTCATATTTCATCCGTACTTCCTAGCTTAGCAGAAATCCTTCCAGTACCTCCGATCATCACCTTTGTGGCTGGCACGACCCCGCTTTACTGCTCCAATTCACTACTGCACACTGTACACCACAGTGTTATAGGTCCGTACCATCTGTGTGGCCATAAATCAAGCTAATGCCCCATTTATATGCAGACATGTCGGTGTCCGTCACTCCATACGCACGGTCAATGAAAGTGTGTAGCCCGGCCCTCTTACAGAACTAGGTAACTAAATTTCGCGGTCGAGACTTATTTGTGAAGTCAAATTAATTGAATAACATTAAGTTATGGTGATGGAATGTGTGGGGCGTCCTTGTAGTTTATTTGATTTTGGTTTTAGGTGTCTAAAAAGTAAGTTTATCTTGAATATCAGTAGCATCGGTGAAGGAAAATATCCTGAGGAAACCGGGACTTAAATTAAATATAAGTCCGCTTAAGCAAGCCTGGTGATTAATGCTCGAGCCTTCTCTGTTTATGAAAGGGCCTTTGCCCTGCAGTGGGACCTGCACCCTGGTGTTTGTTTGTTTTTAGGTATATATCTACTTATGTTTGATATCTATATTTTGTAATAGTAAAGTATCGTGCTAAACGAGATGGAACGCCATTCTTAAGAAGGTGACAACGCGGTGACAATTGCAGAATGGCGTGTAATTGATAAGTTGCGAGTTCAGCAGAAATTATAGTCCGAGGATAGGAACGACAAATTTCTGGGTACGTTAACAAAAACTAAAATCACATAAACAACAACTAGACTCGGAACAATTACTTCCTCTAGGGCAGTCAACCGCTCAGCCACTGTGCCAACAGTGTCGTTTTTTAATCATTAGGCTTGATCATCTATCGTGTACAGCAGCCTTTCCCAAAGTGGGCGATAACGCCCCCTTGTGAGCGCTGCAGGCCTAAAGGGGGGCGGTAAGAGACCCAGAGAAAAAATTGGGGCGTTGTGTAGAGGCTTGGGGGGCGATTTGTAATTTCATTTAGCTAGGAGGACTCTTAGACACCCTTAGAAGGGAAGTACGCGGAAGGCGTTATTTGATTGATTTTAGTAGAGGACAAGTCATGACTAATTTCTAAACGGTTACGGAAAAAGGGGGCGCTAAAAAATAATTTATTCTCAAAGTGGGCAGTAGACACAATAAGTTTGGGAACCTCTGAGTCTACAGAAATACCTTTATGCTTAAAATTGCTTTTCGCTTCTAGAGTGAACAGGTCAAGCAATAAATCTAAAAAAAATGCTCTCATTTCCAAGGTAAAGTTACGAGCGAAACCTTCTTTTTCGCCCTTCAGTAAGAACAAAACAGAAATAGAAATGACGAAGAAATTTCGCTTAAATGAAGGACAAGGCTTGTTGACAAACACCTACAAACATAGATACCTACTAATGTGCCTACTCAAAGCTTGGTTTATTTATAGCTTAGACTAAGGAGTCTGAACGTCTACGACCTCCTAGTAAGTCTTACTTCTACATTTACAATCATATTATAAAGAAAGATTTGTATTTTGTGTATGTAACGAATAAACTCAAAAACTACTGGACTGATTTCAAAAATTCTTTTACCGTTAGAAGGCTACATTATCACTGAGTAACATAGGCTATGTAACATCAAGCTACGACTAACGGGAGCGGAGCAGTACCCAAAGACGTAACTTAATGCGGGTGAAATAAGCCACGCGGACGAAGTCGCGGATAGTCCGCTAGTTGTTTATAATTTGTAAGATATTTCCGGGCAACGTGTTCACATGCGAATACATTAATGATTCACTTAATTAAGTTATTTATATTTGAATAAAAACACCGTGAGGAAACCTCTTTTTCATTAGCTCCGGGTGGAGCGGAAGTAAATGTCAGGCTTACTGACTAAAACCCATCCGTGTTACTCCTAATGCCCTTTGATTTCCAGGGCCGCGGTGACTCTTTTGAATAGATTCCGCAACCCTGGCAGGCCATCGTGAGGAAATCTGGACTTATAAATTAATAATCCTGATATCGTTAACACGTTTAGAGCAAATGTCTTTTTCCACGCTGCCAAAAATATTTTTTATGACATTAATAAAATTGAGGAAAAAATGTTTGTCGTTCGAGGCAAACATTTTTTCCTCAATTTTACCTTATTTGATGGGAGCAGGTACCTATGTGTTGTTACTTGTTACACGCCGTAGCGTAGGTATAATAGATATGATGATTTGACATATTTCCTAAAGCTGTCAAATTGTCCAATCTATTTTTCGTTAAAGTCAGAGCATTTATTTCAATTAAACCATTTACAGGCGAACTGTCCAAGAAATCGGTATTTTCATTCGTACATTTTTATGGAATTAATGTAACCATACAACTTATTGTAATACATAATAATAAGTACCTATAGAGTTTCTTGCCCATTCTTTTCCATATGAAACTACATTTTGTAATGACAACTAAATTCATATTTTTTTTTCTTTCTTGTAAGTGACGATCACGAAAAGTGTCTTTTAATAGTCTACTTAAAATAAAATATTCGACTTCGACTTTCTGCAAAACGAAACTCGATGACGTCAAAATTGACGTAACACAGATTCTAAAATCAGCTGTTCATATTTTCATGTCCACTACACCGGATGGTAACGCGTGCTTCGCCGTCGCGTTAACGTTCGGCTCACGTACCCTTGCATCCGTTTTGCACCAACATCTTTCACTTGACCATACGACCAGAATGAAGAACATTTGAAACGTTGCCTGTTACGCAAGCAACGGTATCAGATCATCTGTTGCTTTGCTTCACTTTCTTTTATTGCTTTTAGTAGTTTGTAGTGGTTTTAACTTTGTTTATACTTGAGGCATTTGGTTATGTTGTAACCATTTTTTTTAAGGATGGGAAATCATCAATTGTCTTCTTACGGTCGGCGGAGCGGAAGGGACTGTCAGACTCTTACTGACTAAAGCCCATCCGTGTTCCTCCTAATGCCTGTTGTGTTCCAGGGCCGAGGTGACTCTTTCGAACGAATTCCGCAACCTTGGATGGCGCTAGCTCTAGCGGGCCCCGATGTTGTCACCTTTGGCTTGGATAAAAAAATGCTTTTAGTCCTTTTTCTTTCGTATCATTGTTTATTTTCAAGAATATCGTTGCTCCACACTAGATATTTCTTCTGTTTTGTAAATTATAATAAATAATAAAATCCTTTATTTATAAAAAGGGGAACATTTAAATTGAAATATTTTAACAATTTTAAATAGAGTACAATTGCTTATTTGCCTAATTAAAACTTACACGAAATAAAATTTAAAGCAGAAATAGTTTTGTTGTGGTGGCTTTTACAAATATACAAGCTTTTGTAGTGCTTTTATGTCACGTCTTTGGCTACCACTCGACTCCCGTGGGTCATAGCGTGATGTTATAGCCTATATTATGTCTAATATTCCTCATAATGAAATCTGGCTATCATGACCAATCAGAGTGATAGTGCGTAATCTCTGAGATTACCAATCGGATTGAAAAATTATATATTAGAAAGATTTGAGTCAGTATGTTTAATTAGTTCCGGCATAATTTTTGACTACTGGACTTGTTCTTTTTTTCAGTTTTTATCAAAGTTCACATTATTAATAATAATTTAATGATATCCACGAAATATAGTATGACGTCTTTCATTTTTATTATAACACTTTTAGGTATTAGAGATGCACGTGTAAGAATAAAAAAAAAACAAATTTGTGTGAATTTAAATTAGATTTTGACCAAATTATAATCTATTCTATTTTAATACCAAATACCCAGAAAATATAATTATGAATTGATCATTAAATAGGGTTCCGTAATCCGTACCCGAAATGTGCCAACAACGGGACCTTATTATCAGCTGCTCATCCTTAGCTGTCTGTCCGTCCGTTTGTCTGTCCGTCCGTCTGTCGATCACTAAGCTGTATCTCAAAAACCGTAGCAGGTAAAGAGTTGACATTTTCAAACTACATATTTTATGCATATAACAGCAAATAATAAAAATAAAATAAAGTTATAAATAAGGAGGGTCCCTATTTATACAATACAAGTACCTAACGTGTTTTGTTTTGTATGGTACGGTGATACGGGACCATCGTGTGCAAGTCAGATTCTTACTAGGCGTTTTTTTTTATTTGTGCAATTATTTTTCAATCGTTGAAACACCAAGCAATAGGTCTCTAATCCTTTTAAACGCCACAGCTGTTTACTTATATCACCTTTATAGCACTTGTATTAAAGGTCAAGTTACATCCATTTATCACTAAGCACGCGCTCTGAATCGTTGTGGAAACATTACCAGAAGATTTACTTTCATGCTTGCCTAGGAATACTTAACAGGCGAACATAGGTAAGCAGAGATAGAGGTATAGACACTAAATAAACTTAGATGAGCGTGGGGTTCGATTCTCAGGTCGGGCAAAAAGTGTTATTGGGCTTTTCCATTAGCTATGTCTCAGAATCAACCTGGAGTTCGGAAGTTGGTGGTGTAACACCCCCGTGACTCGGAAAGCACGTAAAGCCGTTGATCTTGCGCCTAATCTCTCCCCGGTTGTGTCGGATTGCCGTCCCATCGGACTATGGGAGTTAGGGAAGTGGGAGGGCAGAGTGCACCTGTGTTTGCGAACACATTTGTGCACCATAATATAACCTACATGCTGACTAGTCTGCATCTGGTTACCCGCCGTGATCGGAATCGTTTTGGAGAATACATTTTTTGTCCCTGCCTTTATATTTTAAAAACTTGTTTTATACGCAGATGCCCGGAATTATATACCTACCACAAAGAAGATTTAAAAAATACAATCAGTCACCAAAATAGACTCACATTCTAACATCACGGCAAAAAATGTATGCGTCAATGTACTTATGCAACGTCAATAACTTTTTTATAATAAGCTGCTGGAACAATTTTTGAATATAAATTTAATAAATAGAATAGTTTTATAAAATCTAATTAAAACTATTTATATCGAGCAAAAACTAGTATAATATTTATAAATGAATAGGTACTTAAATGATAAATTAAGGAAACAAAGAGAAAACCAAATATTTAAGTATACTAATAAAATACCATTTTATTTGTTACAATGCAGGTAGGTACAGTGGCGACCAAAAGTGCATACCCCATCTCAAAACGTATTAGGTTGACGTTTAGTTTGACTTACGACCTTTTACTTTCAAGAATAGACACATGTATCATCGTTGTGAATGTAGTTCATAATTTCAACGTTTCTACATGAGACAAGATGGTCTAGCGGTTAAGCGCGCCCAGTTGACGGCGTTAATCAATGAGCGGCGAGTTCGAATCTCACATTATTTTTGTCTTTTTGTTTTTACTCAATTTGAAGAAATGGACAGAAATATAATATTCTTTATCTTGTTCGCTTTGTTCACACATTTCGTAAATTTAAAAGGGTAGTCATAGAAAACTAATAAAGAATTTAGATTTCTGTGAGGTGGACATGAGTTTTGTGCATATTTAACTTGATTGGAATGAGCGTTGTCGTTTGGTTGTGGTTGTTGGTTAGTAACGAGTGATTTAATAGATACTCGTAGTGGTATTGTAATTATTCTCGAAACGCAGGCAAATAATATTACTGAGGCGAGGGCGACTATTATTGGGCTGCATAAAAGTGGTCCCAATTAATATCTTATGAAATCTGACTGAATGTGAGTATTATATTAACGAATTGTAAATTAAACTTTT
Organism: Caradrina clavipalpis; assembly: GCA_932526535.1. Classification (NCBI taxonomy): domain Eukaryota; kingdom Metazoa; phylum Arthropoda; class Insecta; order Lepidoptera; family Noctuidae; genus Caradrina; species Caradrina clavipalpis. The sequence goes on along the minus strand of OW052110.1, from coordinate 12,512,329 downwards.
ATTTGAAATTTACACCTAAGATACCTAAAATTATTTGGTGGCATTTCGATTAATACTTATTATTGATTTTTAAATATATAATGACGCCAAAAAAATGTGTTTATTATGGAATTTATAAATAAATAGTTTTAATATATTAAAATTTGTTATATAATTTGTTATATTAATTTATTTGTAATATTTGTTATATTATATAGTTTATGTGTAATATTATTAAATTATATAAAAAATTAAGTCACTTTAGTATTTTGTTATAAATGCCTAATATTACTTTTTTTGTTGTTTTAGAGGAATACTATTATTAGTCTCTGGAGCAAGAAATACGAGGAAGAGGATAGATAGCCTATCCTACCTACTCAACAGCGAAGTGGATTAAGTTTGGTGGTTTCGCACTGGATAACATACTATTTACAACAACAGCTGCATGGCTTGCATCATAAACCAGAAAAAATACGTTTCGTTTTTAATATGTGGGGATGGCCTGCAACAGTGCTACTTATGAAGAAGTATTAGACGGTTTTATGCAACATTTAATAACCTGGATGTTTTAGTTTTAATAATTAGACGGTGTAACTAAATATTTAGTCATAATTATATTATATATTCGTAGATAGTTATTTAATGATCTTAAATTGAGGTTTAGTTTCAATCTTCTTTTCATCAAGAAAACGAATTATTAAACTATTACCTCACTAAGTTTATTGTGACGTCACATAAAAAAAACCTGTTCATAAAGTCTGAATTATAGTTTAGTTTTCAATTAACTCTGCTGAATACCAATTCAGAAACTTAATACGTGAGCATCACCAAATTTATTTGTGTTATTAAAATATCCTTCTCTTATTATGTTATTATGAATTTTATTGACTAAGTGGGTATTCAACAAAAAATCTTATGAACAGTTACAAGAGAACTTCTTTTATTTCGGTAGGAATGTGACGTTACAATTCTCATAAGTTTGTTAATTTTAAAAATAAATTTTTGTTATCACACAGCACGCCTTTTTTTCCTACTTCCAATTACAAAAAGTTAAAATAAAATCACATAAAAAGTTAAATAAATAATACAATAACTAATATTTGCTTCTTATAAAAAATAAATAACAAGCATGAATACGTAATAATTCAACATAAACCTAAAAAGATTTTGCCTAACATTATTATGGTTTCAAGAAACAAAAAACAGCCACACATAGTATAAGATTTGAACCCGGAATTCAATGATCGTAAACCCTTTCTTATCCAAACCAGCTGCCAGGACATGATATAATTATGCGAAATTTAGCAATGCAATGGTAAGAATACGTCGCGCGTCGGGTAGGACTCGTACGGTAAACAGAAATATAATGCCATTTCGCGTAGTGCGACGATGGTTCATTAGTGTGTGTTATCTGTGGAATGTTGAGACATCACTCGTAAACACACATGCGCACGCGCTGACTGGATCGCGCCCGTGTTCATAGGAAAGTGAACCTTAGCGTGGGTATGCATTTCTGAGCGCTTACTGTACATAGTTTATATTACGACTTAAATGTTAATGTTAGTGCGCTGTATTCTACTCGCAAGCATACACACAAGAAAAGTTAGGTGTACATAGTTTCTAAAACGTCATATTAATTAACTAAATCCATACTTAATATTATAAATGCGAAAGTAACAACTCTGTCTGACTGTACGTTACGCTTTCGGTACTAAATCATGAGGTAGTAAATTACGTATTAGTTATTTAGTTAATTTGACACACATACAATCACATACAAATCACGCCTTTATTCCCCGAAGGGTTAGGCAGAGGCGTACAAATGCACACCCACAGTTCGTCAGTATGTTTTTAGGTTCCATGTAATAGGGGGCGAGCCTATTGCCATCAAACGGGCACAAATCCTAACTGCGAGCTGCTACTGATATTTAATAGAAAAACCCAATAACACTTTTTGCTCGACCTGGGAATCGAACCCATGACCTCTAGCGTAGCAGTCGCGCTTAGGACCACTAGGCTACGGAGGCAGTTAGCGAGCTGATTTGAGTTACATATTATAGTAGCTTTTGCCTACGACTTCGTCTGCGTAAATCTCGGTCTTCGCAGATGCAGACGAAGCTGCGAAATAAAAAGTATCCTTTGTCCTCTCTTCACCGTCAAGCTTACCCCGTACCAAATTTCATCGAAATCACGTGAGGAAGACCCGAGCAAAACCTAGTACAATAATATAATATTGTGTATGTTTTATCCACCAAAATATTGTAATTTTATTGACAAAACTTTACTTGGTTTAGGCAAGAATTCGTGGTTGTCGTAAAATGATCTTTAGTGATTACTATGACATGTATGTGGTTAGTAGTCTCTTTATATAGCTTCAGCTAATAACAACGTACAACTTGTAATATGCAGTAAAAGTCTTTTTTGTTTGTCAGATGTGATGTGACTAGAGTCATTAACAACCTCTACTATTCTAGGTTGGAGGTGACAAAGACAAAGTCGACGATCGAGTGAGCTTACCCAGAAGAAGCCCGTTTACTCTTACTTTCAGAAAAAGGCAGTATGTCTTGTAATTCAAGGTGAATTTTGGTAAACTGAGCTTGAGATAAGCTGTCAACCCCCGATGCTCAGAGTTGGCAACTCACTCCATGGTCACTTCACCTATATATCTACATCAGTTACAGACAGGTGTATTATGATTCAAATCAAGATTATCCTATAATTATAATACATAATCCTACTCTAAGTATAGCTTTTACAGTCTTCATAAAAAAAAGTGCAAGGGTAAAAGAACAGGTTCTGCCCATTGTCTGAGTGATATGGAAATGACCAAGAGAAAAACGCATTGTAAATCGTATCAATTGTAATTTGTTACTTAATGCTTATGGCATAGGCGTCTTATTTTCTTTCGATTTCCCTTGGAAAACAAGTCCGCAGGACTATCGCGAGGCAACAAAGTGATAGTTTTTCAATACAGTGTAGCCCCACACACACATACAATTAAAATGTACCACAAGCTTACGAACGCGAGTATCGCCGAAGATAGTACCATTGCGCATTCTGATAACACGTCACGTATTAATGCTCGTATATAAACCAAGCCCAGGAGTACCCTGGCATACATTGTGATCGTTCATCGGATGGCAGTAAGTCGTCTGCCATCAAATAATTAAAAAGAAATTAGTGAAAAGTGCAACATGGCTAAACTATTAGTGCTTCTAACCCTCGCGGCGGTCGCCAGTGCAAACTCATATACCGCCTCCAAATTAGTAAAGAACATTTATAACGAATGTTTGAGCCAATATTCGGTGGAATGTGTGAAACCGAGGACCCTGCAGTGGATTTCGAAAGTGTCCAACGATGACGAGATCAAGATCACGGATGACCTCTCCATTGTCAAGACTGGAACCTTGGAGGATGATATGGGGGTGGATCCTAGAATGGCACAGGACCCTGCCTACCAGATCGTGGATAGAGTAGACCGGTTCCTTCAGACACATACACTCAGAGTGAAAGTTCCCGAGGAAATCTCAAACAGTGCTGCGTCTGAGTATGTGCCAAGGTCTCTCCTCACCGACCTGCCTTCAGAACTGGAGATGCCTTTGGATGGCGAAGAAGACGGCCAGGTCTTCGAAGGCAGGAAGAAGAAGATCAAGCTCCCCAAGCCTTTGAGGATCAAGAGCAGTTAGTAGATTAACTAGCTTTGGGACTAAAATATTATGAATAAGATTCTAATTGAGTGTTTATTTTCAGAGCACGGTTTCATCAAGAAGGTGTTGCTGCCATTCCTCCTCGGGTTGAAGTTCAAGGCGTCAGTGCTGGTCCCGTTGGCTCTTGCCCTCATCGCTCTCAAGACCTGGAAGGCTCTGACCCTGGGTCTCATCTCCCTTGTTTTATCTGGTACGATCATTTATTCAAAGATGCGTTAAGTCTACTGTATGTTCAGACATACACGGAATATATACAATTGCAACAGCTGTACTTTTTTGAATCAATTGGATTTCTGTGGCTCCGCAGTACAAATAATTTACATTTAATTTCGTTAGTGGAGTTAAATTTCAACCAGTAAATTAAAGTTAATTAAAATTCAATCAGTATACAATAGATCCTAAATAAGTAAACATGTGTGTGTGATCTAAGCAAGAAATAACAGTTAGGAACAGTAACACAAAAGGGACTGAAAACTTATACAACATTTTCTTCTGCCAACAGGTGCCATGGTTATCTTCAAATTCACGAAACCCAAGGTCGTGAACTATGAAGTCATCCACTACCCACAGCACCACGTTGAACACCACGTAGACCACCACGCACCGGCCTGGGACGGTCACGGACCCTACCAAGCGAGGACCTACGAAGACGCCCACGAAATGGCATACAACGCACAAATATAAACAAAATGAAACAAATAGCTTTAAAACTACGGACCTCTGACTAAATTATTTAATTTATTATTTATTTATTTATTAATTTGTTGTAAATAAAATTCTGTATAAAGTAAGTTTCACATTCGATCGAGAGTTGTTTATTTCCATCAAAGAGTTTCATATAGCAATCACGTCTGCTGTTTCACCTACAAAGTTATCCAACGGATCCTCTAATGGATTGTGATTACGGAATTCATCCAGCGTATCAATGTGATTACTGGATTTATCTTTGCCGTCCGTTAATTCGGATGGTGTGTCATTCTGATTGGCCATCTGAAAATCTTGAATGGTAGTATCGTTGACAGGTAGCAGTTTTGTAACAGTCGTTTCATTATTAATTTCTTTGCTCCCAATATGTTCAAATAATGTGCTAAAGTCTTCCTTCATTAAGTTATACTGTAAGTTTGTTTGCAAATCCTCTTTTGATAATATTCTATTGTTGACCACAAGGTCTGCTATAAAATCTTCAGCAGATACGTTGTTTAAATCATATGTAGGTTGTGCTAAATTTTTGACGGAATTTGTATTCCTTGAGTGTATAATCTTTTCTATTTCATTAAGATGCGTTTGTACTTCTTTTACACTTTCACCCGATTTATAATTCAAGACAACGCTATTTTTGTGCTTCCCCATGCCCATCAGCAAATCGTTTGAAAACGATTGGTACACTGGGGAGCGTTTCAAAGGATTTAATTTGTATAAACCGAGTAAAAGGTCAAAGACTTTTCCATTTGCGTTATTTTTTCTAGCCACACTGGAGCTTAACACCTAAAAAAAATTCTATGATAATTAAATATAGTCTGAAAAAAAATTATTAAGTATAATCCACTAAAAACCTATAGCACGAAAATTAATGTCAGTGACTTCAGAAAACAATAATTATGTTTATTTTTTACAAGAAAATACCATTTTACAACCTACAATAAGTAAAATTAGGTATTAGGTAGTGATATCCTGAGCTGATTTCTATAAAATTTCTCAAATCTGATAACCATTAGTGAACCTTAACACATCGACAGTACGTGACAATTTGGCTTGCAAGTGAACAGGAAATAAAAATGGGTTCACGATCCCTTAAAAATGAAATCCGTTCCGACGATATGTACATTTTATTAATGTGACGCACGATAGTATTACTGTTGAATATATAATGAGAGAAAAACAGAATCCGTTGGCTACTTGACATTCAGCGTATGGTGTTGATATTCAAAGAAGGAAAAGTGTCACTGAATGCCAACTATTGGCACAATGACTGACACCTGATTAGGTGCACCTGTTTAAAGGCGAAAGGATTAACACGATGACCGCGTAGACTGTAGAGAAAAGTTTCTTAGAAAGAATTGGTCATTCAGCGTATTGCTTTGAAGAAGGATTTCTAATTTTAAACAAATTTCAATTGCAAATTGTACATATTTTGAAAGTTATTTATTATATCACAGTTTGGTAAGGTTAACCATTACAATTGGTAAAGGTGGCGGGAAATCGCTGAATGTAATCGGTCATTGTAGCTACCTTTAGGGGAGGCTTATGTCCAGCAGTGGACGTCGATCGGCTGATATGATGATGATGATGATGATGATGATTACAATTGATATAAATAACATAGCCAAAAAAATATTGATCTAAAAAATGTCGACGAAACTAATTAGAAAATAAATACAAAGTAAACTTCGACGAAGATGAAAAATATCAAAATTAGAAACAGTTATAGTTGTCGTAGAATTAAAGAAACTAGTGCTATAAATGTAACCTACCCATCAATTACTAGTGCTACGTATGAACTGTACTTATAGAGGTTTCACCATCAGCAGATAAGTTAGTTATCTACTTCATAAATCATTTATAAAAAACCTCTACGCAATTTACAAATCTTAGACATGCTGCCTATCGCGAAATTTTTAGCAAAAGCAAAAAAAAAATGCAGTTTAAATTTCTTACCAGGCCAACGGAAAGGAACAACGTGAATGCAGAATGGTTATGCATTATCAACAATTTGTAAAGAGTAGATTAACTGTTGATGCAATAGTCTACAACAAGGACCGTTATCAAAGGTTTATTTACAAAATATTCATGATTACTGCCGAACTTCGAGGTTTAGAACCGACTGACGTCCGCAAAGTGTTTTCAAGAAGCTGTTTAATGAACTATTTCTCCACGAACTAAAAAGAGTAAGTATGGAGATTTTTGCCCATTCTTCTCCATACGAATTTACATTTTGAAAGTGGCAATTATTTTTTCTTGTAGGTACTTGACGCATTTTTTCTTGTACTTAAGCGCCTTTTAATGGTCTAATTGAAATAAATGATTTGACTTTGATGTTCACATCATCCACAAGCCACAAGTAGTCATAGCTACGTCTCTTTTTGTACCAATCAATTTTATTCAAATGCGACATAAGAGGGCCATGGTTTGATCTCACGTTTGTCACGTTTGTCTACGTGCATAGCGCGAACGACTACTTCACCGAAGATGTCTTCTTAATATTATTTGGGGTGCTCACGTGCCCGCAATGTGCGAGGATCTTGATAAAGATGGTTGGTTACTTAAGCCACATGTGAGCTCACGAAGCAAAAGGTACAGCGGAGCTGAAACAGTAGCCTTGGTCGAAATCGGTCGGGTCACATTATCATCATCAATTTTTTTTGGAGTACATACTCTCATGTAGTGTATTATATACTAGTATGTAGTAGTTCATATTCACGAATTCTGATATCTGTAAATTTGCAGGTGTTTTTTTGACGTTATATATTATTCATGTTTAAGCAGATAGACCTGCACTGTCATTTTGCCAATTTCAACTATTCCATTGTTTTTTTATAAATTGTAATTATAACATTTAACTTTTTATTTGTCATTGCTGGCAGTCTTCATAAATAATAGGTATATTATTATAAACAAAGGTACAGAAACGTGGGCGGATGTCGTGTGATGATTATATATTATTACGACACATTACCATGGCTGTGATCTTGGCGAATACTGTTGACCTACGGCCTCGTACTTGTAAAGAAGTACGCAAGGGTTTTTCAATATTCTTCATGTGCGTCTGACATTCAGAACACTAGAGTAAACTAAATCAAATCAAATCGGTATGGTAATTCTGCATGGTATTAGTTTTAACCGGTTAGTCCTTTCCTAGAGAAACACTTTCACGGGACACATTTTACAACGTCACATGATCTATTTAAAATAAACATCTGCCTAGCCTTTTCCCAAGTTGTGATTGGCTTTTAGTCTAACAAGATGCAGCTGAATACCAGTATTTTACAAGGGGCGACTCTCTCTTAATCTTATCTCCACAACCCAGTTACTGAATAAGACTGGTTGAGACTAGCTCTTGTTAAGACTGGTTGTCAGACTTTCAGGCTTCTGTCTACCCGTGATAACTGTCAAAAATTGCAAATGTTAACGGAACCAACGGCTTTTAAGGTCTGTTTAAAGTAATGACATCAAAATATTACATGTAAAAACAAGGGGTAAGATACAGAGTTAAAACTTGCGCTTCATCATCATTATCATCATCGACATAGGCCTCCCACATAGATTTCCAAAAAGATCGGTCGAAAGCGATTGATTTGTCAAAATCTGTGCATTTATGTACCGTGTATTGCACACTCTTAAACCAAGCTCTCAATTGTTTTATGGTAGCTTATAGTCTCTGAATCAACATTGCCTATTACAAGGTTGCTGGCAGTATCTTTGTTCTCCCTCTTTCTATTCTCTCTTTTCTTTCCTCTATTGTGTCATCATCAGCCTGCAACAGTCCACTGCTGGGCAACCTACCCAATCTCACGCCACTTCGTTCGATTCTCGGCAACTCTCATCCAGTTGCTACCAGCTACCCTGCGAAGATGCTTGCTCTTGAGGGCGTCCTAACATGCAAGTGCCTCATTGTGAGCTATATCGTTAACTCTCATTCTCCGTCGGATCACTTTGTTCCGAATGCGATCTCTCAAAGTGACTCCAAGCATACCCCGCCCCGTAGCGTTTAAGTGTGTTACTCTATTGTGTGTAAGTACATAAATAGTAAGGCACACATTACCTTTTCTTATGTGTGATTGCGTGTGATAAAATGCCTCGACAGAATCATCACTATATAAATTACTGTCAGCATTGCAGCGTCGCTTAGATGCATCACTGAAGTGGTACAATGTTGAGCTTAGCGTTATTACTATGTGTATTGTGTATCCTTTGGGCGTGGTTGACGCTAGTGCGGAGCAAGTCCAGTGCGCATGCGTTACCGCCCGCTTTTCCCGGGAAGTGGCCAGTCATTGGGAATGCGCTCAAGCTGGCTAAGTATTATACGAGTTAGTCTATTTGTGTTTCTTTTTGTCGTGGGGAAATCCATATGGGATACCTCCGGCCTCCTCGGGGAAGGCGGAGGGGTTTGTCGAACTCTTACCGACTACCGTGGTCTACGTGTTTCTCCCACGGTGTTCCTCCAACAACCATTGGCCAGGGCACGGGCATCGCTCGCGTTCTTCGAACCCCGGCAAGAATAGGCCCGCCATAACCACAAGGCGGGCCCCGTTACCCGGTGCAGCCGTCAGCCACCGGCCGTACTGACTCCAGAACAGGCACGCGGGGTGTTCCCCGCCAGAGACAGGCTGACCCGGAGTCTACCGCCCGCAGGCGCTAATTCACGGTGGCCGGAGATCGTCCCGCGCCCTCCGGCGCCTGATGCGTCTGCTGCGGGTGGGATGACATGAGCTGATAGTCTTAGCGGCCATCATCTCCTCGCAGAAGGAGGCGACGGAAAGTTGAAGAAATCTAAGTTACTCTTTACAACTTCAGCTAGATAGCTGAAGCACTAGCAGGTGCTAGTGAAAACCAAAAATAAAGAAATTACAGTTATTTTTAAAGAGAATTAACTAAGAGTATCTGGTCTCAATGGCGGTTATATCTCAAATTTTGATTAGACAATTAATATTACCAAATAAAAGTCACAATATTTTCCTTTTTTTTAAAGTAAACGCCTATTTTTCAACACAAGAGATATTAAAGTTAAACTAGCTTTTGCTTATGAAAATCCTCAAAATAATAATGTTCATTATAAATATTTAAAGCAAGCCTCCGTCACTCGTTCAAGGTTACGTGCTTAAGTGCCTACAAATCGCGTGCGCCCGGGCGCACAAAATACAATCGATATGCACGCGCTCGCTCGAGTGTACACAACGCAACAAAATAATTACTTTAATAGTTAAAAACGATACCCGCGCCTTTTTAATGACTTAATCTCGTGCAATGTGCAATGTAGATGGCTGTCAAAACAAAACAAAAGTTTATCCTTTTTTTAAATTATTTACTTAAGGACAAGGAAATGTGAATATAATACGTTTCTGTTTCTTTGTTAATATTTTTCTATAATTGTAGGTCGCAATAGGCACCTACAATACCTATATTTATCTACTCTTTAGTCTGTTTCTTTATGTAGTGATAACAAGAAAGTTTTGTAATAGTACGTAAATGATAAGTTATTTTACTTTTTATTTTTACAATTAGGTACTTTTTAGATCGCAATGTAATATACCTACCTACCTACAGACAATAACCAGCTAACTTCTCAAGAATTTAAATTCAAAATAAATATTTCAGTACAACCAATCATAATAATGTACTGTTCAATAATACTTTTTAGTCACCTATGCTTGTGTGTAATCATTTCTCAGCATAGACAGCCTTAGCGCTGTGTTGTATGACGCGCGACAACACGACAGACGACGGAGTACATACTATCGGGCGTCTGCGTAAAGTACATTTTACCGCGCACGACAACTTTGTAGGTAATTATAGCGTTAAGTGTCAACTTTTCTCAATGGAGTGAAGTATCTGTTTAATCTGTGCCTAAAGTCAAATTATGATATTATTATATTGTTTTTTTTTTTTTAAATAGATCTCCAAGGTCTGCTGACATATGCAGCGGAAGACTGCGCGAAGCAAGGAGGTGTGACTCACTTCTATTTCGGAAGCGAGCTGTATTATGGTAAGTGATCCGTACTATTACTAGTCAACAACCTCGCGAGCCAGATTAAGATACTTAATTTGTTTATCTTTCTCAGCTTTAACGATAATCTAGTCATGTGAGACAGTAATATCAACGATAATTGCGCGACGCTCTAATCGATCTACCACCACTATGTCAGGCTTAATTGGCAACAATGGTCCTGTCAGTGATGATAGATCGATCCCAATACAAAGTGATATGGCCATTTTCAAGAACTGGGTCGGGCACATATATCTTTAGTATGGTACTTCCGATTCCACAAGACTGTATTTCAGAGCAAGTTGCTGGTGGATAATCCTGGCTACAAGGTTGTGCCTATGCAAGTAGTCTAGGAGTACCGCTTTCTGAATCAAGCCCTTAATCCAGCCGCCCAACCAGAGCCTCCTAAGTTGTTGGCCGAGGCTCTTGGCAAATAAGCTGAAACGACAATCGCGGCACAATGATCGCTGAGTCCACATCCCACATGTCGACAACCTCGCGAGCCAAGTCAAGATACTTCATCTTCTTGTCATTCTCGGCCTTCACGAGGTTCACGTCATGTGGAACTGTTATGTCAACAATCATTATAGATATTATTATTAAGAAGGAAAATAATAGTTGGATGTGAGCGTCTATTATATCAGATCGTTTGTTTCTGTCCGCAGTGATACTGGATCCTCAGGATGCGTTCACAGCAGCCAATGTATGTTTACAAAGACATTATGGTTTCAAACTTGGCAAACCTTGGTTGGGAGATGGGGTATTAACATCATCAGGTTAGTAATTATAATAATAATAAGACTAATATTGTCCCACTATCCCTGTTGTGTCCAGGTGAAACTGTGTGAGTGTGTGCATTTATATGTTTGTAAGCGGTGGGTGCGCTTACAAACATAAACGTTGCATGCCGTCAGGTTGTTCACTCACACACGGGCGTTCCGCAAAGCGCCATCGAATGTTCAAATAAGTGGTACCTTAGTAACAAACCCAACTCACTATTTAATTAGGTACCTATCTCACTTCAGCTATGACATTCTCCTACCACCACGTCTCTTGTTACCGACAATATGATTTTTCTTTCGCAGTAGAAATTTGGAAGCGTCACCGCAAGTTGCTGAATCCAGCATTCACTCTGCCAGTGGTGCACGGGTTCCTAGATGTGTTTAACAGTCAGTCCAAGAAGCTGGCGAGTGCTATGGAGCCCCATGTCGGAAAAGAACCATTCGATCCATCTTCATATTTAAAAAACAATGCATTAGAAACGCTTCTTGGTAACTATCATTTCTTCTGAAGTTTTTTTTTATGTCTGCGAATGAATGACTAATGATGATACATATATTTTCGTTTTCAGTCGGTACGTTTGGAATAAACCCTATAGATGACGTGAAGTTCGCGCAAAAATATATGGAATCAGCAATTGAAATGATAAACCTCGTGATTTGTAGAACGTTAAAGTTTTGGCTTCAGAATGATTTAATATACAGGCTAAGTGGACTGAAGAAGAAAGAAGAAGAACTAGTAGAGACTTTACACGCAATGACTGACAAAGTAAGTGAGATGACAAAAATGGTGGTCAAGCAACGATTGCAATAACTTTTGTTTTAAATAATAGCACCTTAAGCAAAAGTTTGATCAAAATAAAAATGTATCTTACCATAGGTTTTGCAAGAGAAAAAAGCGACTATGAAAAACGTAGTTTTGACTCATAACATCGAACATGAAGTTACGGGTATGTCTCTTTCGGTATTATAATTTTGAAGAATTTCGATTTTTAAGAAAGGAAAATTTGACTTTGAGGCATTCACTTCTAAATGAGATTCGAACAGAATACTAAACATGGTAACATTAAGCTGAAATTGCGGGAACTCTAAATGTCCCGTAATCGTCTTTTTAAATTATTTTGACGATGAATAATGAGTATGCGTAGAATATAATTTTAACCTGAATATTGTTGTATGTGTTGCTCATTTGGTTAACTTTTTCATCTTTGAAGTACCCTATTTTAAAACCTCGTGATTTACTTATCTTCTTAAACTTTGTATAACTTTTTAGGGAATAGATACAAGCCTTTTCTAGATCTTTTGCTAGACTTTTCGCAAAACGGCGCCTTAACTGATAAGGAGATGAGAGAAGAAATGGACACAATTATAACAGCTGGATTTGATACGACGTCCAACCAGCTTACGTATATTTTGTTGCTGCTTGGATCCTACCCTGAAGTTCAAGAGAAGGTTCATGATGAGTAAGTTAAAATTGTAAAGGTATTTATTACAAAAGTACCATTATTCTCTTGGACTGTCACCCGAGCAAAACAAACTGATTATACTTTATTTTTAACACGTTTGGAATTGTGCTATACGCTACAGTTGCTAGGCACATCTGTTAACCGTCAGGATTATATTGGGCAGTTCCCTAATTCCTGACTGGTTATTATAATGATAGCGTGATACGCCTACACAATCGGAGTGTGTATTATTTTGCTTCACTACCAAGTACTTCGTGTAAGGCCTAGTTGTGTAAGATGCTCTACAAACTTTTTACAATTATTAAAATCTAGAAGTGCTGTAAGACATTAAATATCTGCAGCATTTAATTAAGCGATTCGCAAACGTGGCACGCTCCGTGATTCGCGGCGACAAAGCTTTGGTGATAAGAAATACTGCGCGTGAACGCGTTTTCAGTGTGTTGGACTACGCTTGTTTTCTATACAAACGCAGATACTTACAAACAACGTAAGAACACGCACTCACGCGCCACGCTCCGTGATGCGGGGCAGTGTGCCAATCGCCTTATGTCATAGCAGTTCAAACATTTATCTCTTTGTTTTACATTTTGTATATTATAACTAAACGAACTGCGCGCGACTTCGTCAGCGTGGCTTAGTTCACCCACCTTACGTTACGTATTTGGTTACTGCTCTAATCCTGTGGGTCATAGCGTGATGTTATATAGCCTATGATACTCACAAATAACGCGGCTTTCTAATGGTAAAATAATTTAGATCAGTAGATCAGTACGTCGATTCTGTAAAATTCAGACATGAACTCGCATCTCACGTCGCTATTCAATAACATCAAATATTCAATCAAATTCAAATGACATTGATTTATTTGACACTTTGAAGTGCGAAGTGAGCGTCGAAGTGACGGTGGAATTACCGTATAGAATGCCACTGCTGATTAGTTGTAGATTTAGGTTCAGTAGATCCAAGGATAACCCCTTACAACCTCACAAACTTTACCTCTTAATTACAGAATTATAGATTAATGTCTGCCATCCATACATTTTTCACGTTGTCTGACTTATTATTAACTTTTTTGTTGCTTTATACAGACTATTAGAAGTACTGGGAGCAGACAGAGACGTGGAAAAGGATGACTTGAACAAATTAGTTTACACAAATGCAGTGATAATGGAGAGTCTACGTGTGTTACCTTCAGTACCTCTTTTAGCAAGATACATTGATAAAGACGTTAAGCTCAGTAAGTTATTAACAATCCAAAATTTAAAACCAGTTTATATAGTACAACTGGTTTTAAATTAAAATAGTGATCTATTTGTTTTGGGCAATTAAAATAAATGTACGTGTAATGTGCAATAATGCACTTATTATCTATTGTTATCATGCGGTTGGTTTTAAACATAAACAAATGGTAAGAGCAAATAGTTGATGAAGATTTATAACAGAATATATACGTAACTAACAAAATGTATGATATAGCTGTTTCTATCCGCGATTTGAGAATGAAACGTAACAAATAATATGATTTCAGAAAACTATACCATGCGAGCAGGCAGTTACTGCATGATCTTTCCACTAGCAACTCATATCGATCCGTGTTGGGGAGCTCACAGTGATCAGTTTAGACCTGAAAGATGGCTGGATGGTGATTTTAGGAATAACAAGGAATTCGCAGCTTTTGGATTAGGGAAGCGAGCTTGTATAGGTATCTGAGCTATGATCAATAATAATAATTCTAAAAACTATCGTGTACATAAAAGGTGCATATGATTTAAGCTAAAGTACAGACGCATGGACTACACCAATAAGCTGGTGCATTTGTTAAAGTACTTGATGATAATAATATTGAAATTATAAAAAAGGCAATGAAACTGTATGTATGTTACAGGTAGAACATACGCCATGATATCGATGAAGGTGACTCTAGCGCACTTCTTGCGGTGGTACCGTGTGAAGGCAGACATGAGCAAGCTGAAGCTGCAGTATGAGTTCATAACGCGACCAGCTTCTGGACACGAGATCAGTATAGAACGGAGGACGTAACAACGTCCGTCTGCTACGGGATTCATACAAACTTTATGCTCCTTGAAGAGATTTGCAAAGTTACAGTAGCATGCTTACAAATAATATACGATTTTTTGAATATTTTGTAGTTTGATTGTCTAGTTTTGATGTGACGCCTAACATGACTGTGACATGATTAATATTGTAATTATTGTTTAGAAATGTTCTCTGATGCAAACTATACTATGCAATATTAATAAAAACTACCTGACTACAGGGTTATTCTTCGATTAGTCCAAAGCTTTTGACCTAGTATCACACGACTTATTACTACTAAAGCTGGAAATAAACATGATAAGGGGACTTCGACTACAATGTAATATATCGTCATATCTAAATAACCGTCACCAACGAGTCACTATCACAAAATAAGATATAAACAACGTCGTGAAATACGTTGCATTATACTCACTTGAGTATAAATGCAATAAATATGGCGTCCCACATGGGAGTATTTTAGATCCAATACTGTTCCAATTCCATTACAGGTATAACCAATCTTAAATGCATACTGTTCGCCGATGATATTTACATCATAGTGACCTCCGATAAAAAGAATAATATCAGACCCGACCATGAAACTGAAATTAACAACACTATTGATAAATTAGCTGAACGGTTTGATATGAATAGCTTAAAAAAATATTTAGATAAGTCTGTATTTATATACGGTTTCATAAATCTAACAATAATAAATACAATGTAAAGCTTGACATACCAAAAGTTAATGAAGTAACACAAACTACATTTCTTGGAGTAATAATTGATAAGGACATAAATTGGAAAGATCAAGTAGATGATAATATATCTAAAATAATAAATAAATTCGTGCACAGAGAAAAGTTAAAAATATAACAAACATTAAAACTGCCATCACTACCTATCATGCTTACGCTGAATCAATACTACGCTATGGACTCATAATGTAGGGTAACAGTACCGACATATAGATGGAAAAAGTGTATTCGTGCAACATATGGACTTCAACCTGGTGAATCTCGTAGGCTAATATTCAAAGAACTTGGATTATTACCACTTCCTTCCCTCTATATCTGTGAAGACTGCCCCGTTGGTCTGGTTACAAGTGCGACTGCTAAGCGAGGGGTCCTGGGTTCGATTCCCAGGTCGGGCAAAAAATGTTATTGAGTTTTTCTATAAGGAATTTCTGAATAGCAGCCCGGCGTTTGGATGTTGGTGGTGAGACACCCCCGTGCCGAGGCACGGGGTTGTCAACGGCTTTACGTGCTTTCCGAGGAAAGCACGTAAAGAAGTTGCTCCTGCGCCCGATCTGTCTTCAATCGTGACGGATTGCCGTCCCATCGGGTTACGAGAGTTAGGGAAGAGGGAGTGCACCTGTGTTTGCGCACATACTTGTGTACTATAATAATTATCCCGCGTACATGGCAAGTCTACATTAAGATTAGCCGCCGTGGCCGGAATCGGTCTGGAGAATTACATTATATCTATGAAGTATGAATTTTGTTATGAAGTTTTAAGACTTATTCAGAAAGACAGAGGATGTGTATTTGTGTATCCTTAAAACCGGCGCGACCCCCATAGACAACTGATTACTTGCTGTTGCTTGCTTGTTTGCTTGACTGTATAAGCAACTGATTTTTTTTTAATCGAAATAAGAAGCTTGGTTGGATGATGTAAAAACTGTCACGTTGCAACATAATTTTGTGTAAATGTTGTCAAGTTTTAATCGTGCAAATAAATGATTTATTCTTAAAATAAGATTGCAGATGAGATTATAATATATTTATTTTGTTCTATTAAATATTTTCACACGCTGCTATTAACAATGGCGATCAACGATTTGGCGACGCACGAAGTTGTACAAAAAATGTATCTATGTTAGTTACGTAAAATCAGAAGCATTTACATTCATGCTTTGGAGTTGGGAACGATTCAAATTATTTCGAGGTCACTTCAGCTTGTCTGTTTTCTAAATGGGCACTAATTCAATAAATTATATTGTTACGGATTATTTGACGATTCCTGTTTGGTTGAATGTCACTTACTCATGCCAAATAGATACTGCCCACCATAAAAAAAAACCGGCCAACTGCGAGTCTCGCGCACCGAGGGTTGCTTACAAAAATATTTTTATTATAATAATAATTATGATGTAACTAAGAATTTACGGGTTACGCAATTTTTCCTGTATCTGTGCTATGTGATATTGCTTCGTACTAAACAAGATTCTGAGTTCACGGGAAGTACCCTGTAGGTTTTGATTCCCTTGCGAGTGTCGAAAATTTGCGGCATAAACGGCCGTATCTTTTGATTGCGTTGGCTTAGAAGTTTGATATTTTCAAAGCTCTAAGGGACAGTAGACCTGAGAATTTAATATAAATTGCAGCTTGATACCTGTACGCGTTTCTGAGAAAAAGAGTCTTAACAGACAGACGGACGCACAACAAAGTGATCCTACAAGGGTTCCGTTTTTTCTTTCGAAGTACGGAACCCTAAAAAATAGTTAAAAAGAAATCAACTTAAATATTTTTATGATCCCTATATTTTTACGGGTACGTATTACAATACCGAAATTTAAAAGACCGAATTTTAAAATACCAATGGACGAAATCCCATAAAATTAAATGAATGTTTGGTCGAGAGTTTTAAATTGCGTTAGTTTATTTGCCTGGCAGCTTAAAATCCCGAAGATCCATGTCCCGAAGTTCAAAATCCTAAAATTACATCCCAAAGCCTGAAATCTCTAATGACAAAAAAGGAGTTTAACATAATAGGTATGTATAAAAGGTGTAGTCGGGGAGGGTTCAAGGGTTTACAAAAGAAATAGCCACGAAGTGGCTGGGGGAGTCTATTCGCTCGCTCTCTAGACCCAACCCACGAAACAAACCGTGCATGAAAGCAGCAAAAAAATAAAATTTCAATTGCGTAGTTATAGAAGTTCGCATCGGGCGCATAAAAGGCTAATTACAGTACAGCCTTAACCACTGGGCTATTACGACATTTAATTTTTTTATTCAAAACTACTTGAAATTTAAGGTACATTGAGTTGAGACGTAAGTGGTCTGCCGGATTAGTATAAATTGCAATCAGCACCGCGGCGTCGCTTAGATCCATCACTGAAGTGGTACAATGTTGAGCTTAGCGTTATTACTATGTGTATTGTGTATCCTTTGGGCGTGGTTGAAGCTAGTGCGGGGCAAGTCCAGTGCGCATGCGTTACCGCCCGCTGTTCCCGGGAAGTTGCCACTAATTGGACATGCCCACAAGCTGGCTAAGTATTATACGAGTTAGTATTTTAGTGATTTTTTTTTCGTGGGGAAATCCACGTGGAATCCGTCCGCCTCGGGGAAGACGGAGGGGCGTGACGGTCTCCTTCCGAATACCGTGGGGTACGTGTTTCTGCTACTGTGTTCCTCCAACAACCATTGGCCGGGGCACGGGTATCGCTCTGAGCGTTCTTCCGCACCCCGGTAGGTGCGGGCCCGCCACAACCACAAGACTTGCCGACAGACTGACCGTCTGCCGCCCGCAGGCAGTAAATTCACGGTGGCCGGAGATTGTCCCGCGCCCTCCGGCGCACAGTGGGCTGAAAATCGGCTCTAGAAGACTTAGGGTTTTCAATTTCTAAGTGTCGGTTTTTTTGCCAGATATCGCTTCTGTTAATTAATATAATACACAAAAATGTCACCCGAGTTAATTCTGCTCAAAAACGAAGGAATTATAATTTTTTTACGAAAAATTTGTATGGAGCCAGCATGAAAAATCGAATTATCTCTGAAACGGCAACGAAAACCGTAATATCCTCACAGGTGATTTTAGTACTAATTATTTATGATTTTTTGACATACTTTATATAAAGGTTCAAGATGCCGATTTTTTTTTAAAAATCGTCTAAGTATTTGTATTTATTTTTACATATAAAACGGTTCCAAATGGTGTTTAAATTACGGAACATAGACTTTTAACAACAACTAACACTCAATAGTATCACCCCTATATCCCCGAAGGAGTAGGCAGAGGTTTATAGTACACCCACGCTTAGACAACTATGTTCGAGCTAGATATTTTTCATCACAAAATGAGTTTTAAAACTTTTCATTCACTCATATCAGCCTAAAGCCGTCCACTGCTGAACTTAGGCCTCCCCCAAAGAGCGCCACCCATCCCAGTCCTGGGTAGCCCGTACCCATCCGCCGCTTGCTAGCTTCTTCAAATCGTCAGTCCACCGTTCAGCAGGGCGTCCCACACTATGTTTGCCAAAACGAGGTCTCAGCACCGTATTTAGCTTTTTGTGCGCCCTGTGCGAGCTTCTATAACGGCGTCCTGTGCGGGCTTCTATGAAGGCGCCCTTAAAATAAATCTGGTCCTGGTTTGGTCATTTCTGCGCCCCTCCAGGGTCTGCGCGCTGTGCCTGGGCACCGCTGGCACTGCCCTAGTTACGACACTGCGTGGTTTTCACTCTGACACGTATTTGCTCCGCTGACCGTCTCTACGTCTGCAGACCTGACCGGCCTACTTCCACTTCTGCGAGGAATGTCGGTGATTTTAGTTCTCTGGCGGATGACTTTATTGCGAAATTAATGCACCAGAGGAACCCCGAGCATTGCTTTCTCCTTTGGGTGTTTTACACCAAATTTCGCGAATTATCCCGGATACCACCCAACAGTGGGTTTTGTGTTGGGTGGCATCCGGGAAGATGCGCAAAATTTTTGTATCGTTGATCCCACAATCCCTTAAAACCAGGGTGTTTAACCAGTGCGTCCTACCTGTGATAACCTATGGAGCCAAAACTTGGAAACTCATCGTGAGGCTGGGGCACAAGTTCAAGGTCGCTCAGCTTGCCAAGGAAAGGGCAATGCTCAGAGTTTCTCTGGTGAACAGATTTCGTATTGAAGTCATCCGACAGAGAACTAAAGTCACCGACAGTGCTCGGAGAATTAGTACGCTGAAATGGAAGTGGCCCGGTCATGTCTGCAGACTGACAGACGGTTGGCGGTGCAAACACGTATAAGAGTGATGACCACGTTTAGGCAAACGTAGTGTGGGACGCCCTGCTGAACGGTGGACTGACGATTTAAAGAAGCTAGCAAGCGGCGGATGGGTACGGGCTACCCAGGACTGGGATGGGTGGCGCTCTTTGGGGGAGGCCTAAGTTCAGCAGTGGACGGCTTTAGGCTGATATGAGTGAATGAAAAGTTTTAAAACTCATTTTGTGATGAAAAATATCTAGCTTGAACATAGTTGTCTAAGCGTGGGTGTACTATAAACCTCTGCCTACTCCTTCGGGGATATAGGGGTGATACTATTGAGTGTTAGTTGTTGTTAAAAGTCTATGTTCCGTAATTTAAACACCATTTGGAACCGTTTTATATGTAAAAATAAATACAAATACTTAGACGATTTTTAAAAAAAAATCGGCATCTTGAACCTTTATATAAAGTATGTCAAAAAATCATAAATAATTAGTACTAAAATCACCTGTGAGGATATTACGGTTTTCGTTGCCGTTTCAGAGATAATTCGATTTTTCATGCTGGCTCCATACAAATTTTTCGTAAAAAAATTATAATTCCTTCGTTTTTGAGCAGAATTAACTCGGGTGACATTTTTGTGTATGGTAATAACTAATAGAAGCGATATCTGGCAAAAAAACCGACACTTAGAAATTGAAAACCCTAAGTCTTCTAGAGCCGATTTTCAGCCCACTGTGCGGCGCCTAGTGTGTCTGCTGCGTGTGGGATGACATGAGGTGATAGTCTTGGCGGCCATCACCTCCTCGCAGAAGGAGGTGACGGAAAGTTGAAGTAGTCTAAATTACTCCTTACAACTTCAGCTATCTGCCAGTGAAGACCAAAAATAAAGAAGTTAGAATTATTTTTAAAGGGAATTAACTAAGAGTATCTAAATGGTGTCAATGGCGGTTATATCTCAAATTTTGATTAGACAATTGGTATTGCCAAATAAAAGTCACAATATATACATTTCCTTTTTTTAGACCTATAAGTACCTATTTTTCTACACAAGAGATTTTAAAGTTAAACTAGCTTTTGCTAATGAAAATCCTCAAAGTAATAATCATCATTACCAATATTTCAGCGCCTAAAGTCAAATACAACAAATAAATATAAAATAATATTAATAATTATATTATTTATATTGTATAATATAATTACATAGTTCTTTTTAAAATTAGATCTCCAGGAACTTGTGACATATGCAGCGGAAGACTGCGCGAAGCAAGGAGGTGTGACTCACTTCTATATCGGAAGCGCGCTGTATTATGGTAAGTAATCCGTACTATTACTGGCTGGCCCGCGAATTCGACCGCATAGTTTTTTTCGCCAGCAATAACCGACATTTACATGGACTAATTTACAGGAAAAATCTAATTTTATACGAGATGTTGATTTGCATCCTCGTCAAATTCAATAAGATATGCTCGTGATTCTTAACACAAATCAATAATTTGTCTCTGCATCACCCTAAGGTTGACTGGTAGAGAATGCCATTGGCATTAAGTCCGCCGCTGTACATTTTGTGTGCATAAAGTGTTAAATAAATAAATAATAAATAAATTGGTTTTGTAATTTATATTTTTTTGCGTTATTTTCGAATTCGAACTAGACATCTCGACAGAGTGTTTAGGCGCTATGCATACATTGTTATAGCCGCGCGACAACTCTGCCTACCGCATACGCAACTGGGCGATTCTGATTTTTGCAAGAGGTGTATTCTGGAATACTGTTATTTGATAGTTACAACTAAAAAAACAAGTATTTATTCAATATTGACCAGGTATCGTAATTATGTTTGATTACTTCTTTTTTTTTGTAAAAGCTCCTAAAATTTTACGAGGATGCAAATCAACACCTTGTATAACGGCTACTCAATCGGTTTTTCCTGTAATGGCTTGAAACCGGACGCAAATTTTTTTCACACGCGTTGATTCTTTAATTACTGCTCCGCTCCGGTGGGTCATAGCGTGATGTTATACAGGATAAGTTTTTAACCAGTGCGTAAATTTTTTTTGGTACTTCAGTGTCAGTAATAGAACACATTTCCGTGTTTAGTTAAAAAAAAATTAAAAAAAATTTCATCCTTATCCGAGTTTGAAATAAGCAAAACATGGACATAATCTATTCGCCATACTATCAATGACAACTCTTGGCCGCCGCCCGGGCGCATGGCTGGGGTGAGGGGGTGGGGAATGCGCTAGCGCCGAGTGACAATAAAATATGGTTTTTAAGTATACATGTTTCGTAAGCGATAACTTTTTTTTTTAGTACTAAGACATATCAAAATAAAATATACGTGTTTAATAAAACGTGTTGAAGTTTATTATGGCAAAATTTACGCACTGGTTAAAAATTTTTCCTGTATAGCCTAGGTTTGCTATTAATCTGGCTATTATATACAACAAGGTTTTTCCGATCCTATCGGTACTTCCAGAAATGTATCATTGAACAGACGAAAAATCCCTCCATCTTAATTACATTATTAAAGATATTATTATTAAGAAGGAAAATAATAGTTGGATAAGAGCGTTCCTTGTATCAAATGGTTTGTTCCTGTCCTCAGTGATACTGGATCCTCAGGATGCGTTCACAGCAGCCAATGTATGTTTACAACGACATTATGGTTTCAATCTTGGCAAACCTTGGTTGGGAGATGGGCTATTAACATCATCAGGTTAGTAATTATAATAATACCAGACTATTATTGTCTCACTATCCTTGTAGTGTCCAGGTGAAACTGTGTGAGTGTGTGCATTTATATGTTTGTAAGCGCAGCCACATTGCATGCCGTCAGGTTGTTCACTCACACACGGGCGTTCCGCAAAGCGTCATCGAATGTTCAAATAAGTGGTACCTTAGTAACAAAACCAACTTACTGTTTAATTACCTATCTCACTTCAGCTATGACATTCTACTACCACCACTTGTTACCGCACTTTCATTCGCAGAAGAAATTTGGAAGCGTCACCGCAAGTTGCTGAATCCAGCATTCACTCTGCCAGTGGTGCACGGGTTCCTAGATGTGTTTAACAGCCAGTCCAAGAAACTGGCGAGTGCTATGGAGCCACATGTCGGAAAAGAACCATTCGATCAATCTTCATATTTAAAAATAAATGCGTTAGAAACGCTTCTTGGTAACTATCATTTCTTCGGATAAGTTTTTCATGTCTGCGAATGGCATGCGACGAAATAGAGATAAACGTGCTCTTGAATGACTAATGATGATAAATTCTCGTTTTCAGTCGGTACGTTTGGAATAAACCCTGTAGATGACGTGAAGTTCGCGCAAAAATATACGGAATCAGCAATTGAAATGATAAACCTTGGGATTTGCAGACTATTTAAGTTTTGGCTGCAGAATGATTTAATATACAGGTTAAGTGGATTGAAGAAGAAAGAAGAAGAACTAGTAGAGACTTTACACGCAATGACTGACAAAGTAAGTGAGATGATAAAGATGTTGTTCAAGCGACGATTGCGATAACTTTTGTTATAGATACTTATATAAACAAAAGTATGATTAACATATAAGTGTATCTTACTATAGGTTTTGCAAGAGAAAAAAGTGACTATGAAAAACGAAGCTTTGAATCATAACATCAAACATGAAGTTACAGGTACGTGTCTCACGGTAATTTTAAATCTTGGATGTGATTGTAATGAAAGAAAATTCAGGTAAATTCAATTTTATATTAAGGGATTCGCTTTTAAATGAAATGATTGAACAGAAAACTAAAGCCATAGCCCAAAGATTAATGGATCTGAATAGCTCGAAGCTGGCTATATCAGCTAGAATCGTAGAAACCTTCAGATATCCAGAAATGCACTTTAATAATTATTTTGACAATGAATAAGGATTATCTGTAAAATATCGTTATAACCAGAGCATTATTGTATATTCCTAATTAGGTTAAATTTTTTCAGCTTTAATTTATCCATAATTTTTTTTATCCCTTGTTTATAACCTCCTGATTTACTAATCTTATTAAACTTTATATTACTTTCTAGGGAGTAGATACAAGCCTTTTCTAGATCTTCTGCTAGACCTTTCACAAAACGGAGTCTTGACTGATAAGGAGATAAGAGAAGAAATGGATACCATTGTAGCAACTGGATTTGATACAACGTCCAACCAGCTAACGTACACTTTGTTGCTACTTGGAGCACATCCCGGAGTTCAAGAGAAACTTCATGATGAGTAAGTCAAGATTATAAATGGATTTATTACAAAAGTACCATTTTTTTTCTAGCAGCTTCCTTCAGCAGATTCCTAATTACTGATTGGTTATCACAATGGCAGATTCATAATCATAAGCCTACACGACTGCATATTATTTTGTTTCACTACTAAGTAATTTACTTCATGTAAGACTTTTTTTTTCTGTGGGGAAATCCTCGTGGATGCCCTCCGTTTAGGGTAAACGGCGGCACCATATGCGGCCTGTCCTGCGACCGCACATTCCACTAGGAAGGCGCGCACGGAACACTGCGTGCCTCCGTCACAAGCCTATATCTGGTAGAGCGACGAACTGCCCCATGTTCGCCGCCAGAAGGCCCCTTATTACGGTGGCCGGAGATCATTAAGCGTCCTCCGGCGCCCCGCTACCCTTCCGATGCGGACAGAGTGAGAGGTTCGCTCCCACTCCCTCTCCGCCTCCATCTACCTCTCCTTTGTGTGCATCACTTCCTCACAAAAAGAAATTTTCGACGTTGTCTGTTTTAACTCTCTTATTGCTATACAGATTATTAGAAGTACTGGGAGCAGACAGAGACGTGGAAAAGGATGACTTGAATAAATTAGTTTACACAAACGCAGTGATAATGGAGAGTCTACGTTTATTTCCTTCAGCCCCTATTGTAGCAAGATATGTGGATAAAGATGTTAAGCTCAGTTAGTATTTTATCTATCTGTTAAAAAAGAAGACGAAGAGAAAGTGAGTAAGACTAAAACATCACTGTAACCACCTTATTGTAAAAATCTACATTCTGAGCAAATAAATGAATATTCTATTCTATTCTACTAAAATCTTGGTGATGATTAAGAAAAGAATATCATTAACAAAATGTATGAAATCACTGTTTTATCTACTATTTGGGAATTACAAGTAATTAATATAATATGATTTCAGAAAACTATACCATGCGCGCAGACAGTCACTGCATCATCTTTCCACTAGCAACTCATCTTGATCCGTGTTGGGGAGCTCACAGCGATCAGTTCAGACCAGAAAGATGGCTGGATGGTGATTTTAGAAACAACAAGGAATTTGCGGCTTTCGGATTAGGGAAGCGAGCTTGTATAGGTATTTTAGCAATGATCAACAATAATCATACTAACTACGGTCGTGTGAAAAGGTGCATATGATTTAAACTGAAGTACAGACGTATGGCTTACCACCAATAAGCTGGTGTATTTGTGACTGCACTTGATGATAATGATGTTGAAATTCTAAAAAAGGTAATAAAACTGTGTGTATGTTACAGGTAGAACATACGCCATGATATCGATGAAGGTGACTCTAGCGCACTTCTTGCGGCGGTACCGTGTAAAGGCAGACATGAGTAAGCTGAAGCTGCAGTATGAGTTCGTATTGCGACCAGCTTCTGGACACGAGATCAGTATAGAACGAAGGACGTAACAACATCGTCTGTTAGGGGGGATTCATACAAAATTTATGCTCCTTGAAAAGATTTGCAAATTTCATGTATGGAATGGTTAAAATGGTTTCAGTTGCATGCTTACAAATAATATACGAATGTTTGAATCTTTTGTAGTTTATTTGTCTAGTTTTGATGTGAAGCCTAACATGGCTGTGACATGATCAATATTGTAATTATTGTTTAGAAATGTTCTCTGATGCAATCTATACTATGCAATATTAATAAAAACTACCTGACTACAGGGTTATTCTTCGATTAGTCCAAAGCTTTTGACCTAGTATCACATGACTTATTACTACAAAAGCTGGAAATAAACATGATAAGGGGACTTCG
This sequence comes from Caradrina clavipalpis, assembly GCA_932526535.1. Lineage (NCBI taxonomy): Eukaryota > Metazoa > Arthropoda > Insecta > Lepidoptera > Noctuidae > Caradrina > Caradrina clavipalpis. The sequence goes on along the minus strand of OW052110.1, from coordinate 12,486,649 downwards.
ACTACAATGTACCTATATCTAAATAACCGTCACCAACGAGTCACTATCACAAAATAAGATATAAACAACGTCGTGAAATCATACCCACCTGAGTATAAATGCAACAACTATGGCGTCCCACAAGGGAGTATTTTAGGTCCAATACTGTTCCAATTCTATCACAGATATAACCAATCTTAAATGCATACTGTTCGCCGACGATATTTCCATCATAGTGACCTCCGATAAAAAGTATAATACCAGTTACGACCATGAAACTGAAATTATCAACACTATTGATAAATAAGCTAAACGAATAGTAGCTAATATAAATAGTTTAAAAACTAATTTAATATAAGTCTGTATATATACAGTTTAATTAATCTAACAATAATAAATACAATGTGCAGCTTGACATACCAAAACTTAATGAAGTAACACAAACTAAACTTGGAGTAATAATTGATAAGGACATAATTTGGAAAGGAGACGGGGATTTCTGGGCCAAATTGTATTAAGTTGTGATATGGGTTAAAAAAAGCGTCATATTTTTCTATTTCAAATAACAAAAAAATTGACTAATTCAATATCAGGAATAAGAGAAATATTAAAAATAAGTTTATGTCACGACTAAAAGGGGATATCGATTACTATAATCGATTAATGTGAATGAGTTTCAACAATTGAACACAATATATCTTGCACCAGATGATTGATTTAACATAATGCCCGCAGTTAAAAAAAAACATAATATAAAGAAATCTTAAAGTAGATTCTCGTTTACAATTCGATTTATTACTTGTATTTTTAATCTGTGCTGGCAGTGACATAGAATACTTTTGACAGCTCTAGTAGACTGTCAATCACTCGTTTCGTAGTGTCGTTTTGTGAGTTTCCTAATGATATACAATTAATATAGTAAATACAATACAATACACTCAATACAGTACAATTAATATAGTAAATAACAGTATAACATAATAAAATAGCAATCGCTCTTCAAAATTCGTCGGTTTAGTATAGGTTTTTGCCAATTTATTGCATAACCTCACTTTTAGAAAGCCTTTTATAACTCTGCTCTCAGATTCAAAATTCGCTGAATGTTTAGTAATACTTTGTTATTATATTATAAGCCATTAATTGACACCAATTTCATCTTTTTACACCCGGGCCCAAGAATGTATGAAAGCGTACCCGTCTCCTTTCAAGTAGATGATATAATATCTAAAAGAATAAACAAATTCGTATACGCACTGAGAAAAATTAAAAATATAACAAATATTAAAACTGTCATCACTACCTATGAGGCCTAGCTGAATCAATACTACGCTATGGGCTCATAATGTGTGGTACCAGTAGCGACACAAAAAGAGTACCCATTAGTTGCACAGAAAAAGTGTATTCGTGCAACATTATGGACTTCAACCTGGTGAATCTCGCAGGCCAATATTTAAAGAACTTGGATTATTACCGCTTCCTTCCCTCTACATCTATGAAGTTGGTCTGGTCAGAAGTGCGACTGTTGAGCGGGGGGTCCTGGGTTCGATTCCCAGGTCAGGCAAAATTGTTATTGGGTTTTCCCATAAGGAATTTCTCAATAACACCCCTGAGTTTGGAAGTTGGTGGTGTGACACCCTCGTGCCTCGGAAAGCACGTAAAGGCAACTTGATCTTTCTTCGATCGTGACGGATTTCCGTTCCATCGGGTTATGAGAGTCAGGGAAGAGGGAGTGCACCTATGTTTGCCCACACACTTAGGCACTATAATATCTCCTGCGTACGTGGCAAGTCTGCATTAAGATTAGCCGCCGTGGCCGGAATTGGTCTGGAGAATTAAATTACATCTATGAAGTATGGATGTTTGTTATGAAGTATTAAGACTTATTCAGAAAGGCAGAGGATGTGTATCCTCGAAAACGACGCGGCCCCCATAGACTTGTATTAAAAAATCTCCCAAGACTGGCTAAATTAAAAAAAACAGTTGTTTGGCCATGTGTATTCGGGTAATTAATAATTATTACAAATTATTAAAAAAAAAAGTTAATTTGTTCAAAAAACAAAACTTTTATGATTAAGGACTCATAATTCATTCTATCAATTAAGAATAATTGATTCCATTCTCAATGATACAAGACCTAGGTAGGTAGTAGGTATCGATTAAGCTGAACGCAACTTTTGAATCCAAATAAGAAACTTGGGTGGATGATGTAAAAACTGTCACGTTTTTTTTTTTTTTATATAGACGGGAAATCATCAAATAACTTCCCCCGCCCTGGGCGGGGCGGGAGGGAGTGTCAGACTTTTACTGACTAAAACCCGTCTATGTTCCTTCGTGTGCCCTTTGCGTTCCGGGGGCGCGGTATCTCTTTCGAACAACCCGCAGCCCCGGCAGGCATCGGCCCTCAGTGGCCCCATCCAATTTTGCTGACATCTCTTTGAGGCGCACGTAGAACACGAACGCGCCGTCGACACGGTAACTGTCACGTTGCAACACAATTTTGTGTAAATGTTGTCAAGTTTTAATCGTGCAAATAAATGATAAATTCCTAAAATAAGAATGCAAATGGGATTATAATATATTTATTTTGTTCTATTAAATATTTTCACACGCTGCTATTAACAATGGCGATCTACGATTTGGCGACGCAAGTTGTACAAAAAATGTATGTTAGTTACGTAAAATCAGAAGCATTTACATTCATGCTTTGGAGTTGGGAACTGCGAGTGTCGCGAACCGACGGTTCCTTACAAAAAATATTTTTATTGTAATGATATGATGTAACTAAATATTTACGGTTTACGCAATTTTTCCTTTATCTGTGCTATGTGATATTGCTTTGTACCAAATTTCAAGATTCTGAGTTCACGGGAAGTACCCTGTAGGTTTTGATTCCCTTGCGAGTGTCAAAAATTTGCGGCATAAACGGCCGTATCTTTTGATTGCGTTGGCTTAGAAGTTTGATATTTTCAAAGGTCTAAGGGACAGTAGACCTGAGAATTTGCAGCTTGATACCTCTACGCGTTCTTGAGAAAAAGAGTCTTGATAGACAGACAGACGGACAGACGGATAACAAAGTGATCATTATAAAGGTTCCGTTTTTTCCTTTACGGGTACGTACTCGTATTACAATACCGGAATTTAAAAGACTGAAATTTAAAATACCTATGGACGAAATCCCGAAAAATTAAACGCCGAATGAATGTTTGATCGAGAGTACCTAATTAAATTCCGTAAGTTCATTTGCCCGAAAGTTTAAAAACCCGAAGATCTATATCCCGAAGTTTAAAGAAATAACCACGAAGTGGATGGCGGGGTCTGTTCGCTCGCTTCGCTCGCTCTCTAGGCCCAGCCCATGAAACAGCCTCGTGCATGAAAGCAGCAAAAAAAAAATTTCAAGGGCGTAGTTATAGAAGCTCGCACCGGGCACATAAAAGGTTAATTACGGTACAGCCTAAACCACTGGGCTATTACGACATTATTTTTTTCAAAGTACTTGATATTTAATGTACATTGAGACGTAAGCGGTCTGCCGGATTAGTATAAATTGCAGTTAGCACCGCGGCGTCACTTAGATCCATCACTAAATTGGTACAATGTTGAGCTCAGCGTTATTACTATGTGTATTGTGTATCCTTTGGGCGTGGTTCAAGCTAGTGCGGAGCAAGTCCAGTGCGCAAGCGTTACCGCCCGCTTTTCCCGGGAAGTGGCCAGTCATTGGACATGCGCTCAAGCTGGCTAAGTATTATACGAGTTAGTCTCTTTGTGTTTTTTTTTGTCGTTGGAAAATCCACATGTATATTTGCGTTCATAAGTCGAGTAGCGATCTCACAGCAATACAATCGTTAGCGTGCTACTGCACTTATGAACGCTTACTGTACCACCTCTGCCTTAGGGAAGGCGGAGGCGTGTATCGGAGTCTTACCGACTACCGTGGTCTACGTGTTTCTCCCGCGGTGTTCCTCCAACAACCATTGGCCGAGGCACGGGTATCGCTCTGAGCATACTTCCGCACCCCGGCAGGTATGGGCTCGCCACAACCGCAAGGCGGGCCCCGTCACCCAATGCAGCCATCAGCCACCGGACGCACTGACTCCAGAACAGGCGCGCGGGGAACACCACGCGAGCCTTACTCTCGGGCCTGTCTCTGTTCGGGCGACAGACTGCCCCGAGTCTACCGCCCGCAGGCACTAATTCACGGTGGCCGGAGATCGTCCTGCGCCCCCCGGCGACATGCGATGATGGCCTTAGCGGCCATCACCTCCTTGCAGAAGAAGGCGACGGAAAGTTGAAGCAACCTAAGTTACTCCTTACAACTTCAGCTATCTGCCAGTGAAAATGAAAAATAATAAGCTAAGAGTGTCTAAATGGTCTAACTCACTCTGGTTATATCTCAAGTTTTTATTAGACAATTAGTATTGCCAAATAAAAGTCACAATATATATATGTCGCATCCGGCAAGTGACGTTTACAACAAAACAAGGCACGCCACCTAGCGGCAACTATCAAGACTAGAGTTGGCGCGCTTTGACAGAGTCGGGGCGTTTCCGGTTGTTTACATTATTCAAGACAACGCGCCAAGACGAGGATTCTGATCTTGGTGATCGACCAGTGAAGTCGCTTCGGAACTGTCCTACGTTTTGTTGAGTTAGAGTTTCAGTTGTTAATTGTAATTAGTTATTTCGAAGAGTAAAGTGATTAATTGTCTAAGTGAGTGTTATTTATTTGCACGATTACCCATATAAACCCGCCTGATGGCTCATCGTAGCTCGAACCATCCCGATGACTCCGACATCAGAAGTGGGATTCAAATCAAGCAAATAAGAAAACACGCGGTGATAAAATAACCTTGAAAACTCACAATAGTGGTTATTTTTGAAATACAAAACCAACCAAGTGGCAGTTACTTTTTGAAATGCAACAACAACAAAGTGGCGGTTATTTTTGAAATGCAAGACCAACAAAGTGGCTGTTATTTTTTGAAATGCAAGACCAACAAAGTGGCGGTTATTTTTGAAATGCAAGACCAACAAAGTGGCTGTTATTTTTGAAATGCAAGACCAACAAAGTGGCGGTTACTTTTTGAAATGCGAAACAAACAAAGTGGCAGTTCCTTTTTGAAATGCGAAACCAACAAAATGCACGTGCTGATATAAACTCTTAGAACCAAACCAGTGAATAGCAAGGTCACGCATGCGGCAGGCTGGGACACAAACAAGCGGATTGTTACACGAAGAAGGATGTCAAGAAGCCGTTGCCTGTGCCGGCTACTCCGGGCGCCGCCGGGCGGCGACAACAAGGCAGCAGCAGCGACATCAAGGCGGCAGCAGCAGCGACAACAAGGCAGCAGCAGCGACAACAAGGCAGCAGCAGCTCAATGGTGTCCGTCAAGAGAGGCTGCAGCAGCGGCGGGAAGCGAGCGACGCGTTGAAGTATGCTACGTTAGAAATCCTTACGGGTGTGCTCATGAATACCGGTGAGTCGTGTCCATTTTATTACGATTCTGGTGCCGAATGTTCTTCATCAAAGATAATGTTGTGTGAACATTATCCCCGTTGGTCTCGTGGTCGCAAGTGCGACTGCTGTGCAAGGGGTCCCGGGTTCGATTCCCAGGTCGAGCAAAAAGTGTTATTGGGTTTTTCTATGAAATTCTCAGTAGCAGCTCGGAGGTTGGATTTGTGCCCGGTTAATGACAATAGGCTCATCCCCTATTACATAGGACCTAAATGTACCGGCGCACTGTGGGTGTACATACTGTACATTAGTACACCTCTGCCTAACCCTTCGGGGAATACAGGCGTGATGATATTATAATGTTGCGTAAAATTTTGTAGCAAGCGTGTTTATATTATTTTAACGGAATCGATCAAGGTCATAGTTTTTCGAGAAGTACCCTACAAATACGAGCATGACAGGCTAAGACGAATGTCTGAGTGCCAAGTTCCTCTAGAAGTAGAAGATGTTGAACCGTGTGATAGTGGTGAATCTTAGTTCGGCTGGTCGGACCGTACCTGTTGTCATTTCGTAGCCGTAGTCCGTTAGAAGTCGGTATCTGCTTTTAGTAGTCCGTGGATACGCGGTGTGCGGGTGGCACAGGCGGAGGTCGGGTCTTGTAGAAACCATAGGGTCCGTGAGACTCGGCATTCAAGAGAATTTAATGAAACAAACGCGAGGTTTGTTGGAAGGGCTTAAGGAAAAGCCACAGGCCACGAATAAGATTCCTGCTTTGCGTTCTTATGATGCTCTATGGATGATTTAGTAATTGCTCTAGTATTTGTAGTTGATCTAATCGTTTAATTAATTAAATTGTTCAGTTTAGATTTTTGATGTAGGTAGAACTAAAACAAAATTATTGTGGTAAGAAATTCGTTTTCATTTCTAAAGTTATTTTAAGTTTGTGTCAGGAGTGACCGAACGGTATGTACTGCGCTATTTATCTTGTTACAGAGTAAACACACGAGGTCGTGGTCTGAAAAGACCGTAGTGCGTTGTCAGTGGATGATGCACACGGGCGATCTACTTGGTGGATGCGCACTGGATCCATGCGCTGGATGTGTGAGAGCAATGCGATTGCTGGTCAGCTGGAGAGCCGTGGTTTTAAAGGTTTCGAACGACTATGGTACATGACACATGGTATGGTATGGTATGGTACATGGTAATGATTATTGTATTTTCAATGATTCCCAATTTTACAAAGTTAGTAAATTTACCCGCTAAAGCGTTGATAATTTGCATTCACAACTTTATTTTTTAAGTTTATTCAGATTGTTTACTTGTGAGGTTCCCGTTAAGACAATAAACGAGAGTAGTGAGTAAAGTGATAGTGCTAGTGAGAGCACTGATGTTGTTGTTGATTGAAGTATTTTGACGTGATTTGTTTGACTATTTGTTGACGAGTTGTGTGACCTTGGCTGGAGGCCTTGAGTACACTTGTGAAGCCTTGGTGGGAGTGCCTTGGCGAGACGTTTGACTTGTTATTGGTGGCCTGGCCATTGTGATTTGGCAGGTCGGTGATAATGATTTTGACTGTGGACTATTGATGACTTTTTGGTTAACAACAATCGGTTTTCTTTGAACTTTTGGAGATTTTTGATAACACGTGTGTAACTGGAACGTCTCATTGTTTTTGTTATTGTTTTCATCAATTTGAAAAATGCCTGAAGGCCAAGTACCAATTGAGGTTGTTGAGGAGTCAAATTAAATTGTTTGTGTGTGTGTGAGAAGTACAGGTTCTAGATTCGTTGGGTCGGAGACCGTACCAGAGTATCGTAGCCATAGCCCGTTAGAAATCGGCATCTACTTGCTAGACCGTGGGTACGTGGTACGCGGTAGCTCTGGGTAGTATGGTCGGGTCTAGCCTCGAAGCCAAGACCGTAGAGTCAAGGACGACTCGGCATTCCTGCGGGAAGTGCATATGTGACAAATGTGTGGCAGCTATGTTATAGCTGTGATTGTTGACCGCGAATTAGATACCTGTGGCTTTGTTGTTAGTTCATTAATAACATCGGATCGATTGATAAATTATCAGTGAACATATACCTCAATAGTACTTGGACACTGTTTGATTTCCATGTTGCTATTTAATTGTGTACCTAGCTATTGTTTTAAATTTATTTTGCTATTTTGAATAATTGGAGGTTTGATGTAATTGTTAGTTAAGTAAACAAACTTTACAGTTCAAATTTCTTTTATTGTAAGCCATGGTCGAACGTATACTGTGCTGTTGTAATATCATTTCAGACTAACACACGAGGACGTGTGTCCTCGCAGGATGGCCGTGTCGCATCCGGCAAGTGACGTTTACAACAAAACAAGGCACGCCACCTAGCGGCAACTATCAAGACTAGAGTTGGCGCGCTTTGACAGAGTCGGGGCGTTTCCGGTTGTTTACATTATTCAAGACAACGCGCCAAGACGAGGATTCTGATCTTGGTGATCGACCAGTGAAGTCGCTTCGGAACTGTCCTACGTTTTGTTGAGTTAGAGTTTCAGTTGTTAATTGTAATTAGTTATTTCGAAGAGTAAAGTGATTAATTGTCTAAGTGAGTGTTATTTATTTGCACGATTACCCATATAAACCCGCCTGATGGCTCATCGTAGCTCGAACCATCCCGATGACTCCGACATATATTTCCTTTTTTTAGACCTTTATGTACCTATTTTTCAACACAAGAGATTTTTAAGTTAAACTAGCTTTTGCTAATGAAAATCCTCAAATTAATAATCATCATTAAAAATATTTCAGCGCCTAAAGTCAAATAATGATTATTACATTGTTTTTTTTTTTTTATTAGATCTCCAGGAGCTTGTGACATATGCAGCGGAAGACTGCGCGAAGCAAGGAGGTGTGACTCACTTCTATGTCGGAAGCGAGCTGTATTATTGTAAGTGATCCGTACTATTACTGGCTCTTTGTAGTTTTTTCCTTCGCCTAAATAGCATTTATTTTTAAACCAGAAAAAATAACCACGAAGTATAATTTTAATGTTCTTAAAATATACACGATGTGTTAATTTTTTTATGTCAAAATAATTAAAAAAAAAACAATTTTTAAATTATTATTTTTTTGAATAATATTTTGTTTAAATAATTTTTGAATGGCAAACAAACCTTCGATCCAACTGATGTTAAGGTGGTCTCCCCTACCTATAGACTTCTCCAATACCAAAGGTCTTGCAAATGCGTTGCCATCTGAAACGACGTTGAAAATGTCTCATGTGCCTGTAACTACACCGACACCCATTAAACGGGAACATAGCCACGCTGCTTTGCGATAGAAATAGTTATGGTAATGTGTTTAAAGTATACGTAAAGTAAAATTAAGGTAATTAAGGTTAAGGTTAATTATGGTTAATTAAGGTTTTTTTTTAAACTTGTTGCGATTCGACAGCGCAAAGGGCGACCTTGGCATAGTAAAGGGAAGCACTTGTGCCACATTATAATAATAATAAATAATAAATCGTTTATGTATAAAAAGAGGCACAATTACAATGAAATTTATCTTAAATAGAGCACAGTTTCTTAATTACCTGAACTAGGATGGACTTGTGTTTCAGGCTACAAGATGCAAACATATACACATACCATCACGCTTGTATTCCCCGAAGGGTTAGGCAGAGGTGTAAAAATGTACACCACAGTTTGCCGGTATGTTTTTAGGTCCCATGTAATAGGGGGCGAGCCTATTGCCACTAACCGGGCACAAATCCAAATTCCGAGTTGATACTGAGAATGTCATAAAAAAACCAATAATACTTTTTGCTCGACCTGGGAATCGAACCCAAGACCCCATGCTCATCAGTCGGGCTTGCGACCACGAGACCAACGGGGCAATTACTACGGTGTAGTATTTTGGGGCAAACATAATTATCTACTAAAATAAATAAATTAACATTATGAAAGAAGTAAAGTACTAAAATTAAGTGTTACATAAAAACAAAAATAAAGCAGCGTGTTAGCAATTTACTTGCAAACAACAAGTAGATCTTCTGTCTGAGCATAAGATATGGGTTGTAAGAAATTAATAATAGATTTTTTACAGCCAAAATAGTTTAACTTATATCGGCCATTCTCCGGTTAGGCGTTATTTGCCTAATTACCGTACCCTTTTTTATTTTTCACTGATTTGACTTAAAAACATTAAAATATGAAACACATCAAAGAACGAATTCAATATATTAATGTGGCATTTAATTATTATTGGTGGTTTTCTAGTAAATGAGACTTGAAATTTTTATGAGTACGGTAATTAGATAAGTTTAATATTTAATGCAACGGTAATTAGAAAACATCATCATGTCCATGTATAATATTAAAAATTATAATAATATAATTTGTGCACCAGTTTAATATAATCATAGCATTAGAATTAACAATGTACCATTGAACATCCATAACAATTGTAAAAAAAACACTTTATCATTGCTATAACTTATTAAAAATTATACACTTTCAGTAAAATCAGACATGTAAAATCATTGGACATTTTTTAAAGGTAATATTATAAATTAAATAACTTGAATGGATGGGATGAATGGTCAGCATATAGTATACATATCTACGGACAATAATAATAATCTACGAATTCTGCTTTGCCCTGAATCCTCTTAGCACACATTTCCTTAGGATTCAGGTCTAGGCTATCGGTTGAGAAGAGACATGTCAGGTTATATCTCAGCTCCTTTACATGGATGACCTGAATCTTTTTGCCCCCAACTATTTGCAGTTGAAGAACTGAAGGTAACTGAAACCAGTGGAGGTTTTCTAAACGACTAGAGACTAAGACTCTCCACAATAGCGAAATATGCAATTTCAGGGAATATATCCCAAAAGTCGACGTAGGGATGCATCGAAATGCAGTAGCGATGGACAGTGGCCCCACCCCGTTCTCCTTGGCTACAGAGAACTGGCGCAAACCTGTGGTGCTTGACACTAACGATCGCAGGGAGGTTTGGCAGAGCAAAGTGCTTCACAGACGCTTTTTCCGGCCCCTGGATGGGTCCGATGTAGACTTATCAACGTCCGTAGCCTGGCTACGATCCCCACCTCTTCGGAGAAACCGAAGGTTTTGTAATTGTGACAGCTATTTGACATCATAACTTCAGTATGTGGTGAAATAACTACCGGAGATTTATTGTGAAGGATGGCACGGTTGACAAATGTCGGGCATACCACCGTCTAGGCGAATCAATCCGTCAAATTATCTCCGGGTGTGCTCGTCTAGCTAACGGAGAGTACTTGCATAAATACAACCTTGTAGCCAGGATAATCCATCAGAAAATTGCTCAAAAATACAGCCTTGTGGAATCGGAAGTGCCGTACCACAGGTATGTGCCCGACCCAGTTCATCATCACTGACAGGACTATTGTAGCCAATAGACCTCATATAGTAGTGGTGGATCGATCAAAGCGGCGCGCAGAGATTGTTCCCGCATCCCCCATTATGAGAACATCATGAAAGCCGAGAAAGATGGTACAACGTCGCGGCTACAGTTAGTAAACAAGTATAAATTTTTCATACAACGGTAATTATAAACACATGGTAATTAGTATATGGCAATTAGAAAAATATAGATTTTCTTCAAAATTTTGAAAACCGACCCAGTACGCCAATTCTGTCTTGTTACAACGTACAGAGGCCAAAGTACTGTCTCCATTTACATGATCAACTAGGGTCTAACTTAAAAAATCAAGTATTAAAATAAGGACAACGGTAATTAGAAAAGTTTTTAACCAAGGCTACGGTAATTATATTCTCATTTGCTTCATTGGCGGTACACTAACGTTAGAGACCTGCAACTGGTGATGGGCCGCGGCACACACCGAGGAGTCGCGACGCGTACAGTAGTGATGTACCAAATACTGTTATTTAAGAATGTGCACCCGAGAACAGAAAATGTCACGGTAATTATAACTTTCGAGCGGACATGCGGTTACTTAATGATAATTATTTACATACTGATTCTATTGAGTCGATATTTTCATATGCGATACGGATTGTTTCATAGAGTTTAAAATGTAGAACGAATCAAAGTAAATCTGTACGTTTCAAAAATTACAAGCAATCTTTCACATTAAGTTGGGTTGCGGACATGCCTTGGTAATTAGAAAATAGTGCTTTTTGAACAGAGATTGAATTAATTTAGTCTTAATTACTTAAAACAGAAGCCAGTTTTTTTGTTTACAGCTAGATATGGATGCTAACTAACATATAAAAAAATTACATGGTTGAATTTGATAATATTATGGATTATGCAAAGCCCGGACATGAAAAACTTGCTAATCGGAGAATGGCCGATATATACTTAGTTTTCTATTTAATCTATTGTAAAAAATTGGGCCTAAAAATTAAAAGAATCTTTCCACCACGACAAGTTTAGAGGTTTCATTTAATTGCATATAATGTCATTTCGTCTCTTGTTAGTATTGTCAGCATAGTACGTAAGCATTGTGTGCTGTTTTAATACTAAGTGCATAATGAAAAGCTGGCGCACAGTCAGGCCTTTGCAGGATTTATATAGTTGATCTGTAGGCAAGAAAAGGAGATGGAAGTTTGCTACCTTTAAAATTTATCTTTGAGCTGTTTCAAGAGGAAGCAAGATAGTCTTTTGTGCGCCACCCCATGAGGTGATACAGTAATGAGTTATTATGAGTTGACATAGGGCGAAATAAACTTGTGTGATTAATTTTGAAGCTGCAAAAGTTCATATTTTTTTAAGTACATATAATATTTTGCGCATTCTCTTAACTACACTTTCAATATAATGCCTAAAAGTGAGTGTGTCGTCTATTATAACACCAAGGTATTTAATATTACGGGTTTTCAGAATAGACGGACAATTGCACATGTTGACTAATAGGTTATCACATTAATGGGCACGTATAATTATGAAAGTTATCAGTGTTAAGTTGAGGCTTGCGCATGGAGAAGTGAATATATTTAGTTGTGTCAACATTTAGTGTTAGTAAATTGCTTTGAAGCCAATTAGTCACAGTTTTTAAACCGAGTTGGGCGTTTTCAAACAGTTCGCTACTGTCTTTTGCAGTAAATATTAGTGTGTTGTCGTCAGCATATGATATGATTTTGCTGTGCTTGATTACACAGGTCGTTAATATAAACTAGGAAAAGGGTAGGGCCCAAAATACTCCCCTGGGGTACACCATGTCCAGTATTTTTCTACTCTTCGCTCGTAACGTTATCAATCTTGACATATTGGTATCGGTCGTCTAAGTACATAGTCAGTAAGTAATGCCAGCATCGTTCCTCTTATTCCTAATTTGTTCAGAAGCACAGGAATAGAGACAGTGTCAAAGGCTTTCGTTAAATCAAGGAAGACTCCCAGGTCCTGGTTACCCTTATCTAGCTCCTCTGAGTCATATTCAGTAAATTAACCATATCTTCTTTTTTTTGCGGATTGGCAGCTCTTATTAAAGTACCATTCGGGTAAGTTCATATGAAACGCGAGTTAACGCATGATAAAATTTAAAGAGAGTTAGAAAGAAGAGCGTTAACGCGCGTTGCGAACTCAGTCTACTCGTCAGCCTGGTTCGGTAGAACTGAGAAAATGAACGTCAGAGGCAATTATTCTTGTGATTATCAAAAATATATGGGAATAATACAATACATACATATCAAATACATAATATGGGATATTGCAAAGAAAAATATCAAAAATATCAAAATCTATTGACCTGAATCTTAACAAAATTTACTTGAAGGTTTAAAACAACTTCGAACAACAAATCATTTTATTTGTATACATATAATTAGGTGATAAAAATATAAAGGTACAATATATTTTCTAATTGTGATTAGTTACTGCCGGTAACTTCGTCTATGTATTTTTTTTCGCACGCGTTGAGACAGTCTCTGACTACTGCTCCGCTCCGGTGGGTCATAGCGTGATGTTATATAACATAGGTATGCTGTTAATCTGGCTATCATATACAAAAAGATATTACCGATCTTACTTCCAGAAATGAATAATGAAACAGACGAAAAATCTCTTCACCTTAAATTTTAATATATATACCCATATATATGTATACCATCACGCTTGTATTCCCTGAAGGATTAGGCAGAGGTGTATCTATATACACCCACTGTTCGCCGGTATATTTAGGTCCCATGTAATAGGGGGCGAGCCTATTGCCATTAACCGGGCACAAATCCAAACTCCGAGCTGCTACTAAGAATTTCATAGAAAAACCCAATAACACTTTTTGCTCGACCTGGGAATCGAACCCAGGACCTCTAGCGTAGCAGTCGCGCTCAGGACCACTAGGCCAAGGAGGCAGTTAACCTTAAATATAAAATTACTATTAAAGGAAAAAAATAATTGGATGTGAGCGTCTCTTATATTAGATCGTTTGTTTCTGTCCGCAGTGATACTGGATCCTCAGGATGCCTTCTCAGCAGCTAATGTATGTTTACAAAGACATTATGGTTACAATCTTGGCAAACCTTGGTTGGGAGATGGGATATCACTATCATCAGGTTAGTAATTATAATAATACCAGCCTATTATAGTCCCACTACCCCTGTAGTGTCCAAGTCAAACTGTGTGTGTATGTGAATTTATGTTTGTAAACGCACACACGATACAGGAAAAAAATGGTTCCATGAGCATAAAATATACTGTCATAATTTACATTGGCAAAACGAAATTCAGCATAAAGACCATTATTTATATTATTAATAAGTTTAATCGTTATTACGCAAAATATTATAAGGCTTATTCGTTTATTGGCATTTCATATCGAACTTATATAGGTATATATAGGAACCTCGACGGCGGAGCCCCTCCGCGCTAAGCTCCTATTTCTGACAGCTGGGTTTAAAGTAACCTAACATGAATGGCATCAACTTTCTTTCTTTATCGTTTAGGCAGTGAGCTCTAACGACCCCAAACACCCTTGTGTCAGAGTTTCTATACCGCCTCAAGGGCCTCTGACATGATTACCGATGTCAGTGATGTCCAAGATAAACTTAGAAAGTACATATAGGTAAATTAGAAAAAGTCACATTGGTTCTTGCCCATGCCCGATTGCGAACTCACAACCTCGTGCATGAGAGGCGGGCGCCTCAACCATTTGGCCATCACGACACCTGAAGGAAAACCTGAAGGAACCGGCAAGAAAATTTACGAAACTCCAAATTATTCCAAATAGTAGTTATGCTAACCTTTGCATTATGCCAAAGTATTATTACGCCACAGTGAACTCCGGTCTCTCATGGAGGCCGATCTGTCAAGAATAAAAAGTCACTCAAAGTACTACAATACGTACGAAGTGCTACAAATTAGAAATGAAAGCTAAATTAATTAAAATATTTAACACCAATATTGTGATTGTTGATGATCACTTCTAATATTTTTAAGACAACGAATCAATGTGCGAATCATACTCGTGGTGCTCGGCCCCCTCCTTTGCAGACGTAGCGTGAAAGCATTTGCGTCAACCGGAAGCCGAGAGTGCCATGCGGCCTTACATGACCGGTCTTACCGCCGCTATAACGGCGTAGCTCGGAGTGGGTTGCGTAAGTCGCCTCTCTCATTCCGGTTTCGGGGTCCGGCGGAGCTAAGACTGCTGTGTCTCGACTATCTGAGGCAGGGGTCTCCCGACACGCTCCAACATCTCTCTAGTCACTGAACCAGTCTGTGTCCCAAGGCGGGGGTCACCGCCTCGAGTGAAATCGTGCGTGACCCTCGAACAATCCTGATGACCCGCGCCCTATGCGGCCTTTGCAAGACTGCGATGTTGCGGGCCGTCAGGTTGTTTACTCACACGGGCGCTTCGTTGAACGCCATCGAATATTATAACAGAAGCAGATTTAGTGACGAAGGTACCACTAATAACTATATAAGTGGTACCTTCGTCACTAAACTCATCATCATCTGCTAAACCTTTTCCCAACTATGTTGGGGTCGGCTTCCAGTCTAACCGGATGCAGCTGAACCTCCGTCACTAAACTAACTTACTGTTTAATTACCCATCTGACTTCAGCTATGACATTCTCCTACCACCACGTCTCTTGTTACTGACAATATGTTATTTCTTTCGCAGGAGAAATTTGGAAGCGTCACCGCAACTTGCTGAATCCAGCATTCACTCTGCCAGTGGTGCACGGGTTCCTAGATGTGTTTAACAGCCAGTCCAAGAAGCTGGCGAGTGCTGTGGAGCCACATGTCGGAAAAGAACCATTCGATCAATCTTCATATTTAAAAAACAATGCGTTAGAAACGCTTCTTGGTAACTATCAGTTCTTCGGATTCGTTTTTTATGTCTGCAAATGGCATGCGACGAATTAGAGATAAACGAACTCATGAATGACTAATGATGATAAATTCTCGTTTTCAGTCGGTACGTTTGGAATAAACCCTATAGATGACGTGAAGTTCGCGCAAAAATATATGGAATCAGTAATGGAAATGATAAACCTCGTGATTTGCAGACTATTTAAGTTTTGGCTTCAGAATGATTTAATATACCGGCTACGTGGACTGAAGAAGAAAGAAGAAGAACTAGTGAAGACTTTACACGCAATGACTGACAAAGTAAGTGAGATGACAAAGATGTTGTTCAAACGACGATTGCGTACTATTATTATTATTATTGATTACTAATATTTATAACTTTTGTTATAAATAATAGTACCTAAATACGCAAAAGTTTTATTAACATATAAGTGTATCTTACTGTAGGTTTTGCAAGAGAAAAAAGTGACTATGAAAAACGAAGCTTTGAATCATAACATCAAACATGATGTTACAGGTACGTGTCTCACGGTAATTTTAAATGCTGAATATGATTGTAATGAAAGAACGTTCAGGTAAATTGAATTTAATTTTGAGGGATTCATTTTTTAATGTTATGAATGATTGAACAGAAAACTAAAGCCATACCCCAAAGATTAATGAAGTTGAATAGTTCGAAGCTGTAGCCAGCTTCGAACACACCTTTCGATACCTATCCAGTTTATAAATATTTTGACGATGAATAAGGATTACGTGTAAAATATCGTTATAACCAGGGGTGTACCCTTTATAGCAAAACTTTTTACGTCATAATTTAATTTTACATAACAACTGATAGCATAAACCTCTCTTCGCAGAAAGTCATTTGGCATCACTCATTTAGCATACATTTATAAGTCATAATTTTCTAGGGAAGAATCCTCATTACGCATAAATTTCATTTCCGTAATTATTAAAAAGTAGAACCATCATATGGCAGAAAGTTCACAGTCAGAATCGTCTTTTTACATACATTCCGTATCAAAGTCCCTTGAGATAGATCCAGAGCCCTCACGGCTTAAAAGGCATAGTCGGGGAGCCCGGCTACGCGGGGCTCAAGGGTTTACAAAAAAAATAACAACGAAATGGATGGCGGGTTCTGTTCGCTCGCTTTGCTCACTCTCTAGACCCCGCCATCCCCTTTTAACCTAACCGGTCCGAGTCCGGGTGCCCAAAGTCCCGAGCTCGCTTCGCTCGTTCTTTATAACGCTAATCGACATTATGCAAAATTATAACTTTTCCAAAGGTCTATGCCAAATAAAATTCTGCCACCTTAAAATTATGCCATTTTAAATCCGGACATAAAAACATTTGGCTAAAAATATATTTTATTAAAAAAAATGTTATGCCTTAAAAATGTTCGTCTAAAGCAGTTTATGCGGAGTGAGTTATGCCAAATAGGTTTCGGAGTATGAAGTTTCTGCCAGATAGAACGCACCCCCTGATTTACTAATCTTATTAAACTTTATACTACTTTCTAGGGAATAGATACAAGCCTTTTCTAGATCTTCTGCTAGACCTATCACAAAACGGAGCCTTGTCTGATAAGGAGATAAGAGAAGAATTGGATACCATTATAGCAACTGGATTTGAAACGACGTCCAACCAGCTAACGTACACTTTGTTGCTGATTGGAGCGCATCCTGAAGTTCAAGAGAAAGTTCATGATGAGTAAGTTAAGATTATAAATGGATTTATTACAATAGTACCATTTTTCACTTGGACTGTCACCCGAGCCAAATACAAACTGATTGTACTTCGTGTATAAGTCGAACTTCTGTTCAACATGTTCGGAGTCGTGCTATACGCTACAGTTGCTAGGCACATCTTTTAACCGTCAGGATTACGTTCGGTAGATTCCTAATTACTGATTGGTTATCACAATGACAGATTTATAATCATAAGCCTACACAATCGGAGTGCGTATTATTTTGTTTCACTACCATGTACTTGACTTCTTGTAAGGCCTAGTTGTTTAAAAAGTTCTACAAAGATTTTACAATTCTTAAAATATAGAAGTGCTGTAAGACATTCAATACCTCCAGCATTCGCTTATGTCCCAGAAATTCAAACATTTATCCCTTTGCTTTATATTTATATATGATTAACATCTGCTTATCCATAATTTTTCCACGTTGCCCGTTTTAAACCTTTTACTGCTATACAGACTATTAGAAGTACTGGGAGCAGACAGAGACGTGGAAAAGGATGACTTGAACAAATTAGTTTACACAAACGCAGTGATAATGGAGTGTCTACGAATGTTTCCTTCAGTCCCTCTTTTAGCAAGATATGTGGATAAAGATGTTAAGCTCAGTAAGTATGTTATCTATCAAAAAGAAAAGCCTAGTCTTTAAACTAGAATGTTTATAGTAGGTACACAACTGGTTTGCATTTTATGACGTAATACAGTGTACGTTAACCTCTTTTTTTCTAAATGAAAATACTATATTTTTTTTAGGAGGAGTAATACAAATACAAATAATTTATTCAAATAAAAATGTTTACAAAAAGTGTACATAAAACCAAACAGATAAAAAGATTTTCCATAAAATTACAGTGCCTAAAAATTAACTAAAACTAAATAATTATAGGAGCAAGTATCGATAGTTCGGAATTGCAATGTTAGGTAGCGACCCGCCCGATCTAGGTTAATTTAAACCTAGGTCTAGGATCTAGGTTAATGCACTTATTGTAGTTATTATGCAGCTGGTTTTAATTGTATAAAAAGTGAGTAAGACTATGAGATCACTGTATACATTCTGAGCAAATAAATGAATATTCTATTCCATTCTACTAAAATCTTGGTGATGATTAAGAACTGGATATAATTAACAAAATGTAGGAAATAACTGTTTTTATCCGCGATTTGGGATTTGGGATTACAAGTAATTAATATAATATGATTTCAGAAAACTACACAATGCGCGCAGACAGTCACTGCATCATCTTTCCACTAGCAACTCATCTCGATCCGTGTTGGGGAGCACACAGCGATCAGTTCAGACCAGAAAGGTGGCTGGATGGTGACTTTAGAAACAACAAAGAATTTGCAGCTTTCGGATTAGGGAAGCGAGCTTGTATAGGTATTTAAGCAATGACCAACAATAATCATACTGACTACTGTCGTGTACTTACATAAAAGGTGCATTATGATTTAAACTGAAGTACAGACTTATGGACTATCATCAATAAGTTGGTGTATTTGTGACTGTACTTGATGATAATGATGTTGAAATTCTAAAAAAGGTAATAAAACTGTGTGTATGTTACAGGTAGAACATACGCCATGATATCGATGAAGGTGACTCTAGCGCACTTCTTGCGGCGGTACCGTGTGAAGGCAGACATGAGCAAGCTGAAGCTGCAGTATGAGTTCGTATTGCGACCAGCTTCTGGACACGAGATCAGTATTGAACGGAGGATGTAACAACATCATCTGCTAGGCGGGATTCATACAAACTTTATGCTCCTTAAAAAGATTTGATAATGTCATGTATGGAATGGTTAAATTGGTTTCAGTGGCATGCTTACAAAATAATAAACGAATGTTTGAATCTTTTGTAGTTTGATTGTCTTGACATGAGTAATTGCAGTTATTGTTTACGAAGTAATCAGTACTTTACTCATTCAATGTTGTGTTGTGTTGCCTGCAAGATGTAGACTAGAACAATCTGTAACATAATATTCTACAATGAAACTCGTCAAAAACAAAGATATATTATTTATTAAGAATAATTGATTACATTCTCAATGTTATTACACAGGTAGATAGGTATAGGTAGGTAGTAGGTATCGATTAAGCTGAACACAACTTTTGAATCCAAATAAGGAACTTGGGTGAATGATGTAATAACTGTCACGTTGCAACACAATTTTAAATTGTAAATGTTGTCAAGATTATCGTTATTATTTTACGTACTAATTAATGATAAATTCCGAAAATAAAAATGCATTTGAGATTATAATGTTATATTTATTTTGTTCTATTGAATCATTTCTCACGCTACTTTTAACGACACATAAAGTTGTACAAAAAATGTATTATTAGTTGCGGACAAGCAAAAGAATTTACATTCAAATGCTTTGGAGTTTCTTTTTTAACCGACTTCAAAAAAAAGGAGGTTATCAATTCGACCCGTATGTATGTAATATTTCCAGAACTGCCCAGTTTTCGTATATGTTAATCTACATCAGCGTCTGAACAAATGTGCCAAATCTCAAAAGTGTATGTATGTAGGTATGTTTTTATTTTTGTGTTCGCATATCTCCGTAACGAGTCCGATTAAAGTAATTCTTTTTTTGGTGTACTGGGTATAGTTCAACTTAGGGAATACTGCAAGTTTCATCAAAATCGGTTTAGTAGTTTTTGTTGAGATAGGGAATTTTAACCGACTTTTTATTATTTTATGTTTGTTCGCGAATAACTATGTCGTTTATGAACCGATTTAGATGATTATTTTTTGTTGGAAAGGGTATACTTCCCAAATGGTCCCATTTAAATTATCATATAGATCTGATGATGGATTCAGGAGACAGACAACCGAACTCTTCAAAAAATGACAGCAAATCAACTGCGATTGCTGCTATCGCATAAATATGCATTGTTTACGCAATCACACAACATAACAACAAGCCTGTACACTCAAAAGGGTTACACAGATGTACAGTAGAATTTGAAAATTCCTCATCCAAGTAACGAAATCGCATATTCTGCTTTTTTATGACTTTTTAGTGGTGTCTTTTTGGTAATGTCGTTAATTTACATAACATGACAGTTTCTTCATGGATTTGGATGACAGGAAGTTGATACTAAAAAGCGAGAAATAAAAAACTTTTTTACAAAAAAAGACAACCGCCTTCAAAAACTAAAAATAACTTTAGCTTTGGAAGTCGGTGGCAATACAAAACAACAAACAAAACCACAGCCGCCGACTTCCAAAGCTCTATATTTTTAGTTTTTGAAGGCGGTTGTCTTTTTTGTAAAAACGTTTTTA
The DNA here is from genome assembly GCA_932526535.1 of Caradrina clavipalpis. Taxonomy (NCBI): domain Eukaryota; kingdom Metazoa; phylum Arthropoda; class Insecta; order Lepidoptera; family Noctuidae; genus Caradrina; species Caradrina clavipalpis. The sequence continues at coordinate 12,465,882 of OW052110.1, read as the reverse complement.
GATTTATTATTCATTTTATTTTAAAAAAAATAGGTTACGTAAAAACAAAATTAAAACCAATGAAATAGTGAACGTGAACGAAGTCGCGGGCAACAGCTAGCTTTAAATATAATTAAAGACTTTTCGTAGTTTTTGTTCATGTCGAGCATTTTATGGCCATTCCCCTTTGAAAAGTAATGAAGCTGGATTTTTATGCTCAGTAATAATAATAGTACCTGCCTATTATTGTCGTACTGCAGGCAAAGGCCTCTTCTGATACACAGAAGGCACGAGCATTAATCACCACGCTTGCTCCGGCGGATTATTGATTTCAGACTTATTTTAATTACAAGCCCAAGTTTCCTTACGATGTTTTCCTTCACCGATGCTTGCCCGTGCCCGGTTTCAAACCCACAGCCTCATGCATTAAAGGCGGGCAGTAACCACTGGGTTATTGTAATATTTTCATTTTCTTTATTCAAATTACTTACTTAAAATTTTAATTACATTATGACGTAAGTCGTCTGTCGGATTAATTAGTATAAATCGCAGTCAGCGCCGTGGCGGCCCTTAGATCCATCGCAGAAGTGGTACAATGTTGAGCGCAGCGTTATTACTATGTGTATTGTGTATCCTTTGGGCGTGGTTGAAGCTAGTGCGGAGCAAGTCCAGTGCGCATGCGTTACCGCCCGCTGTTCCCGGGAAGTTGCCACTAATTGGACATGCGCACAAGCTGGCTAAGTATTATACGAGTTAGTCATTTTGTGTTTTTTTTTTGTCGTGGGGAAATCTACATGGAGTATCTCCGCCTCGAGGACGGAGGGGTTGTGTCGGACTCCTACCGTGGGGTACGTGTATGTCCCAGGTTTTGGCCCGCCACCACTACATGGCAGGCCCCGACACCCGGTGCAGCCGTCAGCCACCGACCGCACTGATTTCAGAAAAGACGGGCGGGGAACACCGCGCATGCCGTACTCTCGGGCTTGTTTCCTTTTAGGCGACGGACTGACCCCCAGTTCGCCGCCCGCAGGTCCCATTTCATGGTGGCTGGAGATTGTCCCGTGCCTTTTGGCGCTTGATGCGTCACCTGCCAGTGGGATGGGAGGAAGCGGACTCCCTCTACTCACTCTCGCTCCTGACCACGAACAGATCCACGTCCTGGAGCGAGAGGCTACCCGCAGATCGCCGTGTCCTCGGCGCAGTCCTAACAATTAGTGTTTTTGTGTCATTGGCATTTGACCCTAGCTGAAATGACCGTTGTACTTGTCACAACAGCAAACATAACCCCTTTAAACCGAAAAATTGCAATAAAAAAACTATTTAGTTGTGATGAAATTTGCTACTCAGATCTCAGATTTTCAAAGTTCCTTGACTTTTGCTAAAAAGTTATACAAGTATAATTATGTTAAGTGTTGATTTTTGATACGTAAATGCATACTTTTGCATAATTTAAAAACTTATAATTAATAAAAATATTATGAAATTAATTTATTTATCTAAACTTTAAGTAACTTAAGTTACTCCTTACAACTTCAGTTATCTGTCAGTGAAAATCAAAAATAAAGAAGTTACAATTATTTTAAAAGGGAATTAACTAAGAGTATCTCAGTGGTATCAACAGCGCGGCCGATATAACTCAAATTTTGATTAGACAATTACTATTGCCAAATGAGAGTCACAGTCTTGTTTTAAATGCCATCAGATTATGGTAGACCTATAAGTACCTTCTTTTACACCAAAGAAAATTCAGTTAAAACATCTCTTGCTAATGAGAATCCTCAAAGTATTTTATAATCATCATTACAAATATATCAGCGCTAATAAAGTCAAAAAGTTAAAAAAATGATAATTATTTTGTTTTTTTTTAGATCTCCATGGGCTGGTGACGTATTTGGCGGAAGACTGCGCGAAGCAAGGAGGTGTAACTCTCTTCCATTTCGGAAGCGAGCTGTATTATTGTAAGTTATCCGTACTATTAAGCTTACTGCTTCGTTAGCCTAGTGGTCCTAAGCACGGCTGCTACGCTAGAGGTCCTGGGTGCGATTCCCAGGTCGAGCAATAAAATGTTATTGGGTTTTTCTATGAAATTCTCAGTGGCAGCTCGGAGTTTGGATTTGTGTCCGGTTAATGGCAATTGGTTCGCCCCCTATTACATAGGACTTAATTGACCCGGTGAACTGTAGGTGTACATTAGTACACCTCTGCCTAACCCTTCGGGAATACTTAATATAGCTTCTGCGATATCTGACATTTACACGGACAGTCACGGGAAAAATCTAATATACAAATATTTAGCCATTCAGCATTACATTGTGCTAGGTACCATATTTATACATTGTGGGGCAGTGGTCGATACTTCCATTTAGCCATCTCCGTATAGACGCTGTGTTATATTTTTTTATATAATTGAATGGAAAACAATCCTTCGACCCACCTTATGTTAAGTGGTCTCCGCTACAAATCATCATCGTATGTGGCGATTTTAACTGAGTAGAACATAATATAAGGTTAACGAATTTTTATTTACTCATAAAGAACACAGTTCACTTACAATGAGCTTAAATTACTAATTATAACTAGTTACAGTTATTATATAACTTTTCATTAAAGAAATTAAAGACGGTTTTAATATACATTTTCATAAATGAATTGCTTCAAGCGTGTTTTAAACATTCTCATTGATTGACACTCCTTGATGTCATTTGGTAAGCCATTAAACAGTTGTGCTCCTTCGTATGTAATATTTCTCTTACCATAATTCGTTCTGTGGCTTCTTAATTTAATTTTGTTTGTGTTTCTTAAGCAGTGATAGAAAGTTCTTTTTGTAAATTTTATTTCCGATTGTATTTGACCTAATATTATTTTTCTTACTAGTATGCAAGTTGTGTATGTGTACATCTGTCGCAAATTTAATATTTTTGTTTTTGAGTATAACTCACATGTGTTGGTAAACCGATTGTAATTAAATAATGATTTAATGACTTTATTTTGTGATATTTGAAGATCTTTTAGATTAGACTTGGCAGCACAACCCCATATTTCGATAAGATACTCTAAATGAGACCTTACCAGAGAGTTATAAAAATATTGTAATAGTATTAGAATATTCAACCTTTTAGGTCGTTTGATTTGCCAAATGTGTTTATAGAGCTAACTAGAGTGTCAGTTTCTTTTGCCAATTGGATGTTGATAACATATTTTTTTTGTACTGGCTATCTGTACAAATGTATGACTCGAAATTAATCACACCAAGACCATGACAATGACAAATATCACAAAAATACCAATAAGAGTCAAAGGAGACCCACTGAAATACACAGAAACATACACATACTTGGGAAAAGCAATCAGTTTTTACAGAAAAGCCAACGAAATAGAAATAGGCAGGAGAGTGCAACTAACGTGGAACAAATACTGGAGTCTTAAGGAAATTTTTAAAAGTAACTTGCCCATAAGTCTAAAAACTAAGATCATGAACTCGTGCCTCATACCATGTTTGACGTACGGATGCCAGACGTGGAAATTCACTGCCAAAGCTAAGCACAAAATCACAACATGCCAACGGGGAATGGAACGAAGCATGCTCAAGGTAAGGAAAACAGATAAAATACGCCACACAAAAATAAGAGCTATTACAAAATCTAAAAATGCCTTGACCTACGCACAAAAGTTAAAATGGAAATGGGCAGGCCACCTTGCGAGGCTTTCAGATCAACGGTGGACCCTAAGAGCAACCTTATGGAAGGGCCCGCAAGGGAAAAGAAACAGAGGCAGACCACTAACACGATGGGAGGACGAGATTAGACAAACAGCCGGCTCAGATTGGAGCAAAATAGCTAAAGACAGAGGCACATGGGCAGTTTTGGAAGAGGCCTTTACCCAAACATGGGTCCTTGCAAATGAAGTTAACTAACAAAACTAACAACTACATTCAATACAAAAATCTAAACCACTAACACAACCCTACTAGAAACTAAGTTTACATTGTAACACAAGCAAGGAATAAATAGGCTTTTTATTTTATTTTATATTTATTATTTATTTAACATATTTTTTAGTTATGATTGGTTACTACCGACGACTTCGTGTATGTGATTACTTTCACACGCGTTAAGATACGTTTTTGACTACTGTTCCGCTCCAGTGGGTCATAGCGTGATGTTATATAGCTTAGGTATGCTGTTATTCTGGCTATCATATACAAAAAGATATTACCGATCTTATCCCCACTTTCAGAAATTAATCATGAAACAGACGAAAAATCTCTTCATCTTAATTATATTAATATATACGAAGAAAATTAATAGTTGGTTGTGAGCGTCTCTTATATCAGATCGTTTGTTCCTGTCCTCAGTGATACTGGATCCACAGGATGCGTTTACAGCAGCCAATGTATGTTTACAAAGACATTATGCTTTCAATTTTGGCAAACCTTGGTTTGGAAATGGGCTATTAACATCATCAGGTTAGTAATTATAATAATACCAGACCATTATAGACCACATAATAGTTATGCTAACCTTTGCATTATGTCACATGGATCTCATGAGGCCGTAGAGCGTCTTGCGTCAGGTTGCTTACTCACACGGGCGCTCCGTTGAACGCCATCGAATTTTCGAATAAGTGGTACCTTTGTAGCAAAACCAACTCACTATTTAACTACCCCTCTCACTTCAGCTAGGACATTCTGTTACCACCGCGTCTCTAGATGACGACAATACGAGATATTTCTTTCGCAGGAGAAGTTTGGAAGCGTCACCGTAAACTGCTGAATCCAGCATTCACTCTGCCAGTGGTGCACGGGTTCCTAGATGTGTTTAACAGCCAGTCCAAGAAGCTGGCGAATGCTATGGAGCTACATGTCGGAAAAGAACCATTCGATCAATCTTCATATTTAAAAAACAATGCTTTAGAAACGCTTTTTGGTAACTATCATTTCTTCGAATTCGTTTTTTTTTATGTCTGCAAATAGCATGAAACAAGCTCATGAATGACTAATGATGATATTTTTTCGTTTTCAGTCGGTACGTTTGGAATAAACCCTATAGATGACGTGAAGTTCGCGCAAAAATATATGGAATCAGCAATGGAAATGATAAACCTTATGATTTGCAGACTAATAAAGTTTTGGTTGCAGAATGACGTAATATACAGGCTAAGTGGACTGAAAAAGAAAGAAGAAGAACTAGTGGAGACTTTACACGCAATGACTGACAAAGTAAGTAAGATGACAAAGATATGGGTGAAGTAACGATTGCAATAATCTTTGTTAAAATAATAGTACCTAAATAAGCGAAAGTATGATTAAAATAAAAATACATCTTACTATAGGTTTTGCAAGAGAAAAAAGCGACTATGAAAAACGAAGCTTTGAATCATAACAACAAACATGAAGTTACAGGTACGTGTCTTACGGTAATTTTAAATCCCCGATGTGATTGTAATGAAAGAAAGTTCAGGTAAACTCAATTTTATTTTAACAAACAGAAAACTAAAGCCATAGCCCAAGATTAATGAAGCTGAATAGCTCGAAGCTGGCTATATCAGCTGGAATCGTAAGAAACCTTTAAATATCCAGAAATGGACTTTTATTGTTATTTTGGCGATGAATAATGATTGTGCGTAGAAAGCAATTCTAACAAGTTTTTCAGCTTTAATTTATGCACAAACTTTTTTTATGATCCCATATTATAACGTCCTGATTTACTAATCTTATTAAACTTTATACTACTTTCTAGGGAGTAGATACAAGCCTTTTATAAATCTTCTGCTAGACCTTTCACAAAACGGAGCCTTGTCTGATAAGGAGATAAGAGAACAAATGGATACCATTATAGTAACTGGATTTGAAACGACGTCCAACCAGCTAACGTACACATTGTTGCTACTTGGAGCGCATCCTGAAGTTCAAGAGAAAGTTCATGATGAGTGAGTTAAGATTACAAAAGTACAATTTTTATCTTGGACAGTCACCCGAGCCAAAAACAAACTGATTATACTTCGTGTATAAGTAGAACTTCTGTTCCACATGTTCAGAATCGTTCTATACGCTACAGTTGCTAGGCACATCTTTCAACCGTCAGGATTACATTCGGCAGATTCCTAATTACTGATTGGTTATCACAATGACAGATGCATATGCAAAAGCCTACACAATCGGAGTGCGTATTATTTTTACATTACTTCGTGTAAAACCTAGTTGTTTAAAACGTTCTACAAACATTTTACAATTTTTAAAATCTAGAAGTGCTATAAGTCATTCAATACCTCAAGCATTCACTTATGTCACAGAAATTCAAACATTTACCTCTTTGTTTAACATTTATATATGCTTAACAATCTGCACATCACATCTGTTTATCCATAATTTTTCCACGTTGTTTGTTTTAACTCTTTTATTGCTATACAGACTATTAGAAGTACTGGGAGCAGACAGAGACGTGGAAAAGGATGACTTGAACAAATTAGTTTACACAAACGCAGTGATAATGGAGAGTCTACGTGTGTTTCCTTCAGTACCTATTTTACTAAGATATGTGGATAAAGATGTTAAGCTCAGTAAGTATTTTATTTATCTGTCAAAAAGAAAGCATAGTCTTAAAACTAGAATGTTTATAGTACACAACTGGTTTGCATTTTATGATACAGTGATCTGTTTTTTTTTCTCTCTATGAATATACTAGATTTTTAAGGAGGAGTAATGTGGTTAATTTCAATTGCATAAAAAGTGGGTGAGACTAGAAGACATCACTCTAATCACCTTATTGTAAATATCTACACTCTGAGCAAAACAAATATTATTCTATTCTATTCTACTAAAATGTTGGCTTTTATTAGCAAAATGTATGAAATATAATAATAAATAAATAGTTGTTTTTATCCGCGATTTGAGGATAATACGTAATTAATATAATATGATTATAGAAAACTACACAATGCGCGCAGGCAGTCAATGCTACATCTTTCCACTAGCAACTCATCTCGATCCATGTTGGGGAGCTCACAGCGATCAGTTCAAACCAGAAAGATGGCTGGATGGTGATTTTAGAAACAACAAGGAATTTGCAGCTTTCGGATTAGGGAAGCGAGCTTGTATAGGTATTTAAGCAATGACCAACAATTATCATACTGACTACTGTCGTGTACTTACATAAAAGGTGCATACGATTTAAACTGAAGTACAGACGTATGGCTTACCACCAATAAGTTGGTGTATTTGTGACTGCACTTGATGATAATGATGTTGAAATTCTAAAAAAGGCAATAAAACTGTGTGTATGTTACAGGTAGAACATACGCCATGATATCGATGAAGGTGACTCTAGCGCACTTCTTGCGGCAGTACCGTGTGAAGGCAGACATGAGCAAGCTGAAGCTGCAGTATGAGTTCGTATTGCGACCAGCTTCTGGACACGAGATCAGTATAGAACGGAGGATGTAACAACATCGTCTGCTAGGCGGGATTCATATAAACTTTATGTTCCTTGAAGAGATTTGATAATGTCATATATAGAATGTATGCATGCTTTACAAATAATAAACGAATGTTCAAATCTTTTGTTTGATGTTTGATTGTCTAGTTTTAATGTGAAGCTTTAGATGACTTAGTCATGATTAGTATTGTAATTATTGGAAGAAAGTATTACAGTGTGTGGAGAGATAAACTATGGGCGACTCTATCTCTGTATGGTGGGACGGGCGCTTGATACGACCACTGAAATCTTCATACAAAGATTCCAGTGCTTGTATTAGAATAAATGGGGCATACATCGATTGGTTTTGCATCTCAAGAGGTGTAAGCCGTCTTACACCTCTTGAGATGCAAAACCAATTGCGTCTCCTTGGCTGTTCAACCTGTCCAGGGATAGTTGTTTGGCGGATTTAAAAGAGATTAAGAAGTGTGGATTAAGGTATAATGAGTCGCCTGTTAAATGCGTCGGCGGAATAGTTGCAAGACATGGTAACGTTGATGAATGAAGCGTTTAAGAGAAAAGGGAGAAATATAAATGTGAAGAAGACGAAAGTAATGGTTTTTTAAGAGAAGAAGATCGAAGACCGTTCTTTGGGTGTTGGTGTGAGTGGGGAACAAATGAATGGCAATTGTACGTGACAATGCCGGGAGGAGGATGCCCTAATAAGGAGCTACTCTGAACTCGTTGGTGAGGTTCTTCAGAAAGGTACACAATACAATCATCTTACAATTAATATTTCAAAAACCTGCTAAGTCATTTTCGAAGCTAAAAATAAAAAAAAACCACACTGACACTGACAGTGTCCTCATACTGACAAAGTGTCTTGGTATAGAATGCTGCCTTGACGTGAGATGCACAGATCGGCCACATCAGAACAAAGCTTTCATCACTACCTGAATCACTTCGACGCATTGTCCGGTGTATCCCAAGTCGAATTCTCTAAACCATCTATATTTCTCCCTTGTAAAACCACACCTGCTACCTTTGATCGAGATCTGGGTCAACGCTGCCAAAACCAGTCTAGCTGAACTTAATCATCTGCTTAGCTTTTTTCCCAACTAAGTTGGTGTCGACTTCCAGTCTAATCGGATGCAGCTGAATACCAATGTTTTACATGGAGCGACTGCCTATCTGACCACCACAACCCAGTAACTGGGCAACACGATACCTCTTGGTTAGACTGGTTGTCAGACTTCTTGGCTTCTGACTATCCGTAATGACTGCTCTATCTAGCTGAACTTCAAAACATGCAAAATAAAATTATGAAAATACTTTTCCACTTTCCCTTATTAACCTTGCCGGGGCTGCGGGTTGTTCGAAAGAGATTCCGCGCCCCCGGAAGACATAGGGCACAAAAAGGAACATTAATGGGTTTCGGACAGTAAAAGTCTGACACTCCCTTCTGCTTTGCCCAGGGCGGGAGAAGTCATTATATGACGTCTGCCACCGAAAGCCGAAAAAAAATATTCTAACTCTATGATACGTGTTATTTATGATGTTAGCGCATTTCGTCGTATGACTAAACCTTGGCGTGACACGCTGCCGAGTGTCAAGATAATTAAACGTATTATGTTGTCACCCGAAAATGTCACATCTACATTTTTATTACATTTAACTAGAATTTGTGAGTCGTTATTTTTTTACCAAGAAATATAATACGTACCAACCATATTGTACTAAAAGCGTCCATTAGTAAATAAGTACATAGGCCGTAACGAGTACAAAACTACACATAAAAAAACTTCAATGAACATTTTTACAATATTTTCCATGAGTCCATTACTTAAGCACGTTTTGTAAACCATATTTCCCATGTAAGTCACTGTGTGTTTTTTGTGAGTATAAATTTCTTTAAACCGGATTATTCGCAGTTTCTGTCCATGTCAAGCATTTTATGCGCTGTATTTTTTTTGTATTAAAAGTAGTTTAAATGTTAGGTAGATCTAGACGTAAGTGGTCTGTTGGATTAGTATAAATCACAGTCAGCACTGCGGCGTCACTTAGAACCATTACTGAAGTGGTACAATGTTGAGCTCAGCGTTATTACTATGTGTATTGTGTATCCTGTGCGCGTGGTTGAAGCTAGTGCGGGGCAAGTCCAGTGCGCATGCGTTACCGCCCGCTGTTCCCGGGAAGTGGCCCGTCATTGGACATGCGCTCAAGCTGGCTAAGTATTATACGAGTTAGTCATTTGTGTTTTTTTTTTGTGGGGAAATCCACGTGGCGTACCTCCGCCTCGGGGAAGGCGGAGGGGCGTATCGGTCTCCTACCGACTACCGTGGGGTACGTGTTTCTCCCACGGCGTTTCTCTAACAACCACAAGGCGGGCCCCGTCAACCGGTGCGGCTGTCAGCCACCGGCTGCACTAACTCCAGAACACCACGCGCGCTTTACTCTCGGGCCTGTCTCAGTTCGAGCGACAGACTGACCCCGACGGACAATCTCCGGCTATCGGGGGGGCTTCCCGACCCCCCCGATAGCCGGAAAGAAAGAAAGAAAGAAAGAAAGAAAGAAAGAAAGAAAGAAAGAAAGAAAGATTTATTTGTCAGAATATAGTACAATAGATGTTAATGTTATATTAAGTTTCTTATATTCTACCATTTCTGGTGTACAAATTTTTGATCTTAAATAACTAATCTCTTAAGTAACTAATTATGCTTATACAATAGAATTATACACTTCTTATACATTATACATTTCTGTCATCTAGGAATTCTTTTGTTGAATAATAACATTTGCTTATTAGGAATTCAAACAATTTTCTTTTAAATTTGTTGAAGTCAAGGCTCTTCAGGCAGTTTGGCAGCTTATTATAAATTCTTATAGCCATACAGTATGAATTTTTACTGTGCATCGCAGTGTGTTGTCGTGGGAGCCATAATTTGTGTGGGAATCTAGTGCTTCTGTGTACGACCTCTGTATTTTTTTGGAAAAGGGACGGATTTTTGTAGACAAATATACAGATTTCCTGAATATATAGGCACGGAAGTGGTAGTAATTTGTGTTTTACAAACAAAGGTTTACAGCTTTCCGTGTATTCCGCACCAGTTATCGCCCTTATGCATTTCTTTTGGGCTCTAAATGCTCTCACTATGTCTACGGAGTTTCCCCACACGACCACTCCGTACCGCAGAACTGAGGAGACATATCCGTGGTATGCACAGATGGCAGCATTAGGTGTAACTATTCGTCTTATCCTATTTAACACATATACGTAGCTATCTAGCTTAGAGCAAATTTTGTCTATATGTTTCTTCCAACTACAATATTTGTCAATACTTATACCTAAAAAAATGGTTGATTCTACTAATTCTAAAGTTTTGTCATTATGCATAATATTTATCGATGGCGGTTTACTATTATAAGACTGAAATTGAATAAGATTAGTTTTGTTTGCATTAATATTTAAATTATTATTATCTAGCCATTTAGTGAGATCGTGTAATGCTGTATTTATGTTCTCTTCATAGGTATTTTTATTTTTACACTCTACTAACAAAGTCGTATCGTCGGCGTATAAGATGCATTTATGCGTGGTCGAATTCGGTAGGTCATTAATGTAGACTAAAAATAATAACGGTCCCAAAATGCTACCCTGCGGTACACCGCATTTGTTCAAAATATCGGCGGATCTTTGTGATGTTCTGTGTAGCCCTGTTAAACATGGAATTTCAACGCATTGGTATCTATCTGAAAGGTAAGTATTTATCCAGCTGAGAGCATTTCCTCTTACACCATATTTCTCAAGCTTTTGTAAAAGGAGATTGTGTGAAACAAAGTCAAACGCTTTTGACATGTCAATAAACACTGATGTAATCGGAACTTTATTGTCTAAACACTCTGTTATCGTTTTCACTAAAGAGAAACATGCTAGTGTAGTTGAAGAATTTTTCCTAAATCCAAATTGTTCTGATCTTAGGATATTATGTTTTTCCAAAAATCCATACAAGACGTTATACATCGATTTTTCAAATATCTTAGATATTACAGATCGTGATCGGAGATCGTCCCCCGGCCTTCAGTGCTTGGTGCGTCTGCTGCGGGTGGGTCCCATGTAATACAATATTTATTATATAAAATAAAACGATACAATATTTTTATTTTGTTAAAATGCCATCAGATTAGCCATTAGAATATCATGGTAGACCTACTTTTCAACACAAGAGATTTTAAAGTTAAACTAGCTCTTGCTAATGAAAATTTTTAAAGTATTTTATAATCATCATTACAAATGTTTTAGCGGCCGTCATAGAATGATAATAACGTTGTTTTTTTTTATTAGATCTCCAGGGGCTGTTGACTTATGTAGCGGAAGATTGCGCGAAGCAAGGAGGTGTGACTCACTTCTGTTTCGGAAGCGAGCTGTATTATTGTAAGTAATCCATATCATTACTAGCTTTTCCCGCAACTTCGCCCGCGTACTTTTTTCACCCGCGATAACCGAAATTTACATGGACAAAGTCACGGGAAAAATCTATATACCTAATACGGCTACTCAGCTGGATTTTCCAGCGATGCCTTGAAACTGGATGTAAAAAGAATTAACCTAAATAGCATCTATATATATAAAAGAAAGTTGTGTTTGTTACAACACTTATAACTCGAGAACGGCTGGACCGATTGCCATGGTTTATGATTTGTTGGATTTGTTTCCGTCCCGAATAGCAGAATACATCTTAAAAACAAACAAACAAACGAAAAAAAGAAAAGTCGGAAATGTCGGTAGGGGTAGGGTAGGGGTTGGGTAGGGGTAGGGTAGGGTAGGGGCAGGGGTAGGGGTAGGGTAGGGTAGGGCTAGGGTACGGGTAAGGTAGGGGTAGGGTAGGGTAGGGTAGGGTAGGAGTAGTCTCCTTCTTAGCGTTTCGATGACAAACTATACCGTTGGCATACTATATTGTTGCAGCCCAGAATTTGGCCACTTTGACTGCGTTGTCGGTGGCAGCCATTAAATCTTCCTGCGTGCAGCTGTTAGGGCACGCAGGGCACGATGTGAGGTGGGCCATCGTTTGTGCTATACCGCACAAACAGCTCAAGTCACTAGGAGGAGCTAGGAGTAGTGTAGGGTAGGGGTAGGATACCACGCGAACGAAGTCGTGCCGGATCAGCTAGTTTATTTATAAAACAGAAAAGAACAGCCCAAAGGGCGACTTTTTTGTTAACGCGGAATGGCATCCCGTAGGTCGACCTAATATGCATGTCGGTTTCTTAATTAGACTTTTCTGTAGTGCCTTCAAAATGAAATCCTCCATTCCAAGCTAAATATTACTAAGGGGCATCCCACGGGGTGCGGACCTCGGCTAAGGGCGTCAATCACCTCACTCCCCTTCCTGACCGAGGAGAGTTGGTTGTGAGCGTCTCTTATATCAGATCGTTTGTTTCTGTCCTCAGTGATACTGGATCCACACGATGCGTTTACAGCAGCCAATGTATGTTTACAAAGACATTATGCTTTCGATCTCATCAAACCTTGGGTGGGAGATAGCATATCAAGATCATCAGGTTAGTTATTATGATAATACCAGAATATTATAGTCCCACTACTCCTGTATGTCAAACTGTGTGTATATGTGAATTGATATGTTTGAGCTACGGCTTCGGCTTGCCGGCCAGCCTCAGCCGCGGCGGCCAGTGTTACAACCACTTAACTCCCGACACGCTTCAACAGCTCTCTGCGTTACTGTACCAGTCAGTGTTCGTCCTCAATCCCCAACAATCCTGACGGCCCGTGCCCTATGCGGCCTTCGCAAGATTGCGATGTTGCTGGCCGTCAGGTTGTTCACTCACACGGGTGCTCCGTAGAGCGCCATCGAATATTCGAATAAGTGGTACCTTTGTCACTAAACCAACTCACTATTTATTTACCTCACTTCAGCTATGACATTCTCCTACCACCACGTCTCTAGTTATCGAAAATATGATATTTCTTTCGCAGGAGAAATTTGGAAGCATCACCGCAAGATGCTGAATCCAGCATTCACTCTGCCAGTGGTGCACGGGTTCCTAGATGTATTTAACAGTCAGTCTAAGAAGCTGGCGAGTGCTATGGAGCCCCATGTCGGAAAAGAACCATTCGATCAATCTTCATATTTAAAAAACAATGCGTTAGAAACGCTTCTTGGTAACTATCATTTCTTCGGATTCGTTTTTTTTGTCTGCGAAAATGGCATGTAGCGAAGGTTAACATAGGCATCAATGACTAGTGATGATATATTTTCATTTTCAGTCGGTACGTTTGGAATAAACCCTATAGATGACGTGAAGTTTGCACAAAAATATATGGAATCAGTAATGGAAATGGTAAACCTCGTGATTTGCAGAACATTAAAGTTTTGGCTTCAGAATGATTTAATATACAGGCTAAGTGGACTGAAGAAGAAAGAAGAAGAACTAGTGAAGACTTTACACGCAATGAGTGACAAAGTAAGTGAGATGACAAAGATGTTGGTCTTGCAATAACTTTTCTCCTAAAGAATAGTACTTAAATAAGCAAAAGTCTGATCAAAATAAAAGCGTATTTTACTACAGGTTTTGCAAGAGAAAAAAGCGACTATGAAAAACGAAGCTTTGAATCATAACAACAAACATGAAGTTACAGGTACGTGTCTTTCGGTTTTATAATGTTAAATGCTGGATGTGATTATAATGAAAGATAGTTCAGGTAAATTCAATTAAATTTTTGAGGGATCCACTTCTGAATGAGATGATTGAAAAGAAAACTAAAGCCATAGCCCAAAGATTAATGAATCTAAATAGCTCGAAGCTGGCTATATCAGCTTCAATCGTAGAAACCTTCAGATATCCAGAAATTGAGTTTTATAGTTATTTTGGCGATGAATAATGATTATGCGTAGAAAATAATTCTAACCAGAGCATTGTTGTATTTTCCTCATTAGGATCATTTATTTCAGCTTTGATTAATGTACAAACTTTTTTTTGAAATCCCATATTGTAACCTCGTGATTTACTAATCTTATTAAATTTTGTATTACTTTCTAGGGAATAGATACAAGCCTTTTCTAGATCTTCTGCTGGATCAATCGCAAAACGGAGCCTTGTCTGATAAGGAGATAAGAGAAGAATTGGATACCATTATAGCAACTGGATTTGAAACGACGTCCAACCAGCTAACGTACACTTTGTTGCTACTTGGAGCACATCCTGAAGTTCAAGAGAAAGTTCATGATGAGTAAGTAAGTTAAGATTATAAATGGATTTATTACAAAAGTACTATTTTTTTCTTGGACTGCCACCCTTGTTTGTTTTTGGCTTGGTAGAACTTTTGTTCAACATATTGTTCGGAGTCGTGCTATACCCAGTTGCTAGGCACATCTTTCAACCGTCAGGATAACGTTCGGCAGATTTCTAATTACTGATTGGTTATCACAATGACAGATGCATATGCATAAGCCTACACAATTGGAGTGTGTATTATTTTGTTTCACTACCAAGTACATTAATTAATGTAAAGCCTAGTTGTGTAAGACGTTCTACAAACTTTTTACAATGATTAAAGTCTAGAAGTGCTGTAAGAAATTCAATACCTCCAGCATTCACTTATGTCATAGCAATTCAAACATTTACCCCTTTCTTTTATATTTATATATGATTAACATCTGCTTATCCATAGTTTTTTATTACTTTAACTCTTTTTTTGCCATACAGATTATTAGAAGTACTGGGAGCAGACAGAGACGTTGAAAAGGATGACTTGAACAAATTAGTTTACACAAACGCAGTGATAATGGAGTGTCTACGAATGTTTCCTTCAGTTCCTCTTTTAGCAAGATATGTGGATAAAGATGTTAAGCTCAGTAAGTATGTTATCTAGTTCCTATTCTTAAAACTAGAAAGTTTATAGTACAACTGGTTTACAATTTATGATGCAGTTATATGTTCTGGTTTCTCTTTGAAAATACTAGATTTTTAAGGAGGAGTAATGTACTTATTGTAGTTATTATGCAGTTGATTTCAGTAGCATAAAAAGCGAGTGACACTAGAAGACGCCACTGTAACCACCTTATTGTAAATACGTGCAAATAAATGAATATTCTATTCTATTCTATTAAAATGTTGGTGATGATGTGGAACAGGATATAATTAGAAAAATGTATGAATTATAATATAATAGCTGTTTTTGTCCGCGATTTGAGAATTATGTGTAATTAATATAATGTGATTTTAGAAAACTACACAATGCGCGCAGGCAGTCAATGCTTCATCTTTCCACTAGCAACTCATCTCGATCCGTGTTGGGGAGCTCACAGCGATCAGTTCAGACCAGAAAGATGGCTGGATGGTGATTTTAGAAACAACAAGGAATTCGCAGCTTTTGGATTAGGGAAGCGAGCTTGTATAGGTATTTAAGCAATGACCAACAATAATCGGGTTATTCACCAACTGGACACAAGCGACCGGACACACGTGTGTCCAGTTGGTGAAACTCAAAGTTAGTATCACTTATTATTTCGTCATCTGGACACGCCAAGATTTTCATTCGTGTCCACTTAGTGAAACTTAAATTATATCACTTTTATGTTTTCGCCAACTGGACAGAACTATTTTTTTTTGCAAAAAAGGGTACAGTCAGGTTCATAATCGCCTCAATTTCATGAAAAAGCTATGGCAGCTTTTTCATGAAATTGAGGCGATTCGAGACTTTTTTTACTTGAAAAACCTTATTAGCTTCTACGAGTATTTAAGACAATTTTTGAAATAAAACAAATTTAAGTAATATCATGACGATTTATTAATGTGAAAAATACTATACTTAACTAAATGTTATTTTTTGATTACCTGAAGGTGCTTTTTAACATCAGTGTGACAATATTCAATATAATCTTCGAGTATCACAGAAAAATCATATAAGGTCATACATAAACACAGCAAAATATATTTTTATATTTTTCAAGGTTAAACGCAATGACGTTTTTAACCTTTAAAGATACACTACACTCTTATACAGAGTTGCAAAGTTTGCTTTCTTATTAAATGTAGTTACAGTAAAATTTGTACGAGTACGGAGTCGAAACGTTCATCCTTGATTTTTGGCATACAATAATAAAATAAAATATCAAAATATCATCAGTAGCTACCTACTGATGATATTTTGATATTTTATGCCTACTTATGACATAACAATACTAAAATGGGTAATTTTACAAACAATAATCATTCTACATAACTTTGGAACAACAATATTTGACTCTTTGAAAATAGAGTATTTTAGTAATAATTAAGGTAATTGTATCACAATCATTTTACTAAGACTAAGATAATAATTACAGAGATCAATAAAATCAACAGTAAAATATAGAAAATTACTCGTAGTATAAGCCAGTATAAATATATTTTTATTTACTTAATTTTTTCGATACAGTGACTGACTCAAAATCTTTAACAGTGGCTGCGATCATAGTATTCATTCTGATAGTTTCAATTTTTTTTCTTGATATAGGTCCATCCATCACAACCCGGCGCCAAAAATCATCCATGTCTCTTTTGATCGCTACCAGAAACTGTACTATATTTGGTTTCCGTTTCAAATTTGTGGCTATTCCGGCATTCCATGCCTCTACAGAATTATTAGTGCGATGATGTTCTTTATAGCCGTTGTATGTGTTTGCATAATCAAAATTTTCATCGAGCCACGTTCTAATAAAATAATCGTTAAATTTTGTGACATCTTCAGTGTTTAAGCATTCAGCCATGATATATAACCAGGCATCAGATTGTGTGTCAGTCGGTAAAAGTGGCAATGTACAACATCTCTTCACGTGATCTTTCCACGAAATTCAAATTGTGAATAATTTTAAAATTACATACTTAATTACCCATTCTCAGTAGTGGGACGTTCAGTGGCCGATGATGTTTGACACAAAACATTAATGTGCTTGACTGTACTTTATCTTGAATTCGGGTAAAATGCGAACTTGTGTCCAGTTGGCGAAAACATAAAAGTGATATAATTTAAGTTTCACTAAGTGGACACGAATGAAAATCTTGGCGTGTCCAGATGACGAAATAATAAGTGATACTAACTTTGAGTTTCACCAACTGGACACACGTGTGTCCGGTCTCTTGTGTCCAGCTGGTGAATAACCCCAATAATCATACTAACAGTTAGTATGTATCCATTTATGTAAGTACACGACAGTAGTTACTACTGTCGTGTACTTACATAAAAGGTGCGTATGATTTAAACTGAAGTACAGACGTATGGCTTACCACCAATAAGTTGGTGTATTTATGACCGCATTTGATAATAATGATGTTTAAATTCTAAAAAAAGGTACTAAAACTGTGTGTATGTGACAGGTAGAACATACGCCATGGTATCGATGAAGGTGACTCTAGCGCACTTCTTGCGGCGGTACCGTGTGAAGGCAGACATGAGCAAGCTGAAGCTGCAGTATGAGTTCGTAACGCGACCAGTTTCTGGACACGAGATCAGTATAGAACGGAGAGCGTAACAACATCGTTATTAACGCGGAATTCATATAAACTTTATGCTCCTTGAAGAGATTTACTAATGTCATGTATGGAATGGTTTAAAATTGTTTCAGTGGCATGCTTACAAAAATATACGAATGTTTAAATCTTTTGTAGTTTGATTGTCTAGTTTTAACGTGAAGCCTTAGATTATTGAGTTATGGTTAGTATTGTAATTATTGGGAAAAAGTATGACAGTGTGTGGAGAGAAGAACTATGGTCGACTCTATCCCTGTATGGTGTGGACGGGCGCTTGATACGAGCACTGAAATCTTCATACAAAGATTCCAGTGCTTGTATTAGTGTGTGTGCACAAATGGGGCATACATCGGTTTTTGATTGAAGCTGATGTGAAAAGGAGAGTAAATTCTTAAAATAAAGTGAATGGTGCTATATCGGTTTCGACACGTTGCCGCGTGTCTAGATAAATAAACGTATTATGTTGTCGCCCGTGGAAATATCACATCTACTTTTTTACTACACCACCATACCATCACGCCTGTATTCCCCGAAGGGTTAGGCAAAGGTGTACCAATGTACACCCACAGTTCGCCAGTTATTTAGGTTCCATGTAATAGGGGGCGAGCCTATTGTCATTAACCGGGCTCAAATTCAAACTCTGAGCTGCTACTGAGAATTTCATAGAAAAACCCAATAACACTTTTTATTACATTTAGCTAGAAATTGTGAGTCGTTATTTTTTTACCAAGAAATATAATACATACCTACAATATTGTACTAAAAGCGACCATTAGTAGATACGTATATAGGGCATAACGTTACACGTTTTTTTTAATGAAATTTAAATGAACATTTTTACTATTGTTTCCAGTCCATTAGTTAGGCACTATTTGTAAACCATATTTCTTATGTAAGTGACTAAACAGTCAATGATTAAAACGAACGTTTTGTGTGAGAATAAATTTCTTTAAACCGGACTATTCTTAGTGTCTTTCCCTGTCAAGCATTTTATGGGCATTCCACTATGAACAGTAATGCACGGTTTTTTTTGTGTTCAAAGTAAATAGTTTAAATGTTAGGTAGAACCGGACGTAGGCGGTCTGTCGACTTTGTATAAATCGGCGTCAGCACCGCGGCGTCGCTTAGATCCATCAGTGAAGTGGTACAATGTTGAGCGCAGCGTTATTACTATGTGTATTGTGTTTCCTGTGCGCGTGGTTGAAGCTAGTGCGGGGCAAGTCCAGTGCGCATGCGTTACCGCCCGCTGTTCCCGGGAAGTGGCCCGTCATTGGACATGCGCTCAAGCTGGCTAAGTATTATACGAGTAAGTTTTTTTTATTTTTTGCTAGGCTATAGGTCAGTTCACATCGAGACAGGATGCATGCGACGCTACGCGCTCCTTTTAATAGAGCTACTCAAAATATGATTTATTTACTACATGAAACACATTGCTATTAAAAATTTAATTAAAAAATACGTCACGTTGGGGGACCGCTGTTGTTAGGATACGATCGTCCCGAGCGGTCCCCCAACGTGACGTATTTTTTTTGTTATTTTTTTACTTTTTAAAGGGAACTTAGGTTTTTGTGTTGGAGGTTTTTTAAATTTTTAATTTAATTTTTTACTTTATACTTTTTATAGGTACCTACTTATTATAATGTCGATTTTGTTAAGTTTGAGACCCCACTCGAGTATATTTAGAGACATTCGGTTTTTCTTCTCTACTTTCACCCCCAACTTTTAAACGGCTCAACCGATTTTCATCAAACAACTCGCACACAGGTCACCTTTAATACAAAAAAAACTAAATTGAAATCGCTTCATCCGTTCGGGAGCTATGATGCCACAGACAGACAGACAGATAGACAGACAGACAGACAGACAGACCGACAGACAGACAGACAGACACGTCAAACTTATAACACCCCTCTTTTTGCGTCGGGGGTTAAAAAGGTGCCGTGTCGCGTCGCGTGTCGGTGTGAGTTGATCCTATGTTACTCGGAACGTTGCAAGGATTGTAAGGATACCTCATGTGGGAGGTGTAACACCTCACTCCACCCCTGACCTGTGGAGGCCCTCAGTATCTGGGATCGCGGAAGGCGCGTACGTGCCCGGATCCCTGGCGTAAATGTGGAGATGGAACACCAGTGTAGTTTTAGTTGTGTAAGAGTCTGGCAGACCTCGCTCAGGGCGGTAGACATCCATGAGGATTTTCAAATCATCATTTCAAATCATTATTACAAATATTTCAGCGGCTTAAGTCAAATAATTATAATAATAATTGATACTGCCCCGTTGGTCTGACTGCCCCGTTGGTCTCGTGGTTGCAAGCGCGACTGCAGAGCAAGGGGTCCCGGGTTCGATTCCCAGGTCGGGCAAAAAGTGTTATTGGGTTTTTCCATTAGGAATTTCGCAGTAGCAGCCCGGAGTTTGGATTTGTGCCCGGTTAATGGCAATAGGCTCGCCCCCTATTACATGGGACCTTAAATATACCGGCGAACTGTGGGTGTACCTAAATTGGTGCACCTCTGCCTAACTCTTCGGGGAATACAGGCGTGATGGTATAATAATTATTATTGTTTTTTTTTTTTAAATTAGATCTCCAGGAGCTTGTGACATATGCAGCGGAAGACTGCGCGAAGCAAGGAGGTGTGACTCACTTCTATTTCGGAAGCGAGCTGTATTATTGTAAGTGATCCGTAATACCTACCCTGACCTTATTGGTGAGGTTCTTCAGAAAGGTCGGGTGTGCAGTACTCGTAACCGGCGTGCTTGTATGACCAGATGTATGAACGTGAACGAGGTGAAAGTAGTATGTAAGGATCGTAGCAGGTGGCGTTCTGTGGTTTCTGCCTACCCCCATGGGAAAAAGGCGTGAGTTTATGTATGTATGTATGATCCGTAATATTACTAATTTCTGCCCGCGACTGCGTTCGTGGTGGTGTCGTTTTCTTTCACCCCCTTTAAGTTACGTTTTTGGTTACGTCCCTTAAGTTGTAGCGTAATGTTATACTAGGTATAGCCTATACCTAATATTAAATAAGCTTCATAAATCTGGGCATTATACACAATATATATTTCATCTAATCCGACCGGTATTTCCAAATATTACCGCGTTTAATATATTAATACTAGCTTCTCCTCGCGACTTCGTACGCGTTAAATTTGATATAATATATAATCCCACCGGGACCGTAAATTTTTTGGGATAAAAAGTATCCTATGTTCCACACAACAATCTATTTCAGTGCTAAATTTCATCCAGATCCTTTCAGCCGTTTCAGCGTGAAGAGTAACAAACATCTATCCACGAAGGAATGCAGCAAGGATATCTTTTTATTACTATAGCTACTTTTTAATCTCCATCCACGATAACCAACATTTACACAGACGAAGTCACGGGCATAATATTGTTATATGCTACTCAGTCGGATTTTCCTATGATGCGTTGAAACCGGACGATAAAGACTAAATAGATAATAAATATTTATAAAACAAAAAAAGAAAACGAAAAGTAAATTAAGTGGTTCTAATAGTATTATATTTATAAAACAGAAAAAAAACGAAAAGTATATTAAGTGTTGCTAAATATAGACGTTGTTGAGTTATTTTTTTTATAGCATTGGATGGCCATCAAGCCTTCGGCCCGCCTGATGTTAAGTGGTCAACTCTGTCTATTGACATTTGCAATACCAGAGGCCTGGCAAATGCGTTGCCATCAGAGATACGACGTTGAAGATATCTCATGTGCCTATAACTACACCGGCACCCATACCCCTTCAAACGGGGACACAGCAACGCCGCTTTGCGACAGAAATAGGTATGGTTATTTACTTAAAGTAAAATGCAACTATAAAGATATTGTAAAAGTTGTTTTTTTTTTGTTTCAACTAATGGTGACCTTGAAATAGCCAGGTCAAGACACTTAGTTTGTTTATCTTTCTCAGCTTTCACGAGGTTCACAGTAATATCAACGATCATTGCGCGACGCTCTAATCGATCTACCACCACTATGTCAGGCTTAGCGCTCCTGCACACGGTGCCGCCACCGCGCCGTCGCCGCGCCGCCGCCGCACAACTACACTGTACATACGAGTCGCGCGAAGACCGCCACCGCGCCGCCGCCGCGCCGCGGAGACGGCGCGGTGGCGGCATCGTGTGCAGGAGCGCTTATTGGAAAAAGCAGTCCTATCAGTGATGATAGATCGATCCCAATACAACGTGATATAGCCATTTTCAAGAACTGAGTCGGGCACATATCTATTAGTACGAGATCCGTAGAAGAAAAATATACCCTCATCCGTTATTTAATAATTTTAAGGTTTATATGCAAGATCAGACATAGATTGATACATCGCACATGGGTTGCCTAGCTAAATCGCGTACCAAAGGTGTTAAATATTAAAAAATAAGGGCCAATTTTTTGGGTAAATTCCCCCCATCTGTTATTTAGGTAAATCGTGCATTAGCTGATAGAATATACCCCAAGGAGTCAAAAAAAGTAGGGTTGCCTAATCTCATCCGGGGCTAACTGTAGGGTTGCCTAGTTTGAAGGTGGGCAAAAATGGAGTAAAATACCCCCATCTGTTATTTAATCGAGATGTATGTCAAATGAAAGGTTATTTTATTCCCGATCCAACTGTATAGGGTTGCCTTATCAAAAATGGGGCTAAGTCCAGGGTTGCCTAGATTTTAGTTGTAAAATTGACATGTTGAAAAAATGGCACCTAGTAGCAGTTTCGGTCAATATCTCCTTTCTGACTCATTTTACGATATAAATATGTTGAACCAAATTAAAGGACAGAAAATTTCCTACAATTTGTGGTAAACAATTTTTTTATAAGATCAATAGTTCTGGCGTACAAGTGCCGCAAAGTGTACTTCAACATGTATTTTGGCCAAATAAACTTTTTAGCAATATTTCATCATTTACTTCCATATTATGTATTCATTTGATCTTAAATTAAAATGCATTTAAGTCATTGATATTTATTATAAATAAATACCAATAATTGACTTTAGTCCTAGCAGAATAAACCAACATTTCTCTCAATTTGTACGTAATGATTTTGGATATTTAACGCTGATTAGCTTTATCTTTATAAATACACTCTCATCTGGTATTTAATCGAATGTTGTATCAAATAAAAGGTTATTTTATTCTCAATCCAACTGTATAGGGTTGCCTCATCAAAACGTTGGCTAAGTCAATCGTTGTATAGGTTTTAGATGCAAAATTTTCATATTGTAAAAATGGCACTCAATACCAGTTGTTTTCACAATATCCCCTTTCCGGCTCATTTTACGATAAAAACAAGTTGAACAAAATTAAAGAACAGGAAATTTCCTACAATTTGTGGAAAACCATTTTTTTTATGAGATCGATAGTTCTGGCGTACGAGTGCCGCAAAGTGTACTTCAACATGCGTTTTAGCCAAAGAAACTCTTTAGCAATATTTTATCATTTACTTCTAAATAGGTATTCATTTGACCTTAAAATAAAATGCATTTGAGACATTGATGTTTATTTTAAGTAAAAACAATCATTGGATTTAACTCCTACCAAAAAAAAAAAACAATTTGTACGTAATGATTTTGGATGTTTAACGCTGATTAAATTTAGCGTTATAAAATACTCTTTACCTGTTATTTAATCACGAAAGGTTATTTTATTCCCAATCCAACTGTATAGGGTTGCCTTACCGTAAAGGTGGCTAAATCCACGGTTGCCTAGATTTTAGCGTACGAGTGTCCAAAAGTGTACTTCAACATGCGTCTTGGCAAAAAAAAACTCGTTGGGTAAAATTTTATTATTTAATTATATTTAAATATTCATTTGTTTTTAAAATAAAATACGTTTGAGTCTTTGATGTTAATTGTTTATTTTAATAGAGGTTCTCAATTCGGGTTTTATTTTTAATTTTCTTATGTAAGTTCATTTGTTATAGGTATAATCGAATTGCATATCAAAGGAAAGGTTATTTACTTACTTACCAATCCAGCAGTATCACACTGCTTGTAACAAAAAGTTGGCTGAATCCATGTGTACCTAGATTTTAGATGTAAACTTTACAGCGTGAGACATTTTCATTTTGCGTACTCGTACGGTAAAACTATAAATCGTACAAAATAAAAGTTTTTCATAAATTTTAGGAAATTTCCTGAGCTTTATTTTTGTTTAACATGCGATTATCGTACAATAAGTCGGAAAGGAAATATTGTCAAAAACTGCTATTGGGTGTCATTTTTCTAATATGAAAATTTCACATCTAAAATCTAGGCAACCGTGCACCACCACCACCTTTTTGATAAGGCAACCCTATATCGTTTTATTGGGAATAAAATAACCTTTCTTTTGATATACATCTTGATTAAATAACAGGTAAGAGTATTTTATGACGCTAAATTTAATCAGCGTTAAACATCCATAATCATTACGTACAAATTGTTTTTTTTTTTTAATGTCTCAAATGCATTTTATTTTAAGGTCAAATGAATACCCATATAGAAGTAAATGATAAAATATTGCTAAAGAGTTTCTTTGGCTAAAACGCATGTTGAAGTACACTTTGCGGCACTCGTACGCCAGAACTATCGATCTCATAAAAAAAATGGTTTTCCACAAATTGTAGGAAATTTCTTGTTCTTTAATTTTGTTCAACTTGTTTTTATCGTAAAATGAGCCGGAAAGGGGATATTGTGAAAACAACTGGTATTGAGTGCCATTTTTACAATATGAAAATTTTGCATCTTAAACCTATATAACGATTGACTTAGCCAGCGTTTTGATGAGGCAACCCTATACAGTTGGATTGAGAATAAAATAACCTTTTATTTGATACAACATTCGATTAAATACCAGATGAGAGTGTATTTATAAAGATAAAGCTAATCAGCGTTAAATATCCAAAATCATTACGTACAAATTGAGAGAAATGTTGGTTTATTCTGCTAGGACTAAAGTCAATTATTGGTATTTATTTGTAATAAATATCAATGACTTAAATGCATTTTAATTTAAGATCAAATGAATACATAATATGGAAGTAAATGATGAAATATTGCTAAAAAGTTTATTTGGCCAAAATACATGTTGAAGTACACTTTGCGGCACTTGTACGCCAGAACTATTGATCTTATAAAAAAATTGTTTACCACAAATTGTAGGAAATTTTCTGTTCTTTAATTTGGTTCAACATATTTATATCGTAAAATGAGTCAGAAAGGAGATATTGACCGAAACTGCTACTAGGTGCCATTTTTTCAACATGTCAATTTTACAACTAAAATCTAGGCAACCCTGGACTTAGCCCCATTTTTGATAAGGCAACCCTATACAGTTGGATCGGGAATAAAATAACCTTTCATTTGACATACATCTCGATTAAATAACAGATGGGGGTATTTTACTCCATTTTTGCCCACCTTCAAACCAGGCAACCCTACAGTTAGCCCCGGATGAGATTAGGCAACCCTACTTTTTTTGACTCCTTGGGGTATATTCTATCAGCTAATGCACGATTTACCTAAATAACAGATGGGGGGATTTTACCCAAAAAATTGGCCCCTAATTTATAATATTTAACACCTTTGGTACGCGATTTAGCTAGGCAACCCATGTGCGATGTATCAATCTATGTCTGATCTTGCATGTAAACCTTAAAATTATTAAATAACGGATGAGGGTATATTTTTCTTCTACGGATCTTAGACCATATAGTATGGTACTTCCGATTCCACAAGACTGTATTTCAGAGCAAGTTGCTGGTGGATAATCGTGGCTACAAGGTTGTGTCTATGCAAGTAGTCTCCGTTAGCCAGAAGAGAATACCCAGATATAATGTGACGGATACAAAAATTGAATGTGATAGCACTACTGAAAGTTTTTTTTATTATTATTAAGAAGAAAAATAATAGTTAGTTTGTTTCTGTCCTCAGTGATACTGGATCCTCAGGATGCGTTTACAGCAGCCAATGCATGTTTACAAAAGCATTATGCTTACGATTTCGTCAAACCTTGGGTGGGAGATGGGCTGTTAACAGCATCAGGTTAGTGATTGTAATAATACCAGATTATAGTCCTACTACAGGGCTAAGGCCTCTTCTCATACAGAAGGCACAACAATTCTGCAAACCGGGTAAGTGCGAGTTGGAGTGATCCCCCACCGAGGGTTCCGTACAAGGGGCCCGCCTTGTGGTGGTGGCGGGCCAATACCTGCCGGGGTGCGGAAGAATGCTCAGAGCGATACCCGTGCCCCGGCTAATGGTAGATGGAGGAACACCGTGGGGTTTTAGTCGGTAAGAGTCCGACACACCCCTCCGCCCCAGGCGGACTAACCCCAGGCGGAGGCAGTCCATGAGGATTTCCCCACGAGAGAAAAAAAAAAAAAAAGGGTTCCGTACGAAGAAGGTACATATTATAAAATAGTTCAGGAATCGAATCTCGCAGTTTTTTCCGAGCATTTACTTTCATTCTTCATTTTAACTCAAAGACTATAACATCATAAAAACAAATAATTTGTTTAAGCTTGCTCCAATGACGCCTTTTTATACGATACGCCACATGACACGGTTAAGTCACTTCAAAATTTCAATCGCCCGGGTTCTTTACATTAAGACCCTTTATTTTTTATTATTTAGTTTTCAGACTTTTCCTTGTATTTTTAGTTTATGAAAATAATATAACTTGACAAATTTCATAGTTCTAGGTGAACGGGAAGTACCCTATAAATTTTGATTTCCTTGAGACTGTCGAAATGTTTTATTTTTGCGGCATAAGCAGCCGTATCTTTTTTTTTGAGTTAACTTAGAAGATTGATTATTTTTAGCTTCAAGGTGTAGACTTAACTGAGGTAGTTTTAAATTAAACTCGATACCTCAGCATCGACGGCTATTGGCAGTCAACGAGGCACCACTGCATAGATTCCAGTACACCCCAGGTCTTAATGGTATCGAAGGCTTTTTCTTAGTCTACATACGCTAGGCGTAGAGGCTTCTTTGACTTCTGAATTATTTGCCTTGAGGTAGAGCGCCATCAAATTTTCGTCTATATACCTTTATCAAACGACCAACTCACTATTTAATTACCCATCTTTCTTCAGCTTTGACATTCTCATGCCACCACGTCTTTAGTTATTATATTTGTTTCGCAGGAGAAATTTGGAAGCGTCACCGTAAGTTGCTGAATCCAGCATTCACTCTGCCAGTGGTGCACGGGTTCCTAGATGTATTTAACAGTCAGTCCAAGAAGCTGGCGAGTGCTATGGAGCCCCATGTCGGGAAAGAACCATTCGATCACTATTCACATTTAAAAAACAATGCGTTAGAAACGCTTCTAGGTAAATATCATTTTTCAATTTCTGCGAATCTAAATATATATAACTCAAAGGTGACTGACTGACTGACTGACATAGTGATCTATCAACGCACAGCCAACTGGACCACTGAACGGATCGGGCTGAAATTTGGCATGCAGGTAGATGTTATGACGTAGGCATCCGCTAAGAAATGATTTTGATAAATTCCACAAAATAGGGGCTGAAAGTTTGTATAAATCTTCTTCGATTTTCGACTGATTGAACAGAAATTAAAGATTGGAGCTACCATGATGAAGATGTCAACTTAAATAGGATTTTCATAAATTCAACCCCCATGGGGATAAAATAAGGGATACGCGAGCGAAGCCGCGTGCAAAAGCTAGTATGTCATAATTGCATGGATCGCAAGTACGCACATTCGCTCGAATTCCACAATATCGAAACAAAATAGAGATAAACTTAGTCATCAGTGACTAATGATGACATATTTTCGTTTTCAGTCGGTACGTTTGGAATAAACCCTATAGATGACGTGAAGTTCACGCAAAAATATATCGAATCAGCAAATGAAATGCTAAATCTTGGGCTTTGTAGAGCATTCAAGTTTTGGCTGCAGAATGACTTAATATACAGGCTAAGTGGACTGAAGAAGAAAGAAGAAGAATTAGTGAAGACTTTACACGCAATGTGTGACAAAGTAAGTGAGATGACAAAGATGTTCTTCACGCACGATTGCAATAACTTTTTAAAAAAAATATAGGGAATAAATAAGCGAAAATTTTATTAAAATAAAAATACATTTTTCTATAGGTTTTGCAAGAGAAAAAAGTGACTATGAAAAAAGAAGCTTTGCATCATAACATCAACCTTGAAGTTACAGGTAAGTCTCTTGCGGTATTATAATTTTAAATTCTGGATGTGTTTGTAATGAAAGGGAGTTCAGGTACCTAAATTGAATTTGATTTTGAGGGATTCACTTCTGAAGGATAGGATTGAATAGAAAAACAAAGTCATACCTAGCCCAAAGATTGATGAAGTTGAATAACTCGAAGCTGGCTATATCAGCTGGAATCGTAAAAACATTTAGGTGTCTAGAAATGGACTTTTATAATTATTTTGACAATTAATAATGATTATGCGCATTTGGATCAATTTTTTTTTGATTAAAATTTCGTGATTTACTAATCTTATTAAACTTTATACTACTTTCTAGGGAATAGATACAAGGCTTTTCTAGATCTTCTGCTAGACCTTTCACAAAACGGAGCCTTGTCTGATAAGGAGATAAGAGAAGAATTGGACACCATTATAGCAGCTGGATTTGAAACGACGTCTAACCAGCTAACGTACACTTTGTTGCTACTTGGAGCACATCCTGAAGTTCAAGAGAAAGTTCATGATGAGTAAGTTAAGATTATAAATAGATTTATTACAATAAAACCCGACTACATAAAAATCACGTTCTAAAAAGTATGAAACAAGAAAACATTCTCATCTGAAAGCCGTGGTCGTATGCCACATTGCCCTAAACTTAAGTGCTAAAGATTAATGTTCTATTACTATACACATACTGTTTTACCGGAATTAGGTGGCATACGACCATGGCTTTTAGATGAGAATGTTTTCTTGTTTCATACTTTTTAGAACGTGATTTTTTTGTAGTCGGGTTTAAGTTTTTTAAACTTCTTTTTTATATAAATTATTTTGGGGTTCAAATTAAGACATTTATATACGTAATATTACTGGAACTGCAACATATACATAATATAATATAATGGAATAATCTATTAGGTTTCCCAAACAAAATATTAGTTAGTTAGCTAGGTTTATGATGCGTTCTAAAGGGTGCCATGTACAATTTACTTATACAATATATATATATATATATATATATATTTGAAATGTGTTAATTAAGCTCTTTAATTTGATATGCAACACGACCATATTTGGAAGAAGAAAAAAAAAATTTCACATCTTCATGAGCCCTAGAGGGCGCCACACACAAATTGTTGTAACATAACGTAGCCTATAACCAGCGGACAATTTAGACGCTTCTGCTTTAGGTTCAGTAGATTCAGAGATTACCCCTACAACCTCAACAAACTATACCTCTTTAGTACAGAATTATAGATTAACGTCTACTTATCCGTAATTTTTTCCCGTTATCTGAAATTATTATTAACTCTTTTATTGCATTATACAGACTATTAGAAGTACTGGGAGCAGACAGAGACGTAGAAAAGGATGACTTGAACAAATTAGTTTACACAAACGCAGTGATAATGGAGAGTCTGCGTGTGTTTCCTTCAGTACCTATTTTAGGAAGATATGTGGATAAAGATGTTAAGCTCAGTAAGTATTTTTACTTTCTATCAAAAAGAAAGACTAGTCTTAAAACTAGCAAGTTTAATTTTAAAATAGTGATTTGTTTATCTTGTGCAATAAATATAAATGTACGTGTAATGTGCAATAATGCACTTATTGTTGTCATCACGCGGTTGATTTTTATTACATGAAAAGTGGGAAATACCAAAATGTTGATGAAGATTGTGATGGAACAGAATTTGTATGAAATAGCTGTTTTTATCCGAGATTTGAAAAATTATACCTAACATTATGATTTCAGAAAACTACACAATGCGCGCAGACAATCACTGTATCATCTTTCCACTAGCAACTCATCTCGATCCGTGTTGGGGAGCTCACAGCGATCAGTTCAACCCAGAAAGATGGCTGGATGGTGATTTTAGAAACAACAAGGAATTTGCAGCTTTCGGATTGGGGAAGCGCGCTTGTATAGGTATTTAAGCAATTATCAACAATAATCTTAGTAACAACCGTTGTGTACTCACATAAAAGGTGCATTATGATTTAAACTGAAGTACAGACTTATGGACTACCATCAATAAGCTGGTGTATTTGTGACTGTACTTGATGTAATGATGTTGAAATTATAAAAAAGGCAATAAAACTGTGTGCATGTTTCAGGTAGAACATACGCCATGATATCGATGAAGGTGACTCTAGCGCACTTCTTGCGGCGGTACCGTGTGAAGGCAGACATGAGCAAGCTGAAGCTGCAGTATGAGTTCTTAACGCGACCAGCTTCTGGACACGAGATCAGTATAGAACGGAGGACGTAACAACATCATCTGCTAGGCGGGATTCATACAAACTTTATGGCCTTTAAAGAGATTAAGCTCATTTCATGAATGGAATGGTTAAAATTTTATTGCATTCTCTAATATATGTATATTATATAAAATAAAAATAAGATAAGCCTTTAAATTAATGTTGTTTTACTGAATACAATCGACATATTTGAGTATATTAGAGGAAGTTTGAAAGTAGCGCCAGTGACAGAAAAGTTGAAAGGGAACCGTTTGTCTTGGTATGGGCATGTGAAGAGGAGGGATGACAAACTTGTGACCAAAAGAGTAATGAATATAAATGTGGATGGATGGAGAGGAAGAGGGAGGCCAAAGAAAAGATGGATGGATTGTGTGAAGAAAGAGAAAGGAGTGAGTGATAGCATGACGTCTGACAGGATGGTATGGAAGAAGAAAACGCGTTGCGCCGACCCCAAGTAACATGGGATAAGGGCAGTAAGATGATGATGATGATGTACAATACAATCGACAATCGGTTTTGCACAACAACAGCTTGTCTTTCGACAAAGGCCACCTCCAAAGTCTGCCACCTATCTTTATGTCTTTTAATTTTAATCTATTCTATTCGTTCCAGACTTTTATATTTTGTTTAATTTTATTTTATCTTTTTTTCTTACTTTCTTCACCTCATCCTTTCATTGTCATGACCAGCGATCACTCTAGGGTCATTAATATGGTAAAATATATTTTCTACGCAAATGACTTTAAACTGACTGAGAAGGACTATTTATAGCTTAAGCGGGACATCGATTCCTTTTATGAATGGAGCGTGAAAAAAGAAAATGGACTTCAACATCCGAACGATGTTTTGTCCTGATGAGGCTTGGGGTGATAACCAGGAATACGCAGTAGCCCACCAGACATACCACTCGTCTGGTGGAGCATCCTCCCTTTTCAACGGAGGATGAGAAACTTTACACCCTCTTTCTCATACATATACAAGCTGTTGATTTGCATTCTCGTCAAATTCAATGCCCGTGATTCTTAACACGAATCAATAATAAAATAAATTTGTTTTAAAATTATATTTTGACGTGATTTTCTATTTTTTCAATTCGAACTAGCCATCTCGCCAGAGGGTTTAGGCGCTATGCACGCATTGATATAGCCGCGCGACAACTCTGCCTGTATGTAATGTAATGTAATGTAATGTAATGTAATTCTCCAGACCGATTCCGGCCACGGCAAGTAATCTTAATGCAGACTAGCCACGTACGCAGGAGATATTATAGTGCACAAGTGTGTACGCAAACACAGGTGCACTCCCTCTTCCCTTACTCTTATAACCCGATGGGACGGCAATCCGACACGACCGGAGAGAGATCAGGCGCAGGACCAACGGCTTTACGTGCTTTCCGAGGCACGGGGGTGTCCCATCACCAACTTTCAAACTCTGGGCTGCTACTGAGAAAGTTCTAAAGGAAAAACTCAATAACACTTTTCGCCTGACCTGGGAATCCAACCCACTAATATTATAAAGAGGTAAAGTTTATGAATTTGTGAGTTTGTGAGGTTGGTGGGGGGTAATCTCTGGATGTATTGAACCAGTTTTGAAAATGATTTTAATTATAGAAAGCCACGTTATTTGTGAGTGTCATGGGCTATATAATATCACGCTACGATACACGGGAGAGGAGCAGTACCCAAAGACATAACGGACGAAGTCGCCGATAGTTTGCTAGTTATTTATAAGGTTCGTGTTTAGGTTAATTATTACAACAATAATAGGTATTCTAATTAAATTGAGACGTAGGCGGTCTGTCGGATTAGTATAAATCGGCGTCAGCATCGCGGCGCCGATTAGATCAATCACTGAAGTGGTACAATGTTGAGCGCAGCGTTATTACTATGTGTACTGTGTTTCCTCTGCGCGTGGATAAAGCTAGTGCGGGGCAAGTCCAGTGCGCATGCGTTACCGCCCTCTGTTCCCGGAAAATTGCCAATTATTGGACATGGACACATAATGGCTAAATTTTTTTCAAGTAAGATTTTGTGTCAATTATCACCACCGGTAATAGAAATTTGCATTTTTTTTTTTTGGAAATTTCTTTGGAATGCTATCAAGCCGACGGACGGCCCGCCTGATAGAGATAAAGTGATCGACTCTAGATGTAGATATCCATTCCAATCTGATACATTAAGGTGCAACCTCCACGGTAGCCTGCCAAATTCAAATTTTCTTACGTTTTTTGCAATTTGCAAGTCAGTATTAGGTTTAATGTTGATTTAAGTAAGAAGTATGTATTTTCAGAATTTTAACCATTAAAATCAGTAAAATAACTCCATAAGTCGGTATAATTCCAAAATGTCAAGATTTCATGAAATAGTCATTCTTTCCGTTTACCTGGCCCTGTAGAGTTTTATTGCTGACTTAAATGGTTATAATTCTGAAAATACAAAATTCTTACGCTCGCGAATTGTACTTTAATCAACATATAACTTAATACTAACTTGCAAATTGCAAAAAACGTAAGCAAATTTGAACTTCGCGGGCTACCCTGGAGGTTCCACCTTAATCAACTTTTGTTGTAAATGGGTGTGTTTTGGGAAGCCCATAAAAAAGCACTTTAGCACTGAAAATATTTCGTTAAAATTACTCTCACATGAATCTTCAAAGTATTTTATCTTCTACTAATAAACGAATAATTTAAATAAATGTTTCAGCGGCTATACTCAGAATAATTGATATAATTATTCTGAGAGCTAATTCTCTTTTATAACAGGGCCTCCTTTCTCCTAACCCTATGTTACTGTACCCAGTAACACAGGGTCCATAATGATCTCAATAATACATATATTTACCTCCTAAGAACACATAAGGAAAAGTAATAAAAACATTGAGTATTGAATTGTTGTATTAAATATTATTTTCTTTTATATTAGATCTCCAGGGGCTGGTGACATTTCTGGCTGAAAACTGCGAAAAAGAAGGAGGAGTGGCTCATTTCTGTTTCGGAAGCGAGGTGTATTATTGTAAGTAATCTCAACTAATATTATACACATACATACCATCACGCCTGTATTCCCCGAAGGGGAAGGCAGAAGTATACTAATATATGTATACTTCTTCTTCTTCATCGTGTGGGCAGTAAGGTCTAACGACCCCACACACCCTAGTGTCAGAGTTTCTAAACCGCCGCAAGGGCCTCTGACATGGTTACCGATGTCAGTGATATCCAAGGTAAACTTAGAAAGTACATATGAATTAGAAAAAGTCACATTGGTACTTGCCCGTGCCCGGTTGCGAACCCACAACCTCGTGCATGAGAGGCGGGCGCTTTAACCACTAGGCCATCACGACACTAATGTTACCAATGTAACAATAACAAAATGATGATGCAATGTGATGTTGTATCAATGTATACTAATGTTTAGGTTGCCATGTAATAGGGGCCGAGACTATTGCCATTAACCGCGCACAAATCCTAACTCCAAGCTGCTACTGAGTCGAACTCATTACCTTTAGCTTAAAAAAAGAAAATATATTTTTATCATTAATAAACTAAATAAAAAGTATACCATCACGCCTGTAATCCCCGAAGGGTTAGGCAGAGGTGTACCAATGTACACCCACAGTTCGCTGGTATGTTTTAGGTCCCATGTGTAAACTAAATAAATGATTAAAAAAAACATTAGAAAGCTACATTACCAGCGAGTAACATAAGTTTCATAACATCACGATACGGCAAACGGGAGCGAAGCAGTAAATAAAGGCGTAAGCTAACACGGGTAAAAACGCGGGATATTGCTAGTATTTTAATATATTTATTTAATGGTTTATAATTTGTTTAATCATTTAAATTATGCCAAAGACTTAAGTTATTTAAATAAATCGTCGGCTTATTGCAAGACGTCATTTATTGGCTAATGTAAAATTGTATATCAACAATTACTTCGTTATAATTATATTGATAAGACTAGATCTTTGACAGTCGTTACTGATAGTCAGAAGCCAGGAAGTCTGCCAACCAGTCTTACCAAGAGGTATCCTGCGTGTTGTTCAAAAGAGATACCGCGCCCCTGGAACGCAAAGAGCAAAAGAATGGTCAGTAAAAGTCTGACACTCCCTGCCGTCCCGCCCAGAGCGGGAGAAATCATGTAACGATTTCCCATCCGTAAAAATAATGCGAAAGTCCTGGTTAACTCAGGATATTTTCTTTCACTGATGTCTGTGACAAATAGAAAAAGATAAATACATAATGAAATAGAAAAAGTCACATTGGTATTTGCTTGTGCTCGGATGTGAATCTATAGCCTCGTGAATGAGAAGCGGGTACTTTAACCACTGGGCTATCAAGACACTTTTTTTCTATTGATGTGAATATTTCAGAATTGTAAATACTATGAAATAATAATCTAAATATAAATGAATGATTAAAAATAAACAATTCTAAAATACATTTGGTTTCTAAAATAAATATTAAATTCAGTGCGGGAAGATAAGCAGATAACGATTTGTTAACATAATGTATGAGTAAGTGACGTGCGTAGCTAACAAAGCATATTAATTAACAAAAAACATTAAACCAAACAAATATGTTTGTAAAAGGCAGTAATTACGAGTATTTTTTTTTAATTCATACAACAATGTAAATTCATGTTTTTTAGGGTTCCGAAACCAAAGGGTAAAACGGGACCCTATTACTAAGACTTCGCTATCCGCCTATCCGTCTGTTTGTCTGTCACCAGGCTGTATCTCATGAACCGTGATAGTTAGAGAGTTGAAATTTTCAAAGATGATGTATTTCTGTTGCCGCTATAACAACAAATAAAAATAAAAAACCAGAATAAAATAATAATTTAGGGGGGGGGTGGGGCTCCAATTCCACAAACGTTATTTTGCCGTTTCTATAGATAATGGTACGGAACCCTTCGTGCACGACTCCGACTCGCACTTGACCGGTTTTATTTTTTCATCAAAAGTTCCAAAATTGTTATCATCGATTTTACGGTGGTCTTTATTAACGTCTCTAATTAAATATCTAGAAATAAGTGTGTTTTTACAATTATAGAATACGTCAATACGAGATTAAATTGTTTATTGTTACAAGCTGTACCTACTCGATAATTTGTTTGCCCTTCTTGCAGTAATTGCCCTGTTACTCTCGTGATCGCAAGCGCTACTGATGAACGTGGGGTAATGTGTTTGATTCCCAGGTCGGAGAAAAGTGTTATTGGATTTTTCCATTAGTAACTTCTCAGTACCAGCCCGGAGTTGAAGTTGGTGGTGCGTCATCCCCGTGCCTCGGAAAGCACGTAAAGCTGGTGGTTGTTCGTAGATCTTTGGCAGTCGTTACGGATAGTCAGAAGCCTGAAAGTCTGACAACAAGTCTAACTTAGAGGTATCGTG
Organism: Caradrina clavipalpis; assembly: GCA_932526535.1. NCBI lineage: Eukaryota > Metazoa > Arthropoda > Insecta > Lepidoptera > Noctuidae > Caradrina > Caradrina clavipalpis. Next base: position 12,430,145 of record OW052110.1, on the reverse strand, counting down.
TTGTCCAGTTACTGGGTTGTGGAGGTCAGATAGGCAGTCGGTGCATGAAAAACACTGGTATTCAGCTGCATCCGGTTAGACTGAAAGACGACCCCAAAATAGTTGGGAAAAGGCTAAGCAGATGATGATGAGTTCTTGCAACAAGCTGACGTAAATACAGCTATCAATACGTACATATTATCATCACGCCTGTTTTTCTCAAAGGGCTAGGTAGAGGTGAATCAATGTAGACCCACAGTTCGCCGTTATGTTTTTTTAGGTACCGTGTGTGTCTATTGCCATTAACCGTGCACAAATCCAAACTCCGAGCTGCTACTGAGAATTTCATAGAAAAACCCAATCACTTGCTCGACCTGGAAATCGAATTCAAGACCTAAGACACAAGACCAAGCGGCAGTTCTTGCAGTAAGCCCACGAAATATTATTTACTCGTATACCAATTGTAAACTAGTTTTGTATTAAAACAATAAAGTATTTTTTACATCATGTTGCTGTTAGGCGACCTTCCAGCAGTGTGATGACCGACGCGTACCTACGTCATGTGTACATTCAATAAACAAGTTTACGGGTAATTGCTTAGGTAGTTTTGTTGACGATTGTAATAAAAAAAAGATGACTAGATTAGTAAAATCACGCCTGTATTCCCCGAAGGGTTAGGCAGAGGTGTACCAATGTACACCCACAGTTCGCCGGTATATTTAGGTCCCATGTAATAGGGGGCGTGCCTATTGCCATTAACCGGGCACAAATCCGAACTCCGAGCTGCTACTGAGAATTTCATAGAAAAACCCAATAACACTTTTTGCTCGACCTGGGAATCGAACCCAGGACCTCTAGCGTAGCCGTCGCACTCAGGACCACTAGGCCAACGGGGCAGTACCCTGAACACATAAGACTTCTTTTTTTTTGTGGCAGTCGCGTAAGAACTTTGTGTCTACAAGGCTAAGTGTGCGCTTTTCGTTAGTAACAGAAAACTTTTGTCTTTTTAGCATAAAACTTTTTTTTTCCACTTAAAATAATCGTGTTCTCCAGACCTATTTCGATTACGGCAGCTAATCTTAATGGAGACTATAACCACGTATTCTGAGGCTACAAAATGTCTCGCAGAGTCATTATTTTGCTGCGAAGTTATTTTAAAACTGTGATATCTCCTAAGATATTCATTGAAATTATATGATGTAAAGGGCAATTTTGGTCAAAATTAATGTTGATACGGATTAATACTATTTCCATAAAAACACCTTCGTAAATAATGCATTTTTTTAAATAAATTTTCTGGCCATAAAAATGGCTATAGTGTGTCAACATTAAAAGTTAAGCATTTACTACCGCGGATTTTTTTGTAGTATATTTTAAGAGGAACCATTTTCTCATACATTATTTTTGCGTTACTTTAACCGTTTACGCAGCGCACGCAACAAAAGCCCTCAAAAGGAATATTTTTTGCCGTTTTTGCCACATTTTCAATGATGCAACGCTCCAATTGGTCAGAGCGTGATGTTATAATATGTAGCCTTCCTCGATAAATGGGTTATCTAATATTTCAAATCGGACAGGTAGTTCCTGAGATTAGCGCGTACAAACAAACAAACACTTCAGCTATATAATATTGGTATAGATTAAGTAGGTCAGAATTCAACAGAAAAACACGACCCGGGCGTCAGCCGCAGACGCGCAGTCTGTGGACGGCGAGCGTTAGGTGGCGCGCCGTCCAAGCAGATCTAGGCGCTGGTGGACGACTTTTTGTGTTCCATGTGAGCTCAATGAGATATCAGCATAGCATACGGACCTGGTACGGGGCCTCCCGTGCCTCGGAAAGCACGTAAAGCCGTTGGTCCCGGTTGCCATTCGTAGATCTTTGACAGTCGTTACGGATAGTCAGAAGCCAAAAAATCTGACAACCAGTCTCACCAAGAGGTATCGTGTTGTCCAGTTACTGGGTTGTGGAGGTCAGATAGGCAATCGCTCCATGTAAAACACTGGTATTCAGCTGCATCCGGTTAGACTGGAAGCCGACCCCAACGCAGTTGGGAAAAGGCTAAGCAGATGATACGGGGCCTGATAGAGCCAGTGCCTTGCAGGTTGCGGAATTTGTTCGAAAGAGTCACCTCGGTCCTACGTAGTTAGTAAAAGTCTGACACTCCCTTTCCCTTCGCCCAAAGCGGAAGAAGTCATTGGTGATTTAACATCCTTAAAAAATATTAGGTCGGATAGTAGCCTAGTAGGATACAAAAACTAACTTGTTCTAAATGAGATCATTTCTCTCTGTTCTCAGTGATAATGGATCCTCAGGATGCGTTGACAACAGCCAATGCATGTTTAAAAAAACATTATGCTTTTGACCTTATCAAAGTTTGGATGGGAGATGGACTATTAACATCATCAGGTTAGTAAATAATAATAATATATGTTTTACTCATAAATTCGTGACTAAGATTCTGTAATATATTACTCATCTTGTAACCAGTGTCTTTAGAGACTATACTTACTGGAAATCAGGCCTCCATTTTTTGAGATAACTTAAAAATAAAAAGTAGTCCCTGCTCTTTCCGCATACTTCCGCAACTTTGTCCGCATGGAAGTTGGCAAATTGTCTGTGAAAGAATGTTTCTTATCGAGTCAGTAGGTACTAACAGAGTACTTTA